>NW_026847771.1:37489657-37801944 GCF_025583915.1 Anolis sagrei ordinatus
GACACAAATAAGCAAATACATAGTAGCTTTACATGCAGCATCCTTCACACTGGAGCTTTCTCACACGAAGTTTCTCTCACACAGAGGTTTACATCACACACCTCAGGATGACATTAGTTTTGGCCCACTGACTCTTAACAAGGCTTTGACCTACTCATTCTCCTCAGGACAACATTAGCTTTGGCCCACTGACTCAAACAGGTTCAGCCTACTCACTATTTCAGTGCTTGACTCACATTTTTGTAATTACCTAGTTTTGTAATTTTGTAAATACCTACTGTAGTTAATTTTTGATATTTCTGAAATATGTCTTATGCACCACTCTCCTGTTTCGCATGTGAAGTGGCTGCTTGTAATTTGCTGGTAGTCATTTGCATGTACCCATCTGAATCCATTCGGTTTTGAGTTTATGTTTAGATGACTAGTTAATGCTGTTCCTTATGCTGACATAACAATCCTGAATTTTTAAAAAAAGTTTAAGAAATTTCTGCTAGTGTTTGAATTCCATGGCTCTCCTCCTTATGGACAGATTTAGGTGTAACAATTTGAGACCAAATTCTATTAAAATAAATAGAGACTAACTAAAAGTAAACATAAGGCCCCCTCATGGCACAGTGGGTTAAACCGCTGAGCCACTGAACCTGCTGACCGAATGGTTGGTTTGAATCCAGGGAGCGGGGTGAGCTCCTGCTGTTAGATCCCAGCTTCTGACAACCTAGCAGTTCAAAAACATGCAAATGTCAGTATTGTTCATTATTATTTATTTGCGGTATTTGTATACTGCCCTTCTCAACCCCAAAGGGGACTCAGGGCAGTTCACATTTTTTGAGTAGAAGAGCATAGAGGAGTAGATCAATAGGTACTGCTTCTGCGGGAAGTTAACGGCACTCCATGCAGTCATGCTGGCCACATGACCTTGGAGGTGTCTACGAACAACAGCAGCTCTTCGGCTTAGAAATGGAGATGAGCACCAACCCCAGAGTCAGACACAACTAGACTTAATATCAGGGGAAACCTTTACCTTTACTAAAAGTAAACATAGTTTATGATATTGTCATCATATAATGAAGGGAATAAGGTCTGCTTTGACTCCTGCCTTTCATTTTTAAAGTTGCCAGCTTTTAAAATCAAACTGTATTATGAAATGTGATGGTTCATGTATTGTCGAAAGCTTTCATGGCCGGAATCACTGGGTTGTTGTAGGTTCTTTCGGGCTATATGGCCATGTTCTAGAGGCATTTCTCCTGACGTTTCGCCTGCATCTATGGCAAGCATCCTCAGAGGTAGTGAGGAAACTAGGAAAAAGGGTATATATATCTGTGGAATGACCAGAGTGAGACAAAGGACTCTTGTCTGCTGGAGCTAGGTATGAATGTTTCGACTGACCCCCTTGATTGGCATTTGATTGCCTGGCAGTGTCTGGAGCAATCTTTTGTTGAGAGGTTCATGGTTAGGAGGTGGAGATGTTTATCTCCATGCTGTTGAAAACTTCACCTCCTGATTTCTGCAAACAGTGATGCCCCTTAACAGCACTGGAACATGCAAGGCAGTTGTTTCATGACCACTTGGCAACAACTGCTACTGTCTGCCACAGACTGCTTTGGTGCTCATTCGGTCACCTCCTACAACCTTTCAGCTCTTTCTGCCAAATGATCCCATCCCCTGCAAATCTGTTCTTTCTTGAAAAGAACAGAACAGAAATAGTATTGAATTCCCTCATGACACACAACTTACTCCCACTTCTCAGCTCAAATCCCTTCGCCTTTTGAAAAGAATATGATGGTTACCCTTGACAACTCAAGACCTTCAATGTTTTGGTTCCATACTGTTAACTTTCCTCACCCTCTAATGTCATTGGGAAATGTACCTTGGCTCTCTCTGATACTGAGCCAACAACTCAGGATTTAGATCAGGCACTGGCAAACTTGGTGTTTTGGTCTTCAACTCCCACAATTCCTGGCCTCAGGCTCTTTCCTTTCCCCCCTCAGCTGCTTGAAGTCCAAAATACCCGGAGGGACCAAGTTTACCCATGTCTGATTTAGATGGTCTTCCATTGTTTTTTTAAAAGGTTCTGTTTTAATCTGACTTACATCAGCACAACTTTTTCAGTGTTTTACCTAACTGTTTTGGTGTACCAGGCTGCAACTATGGGTGGTCAGTAAAAAGACATTGAGGTCAGTTGCTGAAGACATGATTTTTTTTTAGTAGAAGAACATAGAGGAAGCAGCTATGCTTCAACAACAAGAACAGATACTGCTATAGGAAGCTAAAGTATTTTTTTTCTAATCAAAGTACTGTGTTTTCCATCTCAAAATGATTACTTATCTAGTGTGGTCAGATTAATCTTAGCATTGCCAGCTGCACTCAAGTTACATAGTCGCTGAGCCTGGAACCCCAGGTTTTGGTGGCGGCCAGGGAACCTTTCGCACAATTAAAACTTGTGCGCCCAGTTGCACTTGTATCTTGGGAAGTGAGACTTGGCCATGGTAGTCCATGCTCTGGTTACATCGTGGATAGACTACTGCAACACGCTCTATGTGGGGTTGCCTCTGAAGACTGGAAGCTTCAGATGGACCAACAGGCATCAGCCAGATTGCTCACTGGAGCGGTGTACATGGAGCACACAACCCCCCTGTTGTGCCAGCTCCACTGGCTGCCAGTCTGCTACTGAGCACAATTCAAAGTGCTGGCATTAGCTTACCACAGAATTTGTTAGATCCCTAAAGATACAGGAAGGGTGTATTTGAGGAATATGGTATGAATCCGTGTTAGGTTGCAAACTATTGCTATTCATAATGCATTTATCACCTTGGACAAAAAGGCCTACAGAGATTGATACAGTGAATTTCTTCCAACCAAGGCACATTGCGTTCATTCTGTGGACTGTAGAGGCCATCATGGGCCGTAAGAGAAACCAGCTGCTGAGTAAAAAGCTGGTGCAGTGAGTTGTTGCTTGACTTTAAAACTGTACTGTTTTCATTTCAGCTGTCCATTCCTGGCTCATAATCTGACCTTGGCCATTCCTATCATTGCTGGCATCCTGTTCTTTTTTGTCATCAGCTCTCTGCTGCACACCAGCTTCAGAGACCCTGGTATCCTCCCTAGGGCCACCCCCAGTGAAGCTGCAGATCTGGAGAAATGGATTGGTGAGTGCTTCTTGCCATGTTTTATACTTATGGCAAAATGTTTACCTATGCTGTTTATAATCTGATGGATATCTAGCATCCTTATTCAGATAACTTCACTTCCTGAGTTTGATGCATTCTTGGGAGGTAGGTTTGATAATTAATAACTTATAATTTAAATCAAAATGAGGAGCTTTTTTTCTATAGAGGACCACAAACTTTTTCTTTGTGAAGAGTGTAAACTGATAGTCATCAGAACTGGATTATGGCCACCCTTTCCCTTTCTTCCTGCTCCTTTTCCCCTTTTTACCCATCAGGGGAGCATTCACACAATTAAAACTTGTGCGCCAGCTGCGCCCATACCTTGGGAAGTCTGACTTTGCCACGGTAGTCCACGCTCTAGTCACATCCTGTATAGACTACTGCAACGCTCTCTACGTGGGGTTGCCTCTGAAGACTGCTCGGAAGCTCCAAATGGTCCAATGATCAGCAGCCAGGATGCTAACAGGAGCAGCACTCAGGGAGCATACAACTCCTCTGTTGTGCCAGCTCCACTGGCTGCCAATTTGCTACCGGGCACAATTCAAAGTGCTGGCTTTAGCCTTTAAAGCCCTAAACGGTTTTGGCCCGACCTACCTGTCCGAACGCATCTCCTCCTATGAACCAGTTAGGACATTAAGATCGTCTGGGGAGGCTCTTCTCTCGATCCCGCCGGCTTCACAAGCACGCCTGGTGGGGACGAGAGACAGGGCCTTCTCAGTGGTGGCCCCTCGGCTGTGGAACACCCTCCCTACAGAGATCAGATTGGCCCCCTCCCTGTTGGTATTTCGAAGGAAATTGAAGACCTGGCTTTTCAAACAGGCATTTGACTAGGCAGTGCAATCGATTATTGGAACACGGAATAAGGATAATGAGGCTGGATTCTGATTCTATCGATGAGACGTGATGGATTTGTTATATTGATATTGATGTTGATGTTTGCTGTTTAATTAATTGTTTACTATTGCTTTAAATGTCCAATGATTTTGTACCATGTATATTGAAACTGTGTTGTTAACCGCTCTGAGTTGCCTAAGGGCTGAGAAGAGCGGTATACAAATAAAGTAAGTAAAATAAATAAATAAATAAATTATTCTCGTCAGCAGTCTGATCTGCTGGATATTTTTCTACAGTTTTGTCCACTTTGTCCCATTTCCCTTCAGTCCCTCTAAACTCACCACACATGCATTTTTTTCTGTGTCAGGAGCGACTTGAGAAACTGCAAGTTGCTTCTGGTGTGAGAGAATTGACCATCTGCAAGGATGTTGCCCAAGGAACACCCAGATGTTTTGATGCTTTATCATCCTTGTGGGAGGCTTCTCTCATGTCGCTGCATGGGGAGCTGGAGCTGACAGAGGGAGCTCATCTGCACCGTCCCCGGATTTGAACTTCTGACCTATTGGTCATCAGTCCTGCCGGCACAAGGGTTTAACCCACTGCACCACCGGGGGCTCCTTACCACACAAAGGTCAAGGGTATAGGAAATTAGCAGAGCTTGGAATGCTAACTCTTTAAGTAGGTCACCAATAAAAGTAATACCATATTCTAAGGCAGGGGTCCACAAACTTTTTAAACAGAGGGCCAGGCCACAGTCCCTCAAACTGTTGGAGGGCCGGATTATAATTTGTAAAAAGCAGGAATTAATTCCTATGCACACTGCATATATCTTATTTGTAGTGAAACAAACACTTTAAAACAATGCAATAATTAAAATGAGGAACAAAGTTAACAAATATAAACTTATTAGTATTTCAGTGGGAAATGTGGGCCTGCTTTTGGCTGATGAGATAGGATTGTTGTTGTTATTATTATGTGCTTTTAAGTCGTTTCAGACTTAGGTTGACCCTGAGCAAGGGCCGGGTAAATGACCTTGGAGGGCCGCATTCGGCCCCCGGGCCTTAGTTTGAGGACCCCTGTTCTAAGGGATACCCTTTTCTGTTTAAGGGACTTAAAATGGGGTACATGTTAGATTCAGTGGTGACTTAGATTTGCCAATTTGTTTAGTTTTTGAAAAACTGTCTTACCTCTGAGAGGAAAGGAGGAGGAAAGGCCCAGCCCCAAACAGATCTGCCACGCCACTGCCATTTTGTCCTCAGCCTCACTCAGGTGGCAGTTTATTGATATTTTTGTTAAGTGTCACTTCCTGCTTTTGCAGCCTCCCCAGCAGACCCATAGACTTAATCCTTTATCACAGTGTTTCTCAACTTTCCTAATGCCACGACCCCTTAATACAGTTCCTCATGTTGTGGTGACCCCCAACCATAAAATTATTTACATTGCTACTTCATAACTGTAATTTTGCTACTCTTATGAATTGTAATGTCAGTATCTGATATGCAAGATGTATTTTCATTCACTGGACCAAATTTGGCAAAAAAACCCGATACACCCAATTTATTTATTTATTTATTTATTTATTTAAAACTTTTACACCCAGATCTTCTCTACCTCCTTAGAGGGACTCAGACCAGCTAACAACAGAAGTTCAATACAACTAAAACATCATAAAATCGTAATAAGTTAAAATACAAACAGAATAAATACATATAAGCCAAAACGTCAGGATAGAATCAAGTTCATCTCAATCTGCCAGTGTGGTCAGTAGTTATTAGGTTATAGCTGAACTCAACCAATTATTCTGGGAATGCTATGCCCCAGAGCCAGGATTTCACTAGCTTTCTGAACGTCAGGAGGGAAGGGGCAGATCTGATCTCCATCAGGAGAGAGTTTCACAGCCGAGGGGCCACCACTGAGAAGGCCCTGTCTCTCGTCCCCACCAGACGCAATTGCGAATGTGGTGGGACTGAGAGCAGGGCCCCTCCAGAAGATCTTAACAGCCTTGATGATTCATAGGGGAGAATCTGTTCGGACAGGTAAACTGGGCCAGAATTTGAACACTGGTGGGGTTGGGGGGGGGGGGTAGACTGATTTTGTCATTTAGGAGTTGTAGCTGCTGGGATTTATAGTTAACTGACAATCTGAACTCCACCAAGGATAGAATTAAACCAAACTTGGCACACAGAAATCCCATGACTAACAGAAAATACTGAAAGGATTTGGTGGGCATTGACATTGAGTTTGGGAGTTGTAGTTCACCGACATCCAGAGAGCACTGTGGACTCAAAGAATGATGGATCTGGACCAAATTTGGCACAAATCCTCAATATGCCCATATGTGAATGCTGGTGGAGTTCAGGGGAGATAGACTTTCACATTTAATTAAAGAGTATTCTGAATCCCACCAGTTATAGAATGGGGCCAAACTTCCCACACAGAACCCCCATGACCAACAGAAAATACTGTATTTTCTGATGATTTTCAGAAACCCCTTTGACACCCCCTCATGGCCCCCAAAGTGTCCCTTACCCCCAGGTTGAGAAACACTGCTTTACAGACTCATGCAGACAGAAGACTTGTGAGTTTCTTCACATTCCCTCCTCACACCAGGGGAGAGATTGCATTACAAAACTTCATTCAAAGAAACAAACAAACAAACAAAGGTATTGTGCATGCAACAGAGGAAATTCTAAAAAATATTAGAAGAAAATTATTTTTTTCCAAAAGCTGAAGTTTCAAAAACACAATGTACCTTACATTTGATGGCGCCTTACACTCAATGAAATACAGTGTTTCCAAGCTTTGAAAATTAGGCCTTTAAGCTTTTTTTTTTCCAGTGAAAATCAAATATGTCTCTGAGCAGGAGGCCCACCCCTTGTGATGTTGCATCTCCTTTATCCTTGTCCCATTTTTTGTGTTTTGGAGCCAGAACACCACATGCTACAGCAAAGTGGAGAAGAAAAGAGGATGTCCAGACAATAGGAGCCCTGTAGTTGAGAACAGTGGCTTGATTTTTCACTTGGCCCCAAGGCTCTTCCTCACTTCAAAACTCTATTCGTGTTCCCTTGATGAAGAACATTATGAGATAAAAGACTATGGTCACATTTCCAAGATCTGAGATTAATAAATGGAGCCTGAATTCCACCATTGTAGAATGAGTGCGGTTATGAGTGTTGGACTAGGACAGGGGCAGACGAAGGTTTGAGCCATGGAAACCCAATGAGTGACCCAATACACTCTTAACTTCTGAGAAAAAAACAACAGACAGATTTCTTTAAGAAAACCCTGTGATAGGTTAGCCTTAGGGTCACCAAACATCACCAGTTCTTTGAAGGGACACAAAAACAGCAAGCAAACTGGATCCTCAAATATTTCTTATCTCTTCAACTAATTGCAAAAAGGTGTCTTTCTCAGAAAAACAGGATTGCAAGTGCCTTGAGTTCTGTCTATACCATGCATGGGCAAACTTGGGCCCTCCAGGTGTTTTGGACTTCAACTCCCACCATTCCTAACAGCCTTGGGCCCTTTCCTTAAGCAGCTGAGGGGGAAAAGAAGGGGCTTGAGGTTGTTAGGAATGATGGGAGTTGAAGTCCAAAACACCTGGAGGGCCCAAGTTTGCCCAGGTCTGGTTTATACCTGTACAGGTAACATTCTCAATCTCCCAGATGACAGTTGGATAACATAGTTGTGCTTACTCTGTCCTGTCACAAGAGTTCTGGTTCTGTAGCTTTCAGTGCTAAAACATATGTCACTGCTTTATTTTGCTATAATAGGGACTTTATGTTCATGAGTGTGGTGCAGTGTTATCAAGTGGGAAAACAATAATTTTATATCGTTATACCTGAAGGATTCAAAGTCTTTTTATCTGTTCGTTTCTGCTCCAATTTATGTGGGGTTAAATGTTATTTGTTTGTTTGTTTACAGTACTTATATTTTGCTCTTCTCACCCCGAAGGCAGATCACAGAACACATATATGGCAAACATTCAATGCCGATTATACAATGACAAGACAGACAACAGATAGAGCAGTGGTTCTCAACCTTCCTAATGCCGTGACCCCTTAATACAGTCCCTCATGTTGTGGTGACCCCCAAACATAATATTGCTTTTGTTGCTACATTGTAACAGTCATTTTACTACTGTTATAAATCATAATGTAAATATCTGATATGCAGGATGCATTTTCATTCACTGGACCAAACTGGGCACAAATACCCAATACACCAAAATGTGAATTCTAGTGGGGTTGGGGGAGAATTGATTTTGTAATTTGGGAGTTGTAGTTGCTGGGATTTATAGTTCACTTATAATCAAAGAGCATTCTGAACTCCACCAGCGATTGATTTGAACCAAACTTGGCTCCCATGACCAATGGAAAACACTGGAAGGGTTTGATGGGCCTTGACCTTGAGTTTGGGAGTTGTAGTTCACCTATATCCAGAGAGCACTGTGGACTCATGCAATGGTGGATCTGGACCAAACTTGGCACAAATACTCAATTTGCCCAAATGTGAACACTGGTGGAGTCTGGGGAAAATAGATCTTGACATTTGGGAGTTGTAGTTGCTGGGATTTATACTTCATTACAATCAAAGAACATTCTGAATTCCACCAACGATAGAATTGGCTCAAACTTCCCATATGGAATCCCCATAACCATCAGAAAATACTGTGTTTTCTTATAGTCTTTGGCGACCCCTCTGTCACCCCCTCGCGACCCCCAGGTTGAGAAACACTGAGATAGAGTTATATGTAGGCATTTTCTCATCATTCGGCATCTTTTGAAAAGGGGAGTGCTATCGCTTCATCTCCTTGCCGAAGAGCTTTCTTTGTTTGTAAACTTTCCTCCGAAATGGCGTGCCTAAAGTACCTCCCCACTTAATGCAGTTCCTATTAATCTACTCATAGCTGTTTTCGATCCACTAGGTGAGTAGGGGAGCTGGGCTAAAGGTCAGGAGCTCACCCTGACCCGGCTTCCAACTGTCAACCTTTCAGTTGGCAAGATTCACTGCAGCTGGTGATTAACCTTCAGTGCTAAAGCTGGCCCTTTATTGTTGTTGTTGTTCCACTGGCAGGATGGAGAACATCTGCTCTTCATATTAGGACCCCGGCTGGGGATCTTAAATATTTTGGAATCTATGCATTTGAGAAAACAGCTCATCCCAGGTGTGTCTGCCTATGTCTTTACTGTGAAAGAGGAGCAAGCTGATGAAATGATTTTTAAATGCACTGTTGTTTATAGCCAAGTAGCCTGGATTTGCTCCTGGCTTTGGTTTTATGTTTTGTATTTGATGTGTTAATCTGTGTTAATTGGGTTTTGTGTACATATATTTAACCTGTAAGCCACATTGGGTGCTTTGTATGGCAGAAAATGCATCTGAGAAATGTCTAAATAAAATACATTCCTCTGCCTCATTAATAATTATTGTGCAAGAGGATCAGGAGGGGAAATGGCTGGAAGCTGTGGTCAGTTGCTTCTTCCATTTAACTGGTACTCACCAGATTGTTTGATGCCAGCCGAAGGTGCTTGGATGTGACAGAGTTGAGCTTTGCATTTAGACAAGATTTATATTACTCATTAGCTCATTTTTGGAAACAGTAGTTCCATAAAGAGAGGGCATTGCCTTTGAAAACATTAGATGTTCCTATCAATGCATATACAATCCCTTTATTTAGAATGTCTTTGTTGCACTCCAAGGCTGGGAATCACCTCTGTACTTAACACACAATTCAGTTCAAGATAAAATAGCAAAGCAGTTTATTGAAGAATATATATAAAAAGCAATCCAGCAAATAGTGTAAAAATCAATGTCCATAAAACAGGAATAATCCTCAGAGTTCAGAGTTCATGAAATGCATAAAAAGCCAGGAATACAAAAGCAGGTAAAGTCCAAACATTCAACACAAGTACAGTCTACAGAAACATAAAACATGGAATCAGGAAGCATGAACACAAGGAAACCTGAAACTAAAAATCCCTTGGAAGACCAGTGTTGTCTGAACTGAGGGAATATTCTGCTGGCCTTTCTAATATAGACAGAAAACTGCCTGTTGCCCTTCCAAAACTGATAAGGGCTACTTCATTAATAGGGGAGCTGACTTTTGCACTGCTTTCTGAGAAACCCTCTATCTAACAGTTGCTCTTAGCTGGTCCATCTGGAGTTGTATCTTCATTCATTGCATCTTCCTTCCCTGAGCCCATTTCTGCCTCTGATCTTGGATATCTCGGGAACTGCCTTTCTGGAATGTGGCCTCCCTCAGACAGAGAGCTCTCATTCTCTGGGCTTAAAATCTCCTGATTCTCTTGCTGATCTGCAGGCCCAGAATCCCCACTGTCATCATCAGGCTACCTAACAGGCCCAGAATCCCCAATGAGATCAGGTACAGGCGCAATCAAAGGCTGCAACAGTCTTTATAATTAAGGCACAACTAATTGTATTTAATCATCTTCTGTATAGAATCCTTTGAATGGTCCACAATCTTTTGTTGGTCTTGGCGCTAATCAAGAATTGATGACCACTGTGTTCTTGGATCTTCTATTCTTGCTTGGTGGAGCAATGACTAAGGAAACTTTCCTTCCCATTTGCTTCTCTTTGGTTGGGTGCAACCTGAATTCAAAAAGCAATGATGAATTATCTCCTCTCCTCCTTCCCTGCAGGGAAAACTAGCCAGGACTATGTCAATTTTGACTGCTTCTTGACAGAGGAGTTCCTTAAGCTGCAATTGATGAAAAGTCTCAACTCTGTTCACTGCTTCTGGCCTCACCAGCTCAGTGTTTTCTGTCCACACAGCCACCAGAATTTTTTCCAGTCCTAGAACTCAGAGTTAGTTTTGAGATTGCCATGGAGTAGCTGGGAATATTCCTACCTGTCTCTTGAAAACTGGGGTTAAATTGGCAACCTGCACTTTTGATCAGAAGTCTGGGGTCTAGTAACCATAATGACTTTAACCTTGACTCGATCCATGGTTGGCTTTATTCAGTATCCTTTGAAAGAAAAATGTCAGCAACCAGCGCATATGAGCTGATAAACTGGGAAATGACCTGAAGGTCTGTAGTTAACTAGATAGACTCATAGAGTTGAAAGGGACCTCGTGGGCCATCGTGTCCAACCCCATTCTGCCAAGAAGCAAGAAAAGCGCATTCAAAGCTCCCCCGACAGATGAGCATCCAGCCTCTGTTTAAAAGCCTCCAAAGAAGGAGCCTCCACCACACTCTGAGGCAGAGAATTTCACTGCTGAACAGCTCTCCTTACAGTAAGGAAGTTCTTCCTAATGTTCAGGCGGAATCTCCTGTCCTTTAGTTTGAAGTCATTGTTCCATGTCCTAGTCTCCAGGGCAGCAGAAAGCAAGCCTGCTCCCTCCTCCCTGTGTCTTCCCCTCACATCTTGAACCATGGCCCTCATCATGTCACCAGTCAGCCTTCTCTTCTGCAGGCAAAAAAGACCCAGCTCTTTAAGCTGCTCCTCATAGGGCTTTCTCTCCAGACCCTTGATCATTTGAGTCACCTTCCTCTTGACACATTCCAGCTTGCCCATATCTCCCTTTAATTGTGCTGCCCAGAATTGGATATAGTGTGTTTTCAGGTGTGGTCTAACCAAGGCAGAATAGAGAGGAGCATGACTTCTCTGGATCTAGGCACTAGTAGACTCCTTTTTATGCAGGCCAAAATCCCATTGGCTTTCTTGCTGCTGCATGACATTGTTGCCTCATGTTCACCTTCCTCCCCATGAGGACTCCAAGATCTTTTTCACATGGCCTGCCATCAAGCCAGGCATTATCTCCATTTTGTATCTTTGCATTTCCTTTTTTCTGCCTAAGAGGAGTATCTTGCATTTGTCTCTGTTGAAATTCATTTTGTTAGTTTTGGCCAATCATCTCTGATTTATTAATCCCAACCCCTGAATTTCCAAACACATTCAAACCACTAAAAATGATTTCATGCAGCACGAAGCATGCGCTGCTGAATGCTGCAGCCAGGTTGACAGCGCCACAGGGCATACCGGCTGGACACAGCATGGTCTAGGCTCTAGAGACATCACGCACAGGCTGCCTGTTTATCTTTTTGAAGAGATAAAGACATGGCATCAGCAAAGGAATGAAGAGAGGTCGGAATGTGGAAGCTGTCCTTTGTGTTTCAAGGGCAATTGATGCACGCACTCATTCCCACACCACCCCTCTAAGCTACTTAAAAATCTTTACGCAAAAAGTCTTTCTCTTAAATACAGGTGAATGTTCTGGATGCAGATAGATTGTTTGAAACTGTTCCAGTTGTACTCCAATTCAGTATAACTAATACCCATCAGACAAGAGGGATAATATTTTATAGATTAGCCATTAAAAGAAGCAACTACAAAAATGGATTCTGTTTTTTGCTTGTGGCATGGTGTATTCTGTTGGGTGAGTGGGCTTATTAACAAAAGACCCTCCCCATAAAGGTAATTTATCAGTAGAGTAACTTAGCAGCAGCAGCGTGACACAGAACCAGTAGCCCAAAGTGATAAAATGAACAAAAACACACAAACCAATGTTATCTCTTCCATGGGAGGCTTTTCTTTGTAGTAAAATAATATGGTTGCACTATTTACAACAACAAGGTTTCTATAAAACAAATAAAGTTCTTTATACTTCCTTCGTTGCTTCCACGCTGGGCTTCTTTCTTATACAAATAAACAGCTTCGCTCTCACAGAGCCTCCTCTCACACTGAAATTACACAGGAGTTTCACATAGTAGCTTTTAACATAGGGCTTCTCTCACTGAACCTTCTCACACTAAGCCTTCCTCACATGAGGACTTCTCATAGAATAAGGCCTACCTCACACTGTGAGGCCTTCTCTCAGATCAAGACCTTTCTCCCACTGAGGTTTACCTCAGACTGACTGCTACTAAGCTACAGGCACACCTTCTTATATAGGATTGCAGCTTTTGCTGAGTCATTGCATACATGTAATCCTTTCAGGGTTTGACTCACATTTTCATAATTAAAAATACCTAGTTCATTTTGTTTTGCCCCCGGTGGCATAGTGGGTTAAAGCACTGAGCTGCTGAACTTGGTGACTGAAAGGCTGGCAGTTTGAATCCGGGGAGTGGGGTGAGCTCCTGCAGTTAGGCACAGCTTCTGCCAACCTAGGAATTAGAAAACATTCAAATGTGAGTACATCAATAGGTACCACTCTGGCAGGAAGGTAACAGTGCTCCATGCAGTCATGCCAACCACATGACCTTGGAAGTGTCTATGGACAATGCTGCTCTTTGGCTTAGAAATGGAGATGAGCACCAACCCCCAGAGTCGGACATGTGATGCTGTCATCATATAAACAACAAGGGTTACAATTAAAACAGTAAAAATCATTAGAACACATTATACATTACCAAGTTCGTTAAACAATAAATTAAGATGCCAGTTAAAACCAAGACCAAGTCGGGTAAATCCAGTGTCGCATATGTCCTAACTTTCCTTCCAGTTGTCGCTATCCATGTCAGGGGAAAACCGTTACCTTTACCTACCTAGTTAATTTTTAATCTTTCTGACATATTCTAGGTGTCCCAATTGTAATTTCAAAAATGTGTGATGTGGGCAATGCCTTTATGGATCCTGTTTCCAAGGGACTCACCAAGAAGATGCCAGAATCCCTCTTGCCCTTTAATTGTATTTGGACCGATTCTACTATTTGACTATATTGTTTCTTTGCAGACAATCTGGGCACCTCCACTTATCGGCCACCTGCCCGTACCATGGAAGTTGTGATAAATAAATACATGGTGAAGTTGAAATACTGCTATACATGCAAAATGTTCCGTCCTCCTAGGACTTCGCACTGCAGTGTTTGTGACAATTGTGTAGGTAAGTTTAGTGAGACGTCCTACAGATAATCATGGTTGTAGTTTCAGCTGCTGAATAATCTTTCTGGATTTATCAGAAGCCTGGTTCTTTGGCTTCAGGTAGCATACTGCTTCTTTCCTGGTTGGGTTTAGCAATTATGATCTTTGAATAACGAGAGATGATCTGCATCTGTGTGACTCTGTGAGGGGCGTTCATTAAAGATTTTCCCTGACCCACTTCCTGTGGACTGAGAGCCATGAAACTTGGCACAGCTACGAGTCTCCATCGGTGCCACCTAGGGACATACACTTCTCCCATCTTTTTAAGCTACTGTAAACACCTCGCTTGTAGAAGTCAACAGGTTGCTCCAAAAGCCACGTTGTGACTTTGGAAATCAGTGTCATCATCTGAAAAATACTTGTGCTTCAAAAACAACTTCATTGTTGGAAAGAGGTGGAAGTCTGGTGCGAGGTTGGGTGAATAAGGGGGATGTGGTAGAATTTCAAAGCCACAGGAGCATGCTTCTTCCATTTGGGCAACAGGTGAGTTGTGAACGGGTGCCTTGTCTTGCAGAAGGCAGGCACCTTTGGTAAGCATGCCACATTGTCTCTTGGTTTTGATGGCCTCCTGCAATTTCCACAGCAGTGAAGCATAGTATGCCCTAGTGATCATGGTAGGAAATCTATCAATACTACTCCATGCTTGCTTGCATACTGCAAGTTGCTTCTAGTCGCTTCTGGAGTGAGAATCAGCCGTCTACGAAGACGTTGCCCAGGGGACGCCCGGATGTCTTGCAATCCTGCGAGGAGGCTTCTCTCATGTCCCCCATGTCATGTAAAGCTGTACATTCGCAAGTGCTGACCCTGACTCAGGACATAGAAGATGGCTTTGAAAGGCTGCAGATCACAGGAGCTGTCTTCATAGACCTGTCAGTGGCTTATGATACTGTAAACCACCCCCTCCTCCTGAGAAAAATGTATTATATCGCAAAGGATTACCACCTCACCCGCCTCATAGGAAACCTGCTACAAAACAGGAGCTTTTTTATTGAGTTCCAGGGCCAGAGAACTAGATGGCGGAAACAGAAGAACGGCCTCCCTCAGGGGAGCATGCTTGCTCCATCCATGTTCAACATCTACACAAATGACCAGCCACTGCCAGAAGGGACAGAATGTTTCATCTATGGTGGTGATCGTGCCATTACTGCTCAAGCAGGGAGCTTTGAGATGGTAGAACAGAAGCTCTCCGAAGCTCTAGGTGCTCTTACCGCCTACTATAGGGAAAACCAGCTGATCCCTAATCCATCTAAAACACAGACATGTGCCTTTCACCTTAAGAACAGACAAGCATCCCGAGCTCTGAGGATTACTTGGGAAGGAATCCCACTGGAGTATTGCAGCACACCCAAATACCTGGGAGTCACCCTGGACCGTGCTCTGATCTACAAGAAACACTGCCTGAATAGCAAGCAAAAAGTGGGTGCTAGAAACAATATCATACGAAAGCTGACTGGCACAACCTGGGGATCACAACCAGATACAGTGAAGACATCTGCCCTTGCGCTATGCTACTTTGCTGCCGAGTATGCATGTCCAGTGTGGAAGACATCTCACCACGCTAAAACAGTAGATGTGGCTCTTAATTAGACATGCCGCATTATCACGGGGTGTCTGCGCCCTACACCACTGGAGAAATTAAACTGTTTAGCCTGTATTGCACCACCTGACATCCGCCGGGTAGTAGCCGCCAATAGTGAAAGGACCAAGGCAGTGACATCTCCAGCTCATCCCTTGTTTGGGTATCAGCCAGCATGTCAACAACTTAAATCAAGAAATAGTTTTCTAAGATCTACAGAGACACTCGCTGGAACACCTCAGCAAGTGAGAGTCCAAAAGTGGCAGGCTCAAATCCAGAACCTCAACCAATGGCTGATACCAAATGAGAGACTCCCCCCTGGGCACACAGAAAACTGGGCAACTTGGAAGGCGCTGAACAGACTGAGCTCTGGCACCACGAGATGCAAAGCCAACCTTAAGAAATGGGGCTACAAAGTGGAATCCACGACATGCGAGTGTGGAGAAGAGCAAACTACAGACCATCTGCTGCAATGCAACCTGAGCCCTGCTACATGCACAATGGAGGACCTCCTTGCGGCAACACCAGAGGCATCCCAAGTGGCCAGATACCGGTCAAAGGACATTTAATCAACTACCAAGCTTGCAAATTTTGTATGTTGTCTGTTTGTTTGTTTTGTTCTGTTAGAAATGTAATACAATTTTCTGGTTGCCTGACACGATAAATAAATACCTCACTACCTCTGAGGATGCTTGCCATAGATGCAGGCGAAACGTCAGGAGAAAATGCCTCTAGAACATGGCCATATAACCTGGAAAAACCTACAACCGCCCAGTGATTCCGGTCATGAAAGCCTTCGACGATAAATAAATAATTCCATACTGGTCCCAAAATATGACCTTGCCTGCCGAGAGTTGGGCATGTGCCTTCTTTGGAGGCGGTGAGGCATGATGCTTCCCTTGCATCGACTGGACTTTAGTCTCAGGATGATAGTGATGGACCCAGCTTTCATCCTGTGTGATCGGTCTGTTGAAAAAGTCTTCCTGGTTTCCATGGCAATCATTGTCAATAGAGCCTGAAAGTATTCGACTCGTTCCTGCTTCTGGAAAGGTGTGAGCAGGCGGAGGACCCAGCGTGTGGATATCTTATACATGTGAAGATGGTCTTGGATGGTTTTTTCCATGGACCCCACACTAATATTGACATTTTGGGCTAGGTGGTGAATGACTATGCAGTGATTTTCCAAAATGGTGACCTTGACTTGCTGGATGGTGTGTCCATCAATAGCAGAGTGGGGTCACGCTAGAATCGGAGCTGTTCCTATCGGAATCTGACCAGATTTGACTTGACGATGCTAGTTCTTGTCTACATCATATGATGGGGAATCATCACCATAAACCTCTTTCAACTCATCAAACGTTTCCTTTGGTGTGCGACCTTTCAAGTAAAGAAACGTGAGGACTGCTCTGTATTCCACTGGGTACATTATCAAACCTCACACCGCTTCAGCACTGGTAAACACAAGAGTTGTAAAATGGCACGTAACCTGTAGAGACTTATATCATTACACATGTGCAGTTTCAGCATCCTGTGATAAATAGAAATGGGTCAGCGGAAATCTTTAATGAACGTCCCTCATATCTCTATGTGTGCCTTGTGTCCTTTTCCATGTGCTTCTGCTGGATGGAATTTAGCAAACATTCAAGGAGGAGAGGGCACCCCACTTTATTTCTAAGGTGATCTCATTTTGATAACAAGAAAAGACAATTTAATTTAGATGCTTAATTCTGCCAAGTTTTTAGCTCTACATTTGTATGTTTCATGATATTTTAAAAATGTTGATGTATATATTTTAATTGGTTTTTTAGCCAACTTATCAGCCATTTTAAGATTCTTAATAAAAAAGAAACAATTGATTGAATGTGGAGCCTGCTTTCCTCCGTATTCCACTTATCTTTGCTTCTCATACTACAATGTATTAAAAAATGGCTCTCAAAGGGGAATTGTCTAATCCCAGCCAAAGTATTTATTGAATCTCACAACGATAAGCCTACATCTCAGTTATAGCCAGTATGATGCAGTCAGCAGGAAGGCTAAAAGCATTCATTGCTTTCAGAGCAAGGAACTTAATGTGGCTGCAGTTCTTATTTAAAAATAGAAATAAGCCTCTCCTATCACTGTCTGTGTATTAGCAGAAAAATTGTCTTGTTCTGTGACTGGCGTCTGCTTAAATGCTTTGGCTGAGCATCCTCTTTGGTTGTTTACAATGTATGTTCTCTTAAGGCTGTCATCTTACTGCCTTCTTTTACCTTTCCAGAACGGTTCGATCATCACTGTCCCTGGGTAGGCAACTGTGTGGGTAAGAGGAACTATCGGTTCTTCTATGCCTTCATCCTTTCCCTCTCCTTCTTGACAGCCTTCATCTTTGCATGTGTCATCACCCATCTCGCCCTCCGTAAGTATAGCATGAACCAGAAGATCTTCACTTTAAAACCGGTGTGCCTTTAGAATCCATAGGTTACCATTCTTTCTGCAGAAGAAGATCTCTGAGATCTTCTTAGACCTGGATACCTGCTTAATCCTGTTCAGCGTTTTTTTAAAGCTTCAGCTTCCTTGACCATTTTGACTGGAGGTTCTGAGAGGTTGAAGTCCAAAACATCTCAACCAAAGTCAGTTTTTATAATTTTTTATTAGATATGACTATGTTTTCTTATGGTGCTGGTGCTGGTCTACTTTTATTGTATGTTTTTGCTTTAAGTCCTGAGCTGGGAGAAATGCAGGATAGAAATAAATAAATACATAATAACACTGAGAACCATTGACTTAACAGTGTTACTAAAAAATGTCACTTATGCAAAACACTTGGATACATTTATCCACTATAGGTCAAACCTGGCCTTTGTGACATTCTTCATAAGTGATTTGATTGGCATCATGAGACCTTCTGAGCATTTATCTGACTCTCGCTGTATGGTTAGCGGACTTGACGTAGCAAATGGCTTCTTTTAACTTGACATTGCTGTTTTTGGGCTTTGCAGGTTCCCAGGGAAATGATTTCATCAGTGTTCTGAAAGCAACGCCAGCAAGATATCCTTTCAGTACCTGTTATCCCAGGCATGGGCAAACTTTTTTGTCCTGGGGCTGCCTTATGGACCCGGTTGCAAGGGCTGGGCTGGGAGGGAGTGTGGGTAGGTCCAGAAGGGGTGGGGGTGTGGGCTGGAAGGGGCAGGGGCAGGTGGGGCAGAAGAGCGGGGCTGGGGCCAGGAGAGGAAAGGGGTGGATCTATCTCCAGGGAAACAAACATGCCTGTTTCTCTCCCTGGCTGTTCTGGGCCCCAGGAAGGCAGTGACCTGCCTTCCTCAGGCCCAGAGCAGGGAGAGAAACATGCCACTGTCAAGCATGCTTGGTAGCGGCGTGTTTCTCTCCCGGCTCTTTTGGGCACCAGGAAGGCAGTGGCCCGGCTTCCTCGGGCCCAGAGAAAGTGGTGTGTTTGGCAGCAGCGTGTTTCTCTCTCTGGCTGTTCTGCAGACCCCAGAAAGGCAGTGGTGGCCTGCCTTCCTCAGGCCCACAGGAGAGAGAGAAGCACACTGCTGCCGAGGACTCTCGAGAGAACACTTGGCAGAAGTGTGTCTGCCTCAGCCTTCCTCACAGTCTGGAGATGCGGCAGGCCACTGCGTCCGCATACTGAAGGGGAGGCCAAAGCAGACAAAGGCTGGGACGAACAGCCCAAAGGGCTGCGTCTGGCTCACGAGCCTGGGTTTGCCCATTCCTGTGTTAGCAACTCCTCCCTCCATACTTTTTATGACACTGAAAAAAAGCCAGTTTAGAATGGATGACTTGGAAGTACTTTCGAAATACCAAAAGCAAGGAATAGTTGAATCCATGGATAGAATAAGCATGCGAAGTGGAGCCTCCAGTGGCACAAACCACTGAGCTGCTGAACTTTGTGACCGAAAGGTCGGCGGTTCAAATCCAGTGAGCGACGTGAGCACCTACTGTTAGCCCCAGCTTTTGCCAACCTAGCAGTTGGCAAAAGCTGAGTAGCAAATGTGAGTAGATCAATAGGTACCACTCCATCGGGAAGGTAATGGCACTCTATGGAGTCATTCTAGCCACATGATGTTGGAGGTGTTTATGGACAGTGTCGGACACGACTGGACTTAATGTCATGGGAAAACCTTTACCTTTAGTATGCAAAGTGTTGCTGGACTGAATTTCCCATGATACTTTGTCATTGGCTGCAGTGCCTGAGTCGCAGTCCAACAATATCTGGGCCTCTGCTTTCAGGACATGATCTTGCTTTATGAGCTCTTCTTTCAGACACGGGCTTTTGCATAAGGGTTAAGATCAATTTGGGTAATATTGTCTAATCTTTCCTGATGCCACTCAATTCTCATTGGCTCAAACAGCTCAGTTCCGCCAGTTTACTGAGGCTTCATGACAAATTTGCTATTTTGCGGGGAGATTCACAGGGTGTGTCTTACAATCGGTGGCGTCTTAGAATTGATGAAATACAGGATGATGATGACTCTGTCAGATGTATTTGAATGAGGATTCTGATAACCACAACAGAGTCAAGTTCTCCCTAACTCCACATGTTGTTTTTTCCTTGATTCTCTGCTCACTGTGTTGGAGCTCGTAATCTGTTTTTTCTCCGTCTGGTCTATCTTTGGTCTCTCAGGGTTTCACACTTATTTAGTTGCCTCCAACTTGACAACCAACGAGGATGTAAGTATAGATATTTGCATCTTCTTTCAATAGAAAATTGGCAGGCCTTTAGGCTTAACTCCACAATCGAGCAAAATTAGCACTTTAAACGCTCTTCTGTGTTGTATATGAATAAATATTTTTAGAATTCAGTGAATTAAACAAAGGGGATGGGTGGCACGTGTAAGAATGTTGAGCAGATTGAGGTGGAAGTCATAGAATCATAGACTTGGAAGAGACCACAGGGCCATCAAGTCAAACCCCACTCTGGCATGCAAGAAAAGCACAATTAAAGCAGCCCCAACAGATGGCCATCCAGACTCTGTTTAAAACCATCAAGGAAGGAGCCTCCACACTCCGAGGCAGAGAGTTCCATTGTTGACCTTCTCTTATGGTCAGGAAGTTCTTCCTAATTTTCAGGAAGTCATTATAGCCCAAGACATTTAATGGCACTGGTTTGAGTTAGCTCTCCTAGGTTAATAAACATGTTGCGCCTGTAACTGAAAGACATTGATGCTTTTTCCCTTTGGGTGGCTCAGCATTCTAGAACAGGCATGGGCAAACTTGGGCCCTGCGCTTAAGCGGCTGAAGGGGAAAAGGAAGGGGCCTGAGGCTGTTAGGAATTGTGGGAGTTGAAATTCAAAACACCTGCAGGGCCCAAGTTGGCCCATGCCTGCTCTAGAATTATGCAGTTTGACACTACTTTAACTGCAGTGTCCCAGTGCTATGGTTCCTGGGATTTAAAGAAGGCTAAAGACCTTTATAGAACTTCAAATTCAAGGATTTATTTATTTATTTATTTACTGTATTTGTATACCGCCCCTCTCAGCCTTCCGGCGACTTGAGGCGATTTACAAGGCAAAATTCAATGCCACAAAAACACAAGTACAATTTAAAAACATTAACATCAATAAAATCACAACAACAGCAATAAAACATAAGTCAATAAATTCTCATTAAAACATTGTCCAGTCCCATCATTTAGTTGTTCCGTTTCCTATGTCCATTACTCAATGTTAGCAAATGCTTGCTCGAAAAGCCATGTCTTGAGTTTTTCCAAAATTTTAGGAGCAAAGAAGCTGATCTGATCTTCCTAGGGAGGGCGTTCCATAGTCGAGGGGCCACCGCTGAGAGGGCCCTGTCTCTCGTCCCCGCCAAACGTACTTGTGATGAAGGAGGGACCGAGAGCAGGGCTTCCCCAGACGATCTTAAAGTCCTCAATGGTTCGTAAGAGGAGGTGCTTTCAGACATGTAAGTTGGACCAGAACCATTTAGGGCTTTATAGGCCAAAGCCAGCACTTTGAATTGGGCCCGGTAGCAAACTGGCAGCCAGTGGAGCTGGTGCAACAGGGGAGTTGTATGCTCCCTGAGAGCCGCTCCTGTTAGCAACCTGGCTGCCGTTTGTTGGACTAATTGAAGCTTCCGGACCATCTTCAAAGGCAACCCCACGTAGAGCGCGTTGCAGTAGCCTATACAGGATGTAACCAAAGTGTGGCCAAGTCAGACTTCCCAAGGTACAGGCGCAGCTAGCGCACAAGCTTTTCATATCATTGCACCATGACAGTTAAAGTGCTGTCAAACTGCATTAATGTTACAGTGTAGGTGTACCCTCTATCTCTCATACACACACACACACACACCTTTACACATACACATTGGTTATTTTAGTCAATGTGTATTTACATAGGGCAGTCACCTAGTTAAAGGAGTGTTACAATGGATTATTGTGCATTTCTACTTAGAAGTAAGTCCCCTGGAGTTCAGTCGTACGCAAGGCAAGTTTAAGTTGTAAAAGTCAGTTTCTTGTATCACATTCAAACTCTTAAACCTTAATAATTTCATATATTAAAAGAATAGTTCAAAGAGTTTTTTTTGTTATTTAGGTGAGGCTCACATCTTAGGAGTCATTCTTTTCTGTGGCAGAAAAAGGGAGAATTGTTCTTTTAATATGGCCCTTGTCATCCAAGATTCTCATAAATTCTTCCTACTAACATATACTATCTTATTTTTAAAATGGCTACCTAATGAATCAGCCCCCTCCCTCCTGACTTTCCGAAAAAGAGTAAAAACTTGGCTCTTCGAGCAAGCATTCGGAACCCTGGAATAAATAGACAAACTAGAGCTGGAAAATGACCCAGGAATGACCAAGACAATGGAACGGATGAGGATTGAACGAGAGGACATAGTTCTTTTTAAATTGTTATTATGCACTGTCTTTATGTTAAATGCACTTTAATGTTGTTGCTTTATTAATGTATGTATTTTTATGGCATCGAATTGTGCCGACTGTGTATATCTCCCTGAGTCGCCTTCGGGCTGATATGAACGGGATAGAAATAATGTAAATAAGTAAATAAAATAAATAAATCAGGGCAGCTTTTTAATTTTTGGAGTCGTTAATCTGATTATTTTCACTAGTTCTTTTACTACATTTTAAGACTTTGGTTCTCGACCGATCTTGATTTTACAAGTGCAAAACAGTCAGTGCATTTCTAAAGGCGTGATTTTCTTAAATCAATTTTACAGTTGAAGTTTTTATTTGCTTATCTAGTCAAAAACACCCACAAGTAATTTACAGTAGAGAGACGAATATGCAAAATAGTAGGGCTCAGGAGGAAAAAAGCTAGTAGCTGGGTAAGAGGTCTTATCCCAGGCATGGACAAACTTTTGTCCTCCGGGTGTTTTGGACTTCAACTCCCACAACTCCTAATAGCCGGTAGGCTGTTAGGAATTGTGGGAGTTGAAGTCCAAAGCACCCAGAGAGCCGAAGTTTACCCATGCCTGCCTTATCCATATAATCAGACACATTCAAGATTGCTTATTGTTGTTTTATACCTGCAGTAATTACTGATTTTAACCAGGGGATTTTAATCAGGGGGTTACTGATTTTAACCACGTGGTTTGGTGAAGTGAGATATTTATGTTGGCTGTTATTGTCTTATGTTATTGTTTCTGCAATTTTTGTATTTTATGTGTTTGGACCTTTGAGTGCTTTGTAAGCCGCCTCGAGTCCCTCTGGGAGATGGTGGCGGGATATAAATAAAGTTTATTATTATTTATTATTATTTTGGAAAGTGGGGGAGCATCCTTTAAAATCTTGGTTGGCCCAACAGGATGCTCGCTGGCCTTTCTTTCCCTTGTTTAAACCAGTTGTGTTTGTTTTTTTAGCTCAAAGGGGCATGGTCAAGTAAGAGAGGTTCTGAATTTGCCAATCCCTACAGCCATAAAAGTGTCCTCACCAACTGCTGTGCAGTGCTTTGTGGACCCTTCTATCCCAGGTAAGGATGCTCTTTCCTGAATATACAGTCGATAACCTTGAATATGATGTTCATGGGTGGGGGGTGGGGGGGATTGAATACTAGCTCTTCTGTTGGGAAATCCCCTGAGATGTGGTGCGATAGCAATTTGCGGGAGTCAGAAAAGATGGGGGCTGAGAGCAACAGTCCTTTATTTCCCATCATTACTTCCTTCTCCTACTGTAGAGCACTGCTCACTTGGGAACCCAAAGAAATAGTCACCATATCAGGAAAAAGCAGGTGACCCACCATTCTGAGGGACAGAAAATCTGGGCTTGGAAGCTGAACTAGAGAAGATGGTTCCTGTAAAAAATGACAGTGGAAGAGGGAAGTTTGCTAAATTAATGGAGAAAGGGAAAAGCAGACAGGAAGTGCTGAAAGAGGCACAGCTCGGGTGTCTTATCACATTAGAACTGAAAGAGTATATATCCCATCTGAAATCCTGTGGTTGCCTCCTGCAGAATTCTGGGGCTTGTAGTTTAGTGACCTCTCTTGCTGAGCATTTTAAAGGCTCATCCCCTAAACTACAAGCCCCAAAATTCTGCAGGAGGAAGCCACAGGATTTCAGATGGGATGCATACTCCTTGCTGGGCTTTAGCACAGCGGGTTAAACCCCCAGCTGCAGAAAATCTTGCCGATAGAAAGGTTGACAGTTCAAGCCCGGGTTGAGGTGAGCTCCGTACCATCAACACAGCTTCTGCTCATCCAGCAGTTCCAAAACAGCAATGTGAGTATATAAATAGGTAGCACTTTGACAGGGAGGTTATAAAAGGCGCCTATGAGGACATGCTAGCGATTCGATCGAGAGAGCATCTAAAGACAACAAAGCTCCTTGGCATGGAAGATGGAGAGACAGCATCCCTCCTGTGGCCGAGTTCAAGCACAAATGCCAGAGATGGAAAAAGATGGGAAGTCTTTACCTCTGTTTATGTATTTTTTGTCTTCGTTAATTGTATAACGGCATTTAATGTTTGCCGTATATGTGTACTGTTATCCGCCCTGAGTCCCCTCGGAGATAGAGCGGAATATAAATAAAGTATATTATTTGCGTAGTCTTTCAGCTCTAGTGTGATACCGGCTCAGGTCTGATCCCAGTCCAATTATCTTGCCACTATTTGTTTGTTTGTTTATTTATTTATTTATGGCATCTACACCCCAGAGGGGACTCAAGGCGGCTTACAAGTAGGCAACCACATGAAGCCATAGGATATGTACAATTACAGATATATAAATAGAGTTATAAAATACATTTAAACAGTTTAAAAACATACATTAGCAGTTAATCACATGATCCTTAAACCTACTAAAATGTAATTGGCTGCCCCTTTAATAATGTACACTGATTGTGTTTTGAGGTCACCATCTCATTGAACTTAGTACAAGTCAGCCTTGAAAAGATAACAGATGCTGGCATCTGGACATGGCAGAAGGTTTTGTTCACTTCATCTGATCAAGGTCTCTGAAAGTGCTTATTTATGACCATTAAAAAAAAAAAGACAACTCCTTGCTTGATTGGCTCCTACCCTAAGTCAGTACATCTTAAATGTTTCCCCTTTTGGCCTGAGAAATTATTTACACGACTCTGGATATATTGGTATATAAAATAATTATACAAATCAAACATTTACTGATAATAAATAATTGCATTTTTACCATTTATTAAAGTTGAAAGCAAATGAGACTGATGTGTTTGTTGATTTTTACATAAAGAATTAAACCATAGCTGAATATCTGATATTGCGGGACAGAGCATCTTCATCATTTTTCATGCCATGCTGGTATGCCTGCTTTGTAGCCTCAAGTGGCAGAATACATTCTGTTGGCTCCCCTTTTTAATGCCTGGGTTCATGTAAATGCCTCAAATAGCCACTAGGTGGCAAACTACACACATTTTCATTTAGTTACAGCAGGGCCTGGTAAATTTTGGGTTATGACCTCAAACGGGGTTCCCTTAGCTCCATTTAGCTCCATGTTGGGGTTGTGAAAGGCTCCCCCCCCCCCCTCGGAAGAGCAAGGATGGACAGATAAAAAAAGAGCTAAAAGCTGAGCCCAAGTTGCTAAAAGGAAAGAAAGGCACCCAGCAGAGGCAGTCATCCACATAGATCAGCGTTTCTCAACCTGGGGGTCAGGACCCCGGGGGTGGGGGCTGGTAGCGAAGAGGTTTCAGAGGGGTTGCCAAAGTGCATCAGAAAATATATATTTCTGATGGTCTTAGAAACCTGTTTGGCAGAGAAGGCTGAAGATCTCTCCACCTGTCCTTCTCTTCCTTTTCGGAAACAGACAGCAATTCCTCCCACCAAAAGCCCTCCTCCTGCTGAGATTGGCTGGCTTCCCAGTTGGCCTCTCAGCCAAGCGAAGGACTGTTTCTGAGACTCCAAGCACGGAGGGGAGAGCAGGCATGTTAGGCACATGGCAGCGTAGTGCGCATGTGCGGGCGAGGGAGAGCATGTGAGCGAGTCCCTTCAAGGCATGGGGGTTCTGTGTGGGAAGTTTGGCCCAATTCTATCTGCGGTGGGTTTCGGATTGTATGTGAACAATAAATCCCAGCAACTACAACTCCCAAATGTCAAGGTCTATTTTCCTCAAACACACCAGTGTTCACATTTGGGCATATTGAGGATTCGTGCCAAGTTTGATCCAGATCCATAATTGTTTGAGTCCACAGTGCTTTCTGGATGGAGGTGAACTACAACTCCCAAACTCAAGGTCAATGCCCACCAAACCCTTCCAATATTTTCCGTTGGTCATGGAAGTTCTGTGTGCCAAGTTTGGTTCAATTCTATCGTTGGTGGAGTTCAGAATGCCCTTTGATTGTAGGTGAACTATAAATCCCAGCAACTACCAAATGACAAAATCAATCCCCCAACCCCAGCAGTATTCAAATTTGGGCGTATCGAGTATTTGTGCCAAATTTGGTGTAGAGAATGAAAATATATCCAGCATATCAGATATTTACATTACGATTCATAACAGTAGCCAAATTATAGTTATGAAGTAGCAACAAAAATAATTTTATGGTTCAGCTCACCACAACATTTGTGTGTGCGTGTGTGTGTATTGCTCGAGTTACACTTTAAAAATGTACCTGTTCCGACTTACATGAAAATTCAACTTAAGAACAAACCTACAGAACCTATCCTGTTTGTATGGGTTGTTGTAGGTTTTTCGGGCTGTATGGCCATGTTCTAGAAGCATTTGCCTGCATCTATAGCAGGCATCCTCACAGGTTGTGAGGTCCTGTTTGTAACTGCCTGTATTTTATATACTTGAGGTCACATAAAACTTTCTTGGACCAAAAGAGATCACAAGTTGCAAAGGTTTAAGAAGCCCTGAGTTAGGGGAGCCCAAACGGGTCCCCTAACTTTTGTCTACATGACTATATCACAGAAAGGCAGGAGAACACAGTGGTTTCTTGTTTATTCGTTCAGTCACTTCCGACTCTTGGTGACTTCATGGACCAGCCCACACCAGAGCTCCCTGTCGGCTGTCCCCACCCCAGCTCCTTCAAGGTCAAGCCAGAATACCATCCATGCATCTTGTCCTTGGTCGACCCCTCTTCCCTTTTCCTTCCATTTTCCCCAGCATCATTGTCTTCTGTAAGCTTTCCTGTCTTCTCATGATGTGGCCAAAGTACTTCATCTTTGTCTCTAATATCCTTCCCTCCAATGAGCAGTCAGGCTTTATTTCCTGAAATATGGACTGGTTGGGTCTTCTCCCGGTCCAAGGCACTCTCAGAACTTTCCTCCAACAACACAATTCAAAAGCAGCTATCTTCCTTCGCTCAGTCTTCCTTATGGTCCAGCTCTCACATCCGTAGGTGATTACGGGGAATACCATTGCTTTAAGTAGAGCACAGTGATAAAAGCATCCTGTTGGAATGATAAAGGGATATACCTTTCCCAGAACCACATAAACACAAGGCTTCTTTTGGACCACTTGAGCCAGAGAGCTTGAAATTGGCACAACGCTTCCCTGCAGCCAGTGGCCAGGGATGTAGGGAGATTCAGATCTGCATCAGCCTGCATCTACCTCGCTGGATCGCTGAAAACTGCATTGGATCTTTGGGAACTAAGACCATCACTGTTTCTTAGCTGTGCAAGGGTGGCTCAATGGTGGCTGGGAGCCCTCTGCCACTGATTGGTTGCTAAGGGGAAGGTGTCCACTCCCAACACGATAAAGGAACATTGTGTGGCTAGTTGGGAATTGAGCAACGAAGCACCTTGATACTTTTTTCTGTACATTATTCAGCACAATTGGAGCTCATACTGGAATTCTGGCATCAGGCACCAGTCATTCAAAACTAGATGGGAATGACCAGCTAGAATGGAAACAGGGCATGGAATAGATCAGATCTTTTAGAGGATTGACCTATCTCCCCAGTCTCCTTGTTACATATCTTTGCATTTGTTCTCTAGTGGAAATTCCACAATGTCTTGCATGTAGCTCTTAACTTTCATGTCTAGGAACAGATTTAAACTACCTGGTGCTTTGTATTGTCAAAGGCTTTCATGGCCGGAATCACTGGGTTGTTGTGTATTTTCCGGGCTGTATGGCCATATTCCAGAAGCATTCTCTCCTGATGTTTCACCTGCATCTATGGCAGGCATCTTCAGAGGTTGTTAGGTCTGTTGGAAACTAGGCAAGTGGGATTTATATATCTGTGGAAGGTCCAGGGTGGTGGAAGGAACTCTTTGTCTGTTGGAGGTAGGTGTGAATGTTGCAGTTGGCCACCTTGATTAGCATTTATTGGCCTAGCAGTTTTCAAGGTCTGGCTTCTTGCTGCCTGGGGGAATCATTTGTTGGGAGGTGATTAGCTGGCCCTGATTGTTTCTTGTCTGGAATCCCCATGTTTTTGAGTGTTGTTCTTTATTTACTGTTATGATATCCATTTTACCTGTCTCCATTTAGTCACAAGAGGGCACAATTGGATAAAATGAAGAGTGAGTCTCACATTAGCACAGAGGAGATGTTCATTTGAATGGGTTCATGAATACATGTGGGAAGAAAATGTTGTCATAGTTAATCATCAAAACTTATAGGAAGCAACATTTGGCTGTGGTGTGTTATAATTTTTTCATTTAAAGATGCATAAGAATCCATCTGAGCCATATTTTCCCAGATGTACAGTCACACTCAACAAGTTCAAGGAATGCCAAATAAATTACCGTAAGATCATGTTTCTCTTGATAATAATATTGTGTGTGCTTTTCTCTTAGCAACACTGAGATGAAGGCGCAGATTTAATACAGACCGAAGTCTGTGTTACACTATAAGGGGCTGCGGTGGCACAGTGGGTTAAACCGCTGAGCTGCAGAACTTGCTGATCAGAAGGTCGGCAATTCAAATCTGTGGGTGGGGTGAGCTCCTGTTTTTAGCCCCAGCTTCTGCAAACCGAGCAGTTAAAAAACATGCAAATGTGAGTAGATTAATAGGTGCAGAAAAGTAATGGTGCTCCATGCAGTTATGCCAGTCACATGACCTAGGAGGTGTCTACGGACAACGCCAGCTCTTCAGCTAAGAAATGAAGATGAGCACCACCCTCCAGAGTTGGACACAACTAGATGTAATGTCAAGGGAAAAGCTTTACCTTTATGTGTTACACTACAATATGGTGCAAGCCTAGCACTAAACAGGGAGTGTTTTCTTGAGTTTCCATTATTCACACATGTGATCTGAGTGAAGGCAGTGCAGGGAGCTGTGGCCATTCAACATTCCTGGACTCCAGTTCCCATGTGTCCCACCAGTACAGCTGATGGTGAATGGTTCTGTAGTCCACCACATTTAAAAGGCCATGTCTTCCCATCCATGATGTGAGGAATAGTTCAAGCGGTATCCCCCTCAAGTAATATAATTTTTACCAGATAACATTCTTGCTATATTTCCTATCTTTATTTTTCTCATTTCCTCAGCTTATGTCTCCCTCAGCTATCTCTCTGATGCTCTAATGGAGAATAATTATTTAATGGGATTTTTACCAATTTAGATGTCATGTAAAAGTAGCTGTAAACACATACTTAAACAGATATTTGAATTATTTTTGGTTTACATGAGGGACTTCTGTCTCTAAGGGAGCCGGAGGAGTTAGCCTGATCGTGATCCCATTGTTGTAGTTATTTGTAAAATCCTACACAAACAGACACTTGAGGTTGTTGTGTGTTTTCCAGGCTGTATGGCCATGTTCCAGAAGCATTCTCTCCTGACGTTTCACCTGCATCAATGCTTCTGGAACATGGCCACAGCCCGGAAAACACACAACAACCCAATGTATTGTCGAAGGTTTTCATGGCCAAAATCATTGGGTTGTTGTAGGTTTTTCGAGGCTATATGGCCATGTTCTACAATTCTCAAATGACAAAATCATAATTTTTTGAGTGATGGTCACTCCTTGTGTTGTGAGACGTTTTGTTGCCAAATTTGGTGTGATTTCGTTCATTGGTTCTTTTGTTTTTAAGGAACTCATTATGCACAGAGCATTTTTATAGATAGATAGATAGACAGATAGATAGATGTTGTGTTAACAGTTTATGTCTATGTTTTTGTTTTATATTGTACGTTTTTGTATCATTTTGTGTATGTGGAAACCGCTCCGAGCCCCCTAGGGGAGATAGGGCGGTATATAAATAAAGTTTTGTTATTTATTATTTGCTTTAACATGACTTTTTGTTTGCCTTCTTTCTCTCTCTCTCTCCCACATAGTTTAATAGACAGAAGAGGATTCATCCAGGCAGATGCTGGGATCCCGGCCACTCCTAAGACTGAAATCCCTCCTTCCTTTGGAATGAAATCGGATGCCAGCATGGTATGAGTCAACCCTTAGCAGTGCTGACATACAGTCCTGTGCCTAGGCCTACCTCCAGCTGGTGCTTCTCCTTCATTTTGCCATTTTCTGGGCTCAGGCAAGACAGCCTGAGTGAGGCAGAGCTTCCCAAGTTCCTACTCAAACCTTATGCCATCATCTTTGGTGTTGGTTGTTTAATTTGGTTTGATTTTTTTGTACGGTGGGACTTGCCTAGACCTTGTGGACTGCTGCATCTAAGCTCTCGGTAGAGCTGCTTAGAGCAAACCACGTCCCTCGTCGGGAAGAAGGTCGTTTCTTAAGAACCACCCATTCTCAGAGGGTCTGCGGTAGGGACTGGTTGGGAAATATGAAGCATAGGGACGTGGCAGTGGTGTAGAGAAGGGGGATACCACATACAGCATTTAGTTCAGACTTGCTCCTTGATGAAGCTGGCATTAGTCGGTCAGCCTAGCCGCTTTGCGTGAGCAGTGAGAGGGAAAAGTGTTCTTTGGCTGAGCCTTGAGGCACAGCGCACCGTTTGAGGACATGGCACTCCTTGCCTTAGCAGCAAGTGTGGCCTGCTGAGCTGGTTTGCCGAGGACGACGCTACTGTTCCAACTGATGGGAGCAAGAAGAATGCTAGGTTACGCGAACCCTAGGAAAGGAGCAGGAGGCATTCTTCTGGGTTCTCTGTGTCGGGGTGCTATCCTTGTTTGCTTCAGTCGAATCAAAACAACAGAAACAGGATGAGGACAGCCCAGTACCATTGTTTAACTGATCAGTGGAAATTACGGAAAGCCTCTACTGATGTGAATAGAGAAGGGAATATTGTGTTCATGGCCAGAATCACTGGGTTGCTGTGTGTTTTCCAGGCTGTCTGGCAACGTTCCAGAATTATTCTCTCCTGATTTATCGCCCACATCTATAGCAGGCATCCTCAGAGGTTGTGGGGTCTGTTGGAATCGAGGCAAGTGGGATTTATATATCTGTGTACTAATGGAAGAACTTTTGTCAGCTTGACGCAAGTATGAATGTTGCAAATGGCCACCTTGATTAGCATTCAATGGCCTTGCAGTTTCAAAGCCTGGCTGATCGCTGCCTGGGGGAAAGACATGAGTTCTTTCTCCCGCCCTAGACATTCCACAGATATGTAAGCCTCTCTTGCCTAGTGACCCCCTCAACCTCTGAGGATGCCTGCCATAGATGTGGGTGAAACATCAGGAGAGAATGCTTCTGGAACATGGCCATGCAGCCTGGAAAACACACAGCAACCCAGAGGGGATATTGCCATTTGGTACTTCCTGGTCAGATAACTATTTTTGTCAAGGGAAATACTGAGCAGAGACTGTATTCACAGGACAATCCAGAAAGAAACCTTCCTCCCCTGGGCTTTTTTTCTCTGTAGGAGGCTGAATCCTCTCATTTGAATTCTCAACCAATCATAGAAAGGAGGGGAGAGATCATGAAAATGCCTATTAGAATTCCTTTTAGCAGTGCCTCCCATCCTGCTGTGTCAGCCCTAATGCGCATAGGAAGGTTAAATACATGTTAAATACTTGAAACCTGTTCATTAAAAGCTGCTGGATATTTTTTTTGCACACATTTTGTAGATTTTTCTAAGGATTTTTCAAAGTGGGTTTGTTTTGCATACATAGAATCAGGTGATTTTTTTAAAAAAGCATTGAAATTAATTTGTAATTCTTCTTTGAGCTTTGGAAGACTGTAGGAACGTTCGGCTAGTCTTTAGGATATAAGGGAAGCTCCCGGTGGCACAATGAGTTAAATCCTTGTGCTGGCAGGACTGAAGACTGACAGGTTGAAGGTCTGAATCCAGTGAGAACGCAGATGAGCTCCCTCTGTCAGCTCCAACTCCCCATGCAGGGACATGTGAGAAACATCAAAACATCCAGGTGTCTCCTGACAACGTCCTTGCAGACGGCTAATTCTCTCACACCAGAAGCGACTTGCAGTTTCTCAAGTTGCTCCTGACACAGGAAAATAAAGGGAAGCTTGATGTTCTGTATTCCTGAAGAAACTAGGCTTCATTGAAAACAGATTTTGGATCTCATAGGGACAAATCAAGTGTGCCTTTTTAACCTCATCTCAGCAGAGAATCAGGGATCGCATGAACATCATGCTTGTATTTTTTCAAAATCGGAATCACTGAAGTCATATCTCAGGAATGCTCCTTGTAAGTGAAGGATCAGGTCTTTCCTTCAGCTTTTCCAGACATGCATCTCTTGTAAGTGACGTCAGTCGCTACCTTAGAGTGGTACATCCCCCTTCCAGAGAACATTCTGGAATCCCATCAGCTTCCAGAGGCGCATGGCAGGCCTCCTCCATTGATATAGAAAGTATCGTTCCTGGGAGAGATCTCTTAGGCTGCCCTAAGGAAAGTAGGGAGCTCCCTGGGCCTTGCTAAACTCGATTGACGTGGGCCCTTTTTCACTGCCTGTGCTCAGAAATACAAGGAAAATCCTCAGTCTCAGTCTTCTTCTCAGTAAATTGATACGTGTTTTTTTCTAAAAGGATTAATATTGTATTGTCCAAGGCTTTCATGGCTGGAATCACTGGGTTGTTGTGAGTTTAATGGGCTGTATGGCTGTGTTCCAGAAGCATTCTCTTCTAACATTTCACCTGCATCTATGGCAGGCATCGTCAGCGGTTGTGAGGTCTTCTGGAAACTAGGAAAACCTCTGAGGATGCTTGCCATAGATGCAGGCAAAACGTCAGGAGAGAATGCCTCTAGAACATGGCCACATAGCCCGAAAAAACCCTACAACAACCCAAAATGAGGTTTATATATCTGTGGAATGTCCAGGGTAGGAGAAAAAACTCTTGTCTGTTTGAGGTAGCTATGTGAATATTTCAGTTGGCCACCTTGATTAGCATTTAATGCTAATCAAGTTTCAAGGTCTGGCTTCTTACTGCCTGGGGGAACCCTTTGTTGTTTTTGAGGCCAACACTCGAAAACGGGAATTCCAGACAAGAAACTATCAGGTCCAGCTAATCACCTCCAAACAAAGTATTCCTCCAGACAGTAAGAAGACAGACCTTGAAACTTCAAAGCCATTTAATGCTAATCAAGGTGGCCAATTGAAACATTCACACCTACCTCAAACAGACAAGAATTCTTTCCCCAATCCTGTATATCCCACAGATATATAAACCTCATTTTTTTCTAGTTTCCAACAGACCTCATAACCTCTGTGGATGCCTGCCATAGATGCAGGCAAAATGTCAGGAGAGAATGCTTCTGGAACATGGCCATATAGCCCGGAAAACTCACAACAACCCAATAAAAGTTATGGTGCAGAATCATACCACCTACTAAAATTGTACAAGATAAAAATATCAAAGATTGTCATTCAAGCTTGAGACTTAAAAGAGATAAACCTACAACAACTCAGGATTTATATTATGAGAGAGAGCACTCTTTGCACTTATCTGGAGCAGCTCCTGGGAGAGATCAAAGACTATGAACTTTTGTAGTTTTTTTCTATACTTGTCTTTTAATTGTATTGTCGAAGGCTTTCATGGCCGAAATCACTCAGTTCTTGTGGGTTTTTTCGGGCTATATGGCCATGTTCTAGAGGCATTTCTCCTGACGTTTCGCCTGCATCTATGGCAAGCATCCTCAGAGGTGAGGTCAGACCTCACCTCTGAGGATGCTTGCCATAGATGCAGACAAAATGTCAGGAGAAATGCCTCTAGAACATGGCCATATAGCCCGAAAAAACACACAAGAACTGAGTGTCTTTTAATTTTTTTTATTGGTTTTATTGGTTTTTTTTATTGGCTTAGTGAACAATATCCATTTGGCTGGTGAAACATATAATTGCATCAGAGATGGAAAAGTCAATGTAATGGGTGCTTCCTTTCTAGAATTTGCATCTACACTTAAAAGATGAGTTTAAGGCATGATGCAAAGCCAACATTGAAATGTGGGCATAGAATACTTCGATGCAGTTCTAAAAATTTCCAGTGCAGCTTCCAGAAATCAGATATTGCAGCTGGAATACATGCTGTGCATCTGCTTATAATGCATTTTGAGAAGCAAAATGTGTACAGGACTGCAGGTTTTGGTAAATGGGCACCACTCGGAGCAACTCTGCATGTGGCCCACTACCCTGGGAGCTGCTGCTAACTCTTAGGCTCTCAGGGCCTATGGGATAATTAGAAAAACAGTTCCAACTTCTGTGCAGCTGATGAATGAGGCAGGTACTTATATTCTTGTTCCTTAGGCGAGTGCCCAAACCCAAGGTATATATAGTGGAGGCATTCCCTGGATAATAACCGGCTTGAACCCTGGTGTTAAGGTTGCTGAGGCTGTAGTGCCACTTTAGCCCTGTGAGACTTCCTGGGGTCATGATGAGGATCTCTCATCAGGCTGCCCATTTTTGAGCAGTAGGCTGCCCATTTTTGAGCAGTGTTTGCTCCTTGTCTTGTCAAAGGCTTTCATGGCCGGAATCACTGGGTTGCTGTTCCAGAAAATGTTCCAGAAGCATTCTCTCCTGATGTGTCGCCCACATCTATGGCAGGCATCCTCAGAGGTTGTGAGGTCTGTTGGAATCGAGGCAAGTGGGGTTTATATATCTGTGGATTAATTTCCAGGATCAGAGAAAGAACTCTGTGCTGTTTGAGGCAAGTGTGAATGCTGCAATTAATCACCTTGACTAGCATTGAAAAGCCTTGCATCTTCAAGGCCTGGCTGATTCCTGCCTGGGGGGGGGGGGGGATCCTTTGTTAGTCCTGATTATTTCCTGTTAGGAATTCCTCTGTTTTCTGAGTGTTCTTTATTTACTATCCTGATTTTAGAGTTCTTTTTATTCTTGTAGCCAGATTTTGTTCATTTTCATGGTTTCCTCCTTTCTGTTGAAATTGTCCACATGCTTATGGATTTCAGTGGCTTCTCTGTGTCGTCTGACATGGTGGTTGTTAGAGTGGTCCAGCATTTCTATGTTCTCAAAAAATATGTTCTGTCCAGACTGGTTCATCAAGTGCTCAATTGCTATGGAGGTTCGGTGTGCTAATTTGAACCCCTCCCTCCCCAAAATGTATCTGTAATTATTGATAATTCACATTGAAAAGCCTTGCAGCTTCAATGCTTGGCTGCTTCCTGCTTGGGGAAAATCCTTTGTAAGCAGGAAGCAGGCAAGCCTTGAAGCTGCAAGGCTATTCAATGCTAATCAAGGTGATTAATTGCAACATTCACACTTGTCTCAAGCAGACTACAGTTCTTTCTTCCACTCTGGACATTCCACAGATACATAAATTCCTCTTGCCTTGTTTCCAACAAACCTCACAACCTCTGCGTTTGCCTGCCATAGATGTGGGCGAAACGTCAGGAGAGAAAGCTTCTGGAACATGGCCATACAGACCGGAAAACTCACAGCGACCCAGCTTTTGCTCCCATTACTGCCATCTCATCTGTGAATATGCATTTTCAAATGATGGGGCTCATTTTCTAGCACAGAGGTTATAACGCCTGTGTTTGAACCAAACATAAGCTGGACCTGCCTGCGGAACAAATTTCTTTGGGGTTTGTTTGTGGGTTTTTTGGGTGGGAGAGGGGGTCATTGTGAAATATGCTCACTTTTTCTTCATGCAGTTTTTCTGAACGCAGATAGGGTGAGGGGAGTTCCTGATTGGCCAGTTGTAGGCCATGTTATTTCCAGAAGGGTGGCCTCCTCATACATTTCCTAGGAAAAGGAGCTGCTCTTGTTGAGCAAAAGATCAGACCATCTTTGAAACCATAATCATTTCCATAAAGCATAGTTAAGAAAGAAGGGAGACAAGACTGTAGCAGTGTTACATTTGTAGGGCTAAACAACCTTCTCGTGGTTGAGTCATTTCTTCCTTTTTGTTTACTTTTGTAATAAAGACATTTTTTTAAAAAAAATAACTAATTACTTTGAGTTTTGTATTTGTGTTATATTATGTTAAATTAAGAAATCTGCCCCTTGGCTGTTTCCTGGGGGAAAAACTAAGATTTACAGGACATTGAATGAGTAGCAAGTTGCCTGGATGCTGACTCTGCATCTACAAGGCACAGAAGCTGTTGCTCTGAGTGGCTTTGGAGAATCTGTGCTGTCTATGGAAGTCGATTTTGCAGGCAACACACCAGCCTGGCCACAGTTGATGCCAGCTTTTCCCTGCCCAGAGCCCATTCCGGCCCAGGTGGACAGCTTCCTGTTGGCGTCCACTGCGTCCCTCCCTGCCCTACTCCTGCCTCCCAGACTCCAAGATTGCTGTGGTGCATAATTTCTGGTGTCTTCTTCAGGAGGATGCTTGCCAGGACTTTGCCATATCTTGCACTGCCTGATGGGAGAGCCCCTCCCCACAGGATGGGGTTAGTACTGCTCTCTGAAGGTTAGCTGGTAAGAATTTTCTTTCCTCGACCTCATCCAGTGAATTATCTCATTCTCACCGCATGAGTTGCTTCAAGCCTGAAGCCCATCTCCCTTCCCCACCCCTCAGTCTGTGTGGCTGTTCTCATTTGTTGTGTGCCTACAAGCCATACCATTGGTAGCTGGGGTTATTGGACTATTGGGTAGAGCAAGGATAGCTTGAAGGATAAGTGGGGAGGACTTTGAGCAAAGTTCATAGGGTCTTCCACTGTCGCATCCCAAGGGGCTCTGTATGTTGCGACATTGTATACATTCAGAGATTGCACTGACACTTCAGGTGTCAAGTTTGTGGCGGAATGAAAATCACACGTAGTTCACATCTTTACCGATCTACACACTGTCTTTCTAGAGAAAAGATATGCCACACAGATGATCAGTAAAGAATAAAGTGTTTACTCTTTGTTATGCAGAGCAACATATATACAGTCATGTGAACAGTTGCATTGATTTACACAGTGTCCATTGAGAGAGATTCAAATGGTCCTTAAGTGTCCATGTGAAGAGTCTCTTTCCAGCAGCTCAGAAGCACAAGATTGTACTATCTTGGCAAGCTACTTGCACAATAACCTAAACATGTAACTGTTGCCAAAACTCCCAGGCTCAGCTAGCTTCTTAGGCATAGCCCAACCAATCAGCTTCGTGCCTTGCATTTTTCAGTTAACACACTCACCAGCTGAATTTTACATGCACCAACAAAATTCTCCACAAGATACAGTTCATTGGCCAAATTAATATAGCCAGGCATGTCTTTGTAGTCCTTAAGATTACCCTTAAGGTCCAAACTAGGAGTAGTATTACCTTGTTCCTTGCTTTCTATGTCCCTTCCACTACTCCCTCCAGGGAAGAACTGAGTAATTTTCATTTGTACTCTTCGGTTCTTTAAAGGGGAATTTACAGGTAAGAGCAAAAGTCCCTGAGTTTTATAACCCCTTCTAGTTAATACCATAGTCTCACCAACAAGTTATCTCTTCTCACTATTAGTATTTCAAATCACCCAATTGTCAGGATATCAACATGATAATGTTCCTTCACGATGGTTTCCAAAGCTTATATAATGTGATAAGATGACTGCTGGGCTGGATTTGATATTTCTTGGTATCCCACATAAATTCCACACAGTCTTATTATCTCAGTTTACTTACACTATTATAATAGGACTTTCAGCTTTCCAAAAATCCAAACTTCGCTCTGGTTGTACTGGAGAGGGTGTTAAATTCTGAGAGCTTATCTGGTACACATTCAGCTACAGTAGAGTCTCGCTTATCCAACCTTCGCTCATCCAACGTTCTGTATTATCCAACACAGTCTGCCTCTTGCCTGGATCCACAGCTGTTTCAATACATTGCGATGTTTTGGTGCTAAATTTGTAAATACAGTAATTACTACATAACGTTACCATGTATTGAACTGCTTTTTCTGTTGATCTCTTGTAAAACATGACGTTTTGGTGCTTAATTCATAAAATCATAACGTAATTTGATGTTTAATAGGGTTTTCCTCAATCCTGCCATATTATCCAACATTTTTCCTTATCCAGCATTCTGCCGATCCATTTATGTTGGATAAGCGAGACTCTATTGTAGTCTATTAAGTGTTTTCTGTCAAGTGAGTTTCCTCCCATATGCCAGCTGCTGGGTGAGGTCCCGATTCATCCCACTGAACTTGGGACCTTAACAGACGGCAAGAAATGGCTTCATATCTTTTTGGCCCACCTAGCCCTTCCTCTGCGATTGCTTGGAGATTTGAAACTGAGAACATGTGAAAATGGCTTGCCACAAATCCACTGCCATGAACTTGTAGGAAATGAGACATGTGTTTCTATGTGGCTGTGAGACTACTGGATTAAAAGTTAAATGCAGAATAGTGCTCATGTCAATGAGATACCTGTCCTTTCCTCATCTGTTACTGAGCAGTTAAATCTCCACTGCCTACTAAAAGATGGCTCCTACAGCAGGTAATGTTTTTGGGATACAGAAGAAAGGTTGCTGGAGAGGACCATCTGCTCCCCCCACATCTATGTAAAATGGGCCCTTTGTATTTTATGACAATGCTAGGTTGAGATAAGGCAAAAGACATCTGCTCTGGTAGGTCATCACTTCATATTTATAAGGTACTTCTGAGGTGTTGTGATTTGCATTATTTTTCAACTTCTTACATGTGTGAGATGGATCGGTTGTCTGAGGTCTGCCTGCAAGTGCATTACTGACCTTAAGTGGCTTCCCTCATAGCCCTAATGTCACTGCGGAGGTACAGTCAAAGGAGGGACTAGTTCAGGGCATTCTTTACCACACTGCTTTCAAGATGAACTTCCCATGGATGGGCAGAGTATCCATACCACATGTTAGACTAAAGCAGAGGCCTAACTGCTATCTTGTCTCTGCTGTTTTGTGGCTGCTAGCTCCTCACTGGTGCTCATTTTGTTGCCATGTCATTTCCCCCAAAATGAGCCTTAAATCCTTTCTCATGCGTGTATGTTATGTATTGCTGGTAAGTAATTATCTGTAAACCTTGTTTATCAAACCGATTGTGTAGACGTCCAGTGACTAACCCTCGTCAGTGCTTTCTATTTGACTCTCTTCTGCTTCAAAATTCCATTTGGAATCTATTCCAAAATAGAAGAACCAGTATGTGAAAGGCAATTGTCTACTTGGGGGAAGTTCCAAGTTAAACAGATGTCATCTGTCCTAAAGTTTTGAGACAAGGCACATTAGCATACTAGAGCAAGAGCCATTTGGCAGTCCAACCTTTTCTTAACATAGACACCGCAAAGTATGTTTGGCTTGAACTGTGACTGTTCCTAGAGCAGGGCTTCATCAACTTTCTACTTGTGACCCCTTTTGGCCTGAGAAGTGTTTACATAACCATGGGGATATAGTTTTATAAAATATGTAGAAAAATCAAACATTTACTGATAACAAATCAGCATTTGCAAGGTTTGCTAAGTAGGCTGATTTTCCTTTTTATGAAGTACATATGAAGCATCTCCTGCAGAGTCATGAAGGCAAGCAGGCTCTAGGCAAGAAGACTCTCTGAGGAAGTTGACCATAGGAAACCATAGACAAGGAGGCCCATAGGCAAGGAAGTCCATAGGCAAGGAGACTCTGGGGAAGTTGACCATAGGGACCCATAGGCAAGGAGACTCTCTGGGGAAGTTGACCATAGGGACCCATTGGCAAGCTGGCCCATAGGCGAGGAGACAATAGGGACCCATTGCCAAGTTGACTATAGGGACCCATTGCCATAGGCAAGGAGGCTCTGGGGAAGTTGATCATAGGGACCCACTGGCAAGTCAGCCCATAGGCAAGGAGGCTCTCTGGGGAAGTTAACCATAGGGACCCATTGGCAAGGAGGCGCATAGGCTGGGAGACTCTGGGGAAGTTGACCATAGGGACGCATTGGCAAAGTGGCCCATAGGTAAGGAGACTGGAAGTGGTTCCCAACCTTTTTTTGACCAGGGACCACTCTCCAACATGAGTACCAAAAGGATTACGAATCGGTTTTTGGTCAACTTTAGATTTGGTTTGGTTATTTGGAGTGCTGATTCAGAAAATTGCCTTGGATAGACCACATCAGCACTAGTTTTTGATACATAACATATGCCATACAGTAGTCATCATGTGCTCGCCCACAGAAAACCATATTTAATAATCTAGAGCTGCGGACATTATTTTAGGTCTCACGGCTCACCAGTGGGCCATGGCCCACACGTTGGTAACCACTACTCTCTGGGGAAGGCAAATTTGCTACCACAGAAAGCCAGAGGCTCAGATCAGAGGCAGGCTACCATCCAGGCAAAGCCCAACTTTCTATTTCCTGTGTTTCCCTACCTTGAGATGATCTTTTGCATGAAAGTTAGCCTGTCTCACCCAAGGGGTCTATCATGTTCTCCATCTACTGGATACTGCAGGATGCTTCATGCCATTTTGGATTTTGAAGCTGAAGCTGTAGCTAAGAATAGATGTTAATAGAAGTCATGAATTCAAGGGTTTGGGAAATCATGCAAACACATTTAGCCCATGCCTGTATAGAAGTCAAAGTGCGCAATAGATGAGGTGTAAAAAAGTCTGATAAGTCTTGAAAAAAGATAACCGTATTCTTAAAAAATAACCTTACCTATATAGACCTCATGAAAAAAGTATTCTTACTTTTGCATGCTCATGTGACATGTCCGTCAGATGCCATCTTTTTGATTTAGTTCTAATCAGGATTTGTTTGAAATGTGTTTCTGTGTTGACCTGATGTGCTTGTCACCTCCTCTTCCTGACCTTTCTTCCCACCCAAGTCCTTTCAATAAAGAACGGGCCTGTACAAAATGGGCACCTGCTCCAGAGTTACAAAACTTGCACTGATTTCCCACTGTCTGCTCCTCCTCGCTCTCTCGCCTGCCTGCAGGCACTGCTGTTGTGACCATCCTTTCTTTCTCAGGCGTTTTGTTTTACTAACCCTCTCTCTCTCTCTTTCTCTTTCTCTCCTTCCTTTGTTCCACCCACTTCCCCTACACTCCTTGGGACCATCCAGTGTGTCCGGGGCACAAAAGAGCTTTTGAGGACCCTCTGCGCCTCGCGGCAAAACCCAAGGCAACCCCAAGAGGCCCTGTCCAATCTCTGAAAGTACAGCCATTGCCACCACCTGTGCCTCTCTACCCTCCAGGGCTATCTGATTTTTGTATTACCGCATCTTTTCCCGCTTCACTGTAATGATAGGGAGATGCCACCATGCACAAAGAAAAGCTCTTCTGAACCCTTAGGGCCGGGAGCAGAGGTGCTCCTACCATTTATAGGTTTGAAGCTTAAAGCCATACAAGCCACCTGCTATGAGTGCAATAAAGGGAGTCCCTTTTGGCTTCTGTATCTCGTTGAGGGAACTGGACTAAGCACATGAAGGTTGTGGAGGAATTCCTGTCTCTAGCCTTATTTTAAAGCAAAGATGTCCCAAGGCTTCAACATTCCTGAGGGATGCTTTTAGTAATCAGTGTTTAGTTTTTTTGGTAAACGTGTGTATCCCCTTCTCCCCAGCCCTGGCCCACTTTTGGTGTTAAGAATCCATGCAGTGTCTGTACCTACAACAAAACAGACCCCATTCAGGTTGTGTTTGCACTAGTGTGTAATGTGTTCCTACTTGGTACATTGGGTTAAAGTTAGCATGTACGAGGGTTATCTGGAAAGAAAGGTTACAAGGCACAGAGCTCTTGCGGGGAATTTTCGCGAGGGAAGGTGGTATCACTGCCGTGTAGCAGGAAGCCAGCAGAAGCGAACAAACAGTGTCAGTCATCAGTAGCTCATCCACTGGCATTATGGTGAAGGTTAAAGATGAGTATCCTAATTCCATTTCCCGTCAAGTGCGAAGTTTGCGCTGTAATACTCAACTTAAATGCTAAGGTATTGAACACTGTTGCGATTCATTGTGAAATCGTTTCAGTTTATAGGGAGGACGTAATGTCAAGACAGCATGTGACAAAATGGGTACAGAATATATTATCAGACCAAGAAGAAACCTCGCAGAGGCATCCAAAACAAGCATTGTGGGATGCTGATGGCGGGAGTCTGTCTCTTTCATGACAATGCACATCCGTACACCACTCATGTAACACAAGAGTGGTTGACTTCATTTGGTTGGGCTGTTTTAAGCCACCCCTCTCACAGCCCCAATCTCACGCTCCGTGACTATCACCTGTTCACTAAATTGAAGGAACACCTGAGTGGAAAACATTTTTCCGATGACGACAACGTGAAAATCAAAGTGACAAGCCGGCTGAAAAGGGTGGAGGGAAACTTCTATGACACAGGCATCAAAAACTTGTCCCACGGATGACAAAATGTATTGAACTGAATGGTGATTGTGTGGAAAAATAATGTAATACCTATGCTGCAATCCATGTAAGTTTGATTAAAATATATTCATTCAGTGTATTTAAAAAATATTGTTCCTTACTTTCCGGATAACCCTTGTATTTCAATACAATTATGACGCACTAGAATGGTGAGCCCATACCCAGGCCTCTGAGACCGAGTGTGTGTCAGGTATGTGTGATGTGACCCAAGGGGAGAAAAACCGAATATAACTTAATATAAATTCAACTTCCTGAGCTTCCTTCCTTCCTTTTTAATTTTTTATATTATGAGTAATAGAATAATAGTGCTGAAGTTACGCTTTCATGTGTGTGAGCAAGTCTGCCTAAATCTCTGAAGCCAGGAAGTTTGTGGAATCAGATTTGCAGTGGCTTGAGAAGAAGAGTCAATGCTCTATATAGCTATTTACCTCTCCTTATCACAGAATTATGCAAATATGTTAAATATATTGTGTAAAGTGAATCAAGTTACAGAATCTAGGCTTTCTTGGTGCAGAACTTTCCTTCCGCCACAAACTCTTCAAGCACAAAGTGAGTATCCCTCCAGGCCCTGAATGCGCGTGTCAGGGATCACCTGTGGCAAGTGGTAGGGCCCAGGTCACATCCTTAGGAACCTGATGAAATGCACAAGTGCGGCTAATGCAGCTTGCTCAGAAGAATCCTGCAAAGGTCCTTCATTGAAAATCCACAGCAGGGCTACTTTTTCAAACTTCGTATTAAGAAAGATGCTCACTCCTTGTATATAGATAGGCTGGAGTTTGTACCCTTCTGCACCTAACCTGCTAATGGATTGACTTGTATTGGTGGGTTGCTTTAGATCCCTTTCCTTCGCCTGTTGAAACACACAAACACGACGAAAAACCCAGTATTTTGTAGTACTTATCTAGTAGTTCTTGTACAGAAGTCTGCCCTTGCCTCGCCTTCTGCAGAGCAGAGAACAGGGAGGTTGCCAGGAGGCCCTATGCAGCGAACAAACCAAACCTTTTTGGCCCCTGAACCAATAGTGATGTAGGGTTTGAAATCCATTTATGCCTTCCACTTTTGTAACAATAAAATTTCTCCTCTCCTATTTCACAAGTGTCTGGTTTCTGTGTTAAATCAATGGGAACACCTTGCGTCCACGGCACCTCTTATTTTCACTTTGCACTCTGATGCCATAGTATTTATTTATTTATCGTATCAGAAGCGATGGTTGTAATGTATTTTAAAAACACAAAGTTGTAAAAACTTGGCATTATATTAAATGTCCTTTGTCCAATAGCTGGACACTTGAAGTGCCTCTGGTGTTGCTATAAGGAGGTCCTCTATTGTGCATGTGGCAGGGCTCAGACTGCATTGTAATAGGTGGTCTGTGGTTTGCTCTTCTCCACGCTCGCATGTCGTGGACTCCACTTTGTGGCCCCATTTCTTAAAGTTGGCTCTGTATCTCGTGGTGCCAGAGCGCAGTCTATTCAGCGCCTTCTAAATTGCCATCTTCTGTATGCCCATGGGGAGTCTCTCATTGGGTATCAGCCATGGCTTGAAGTTCCGGGGTTTAGCCTACCACTTTTGGACTCTTGTTTGCTGAGGTGTTCCTGTGAGTATCTCTGTAGATCTTAGAAAACTATTTATTGATTTAAGGCGTTGGCATGCTGGTTGATATTCGAACAGAGGATGGGCTGGAGATGTCACTGCCTTGGTCCTTTCATTATTGGCTGCTACTTCCTGGCAGACGTCAAGTGGTGAAATACTGGCTTAACAGTATAATTTCTCCAGTGGTGTGGGGCATAGATATCCTGTAATAATGTGTCATGTCTCATTAAGAGACACATCCGCTGTTTTAGCGTGGTGAGATGTATTCCACACTGTGCATGCATACTCAGCAGCAGAGTAGCAAAGCGCAAAGGCAGATGTCTTCACTGTGGCTGTGTTCCCAGGTAGTACCAGCCAGCTTTTGTATGATATTGTTTCTAGCACCCAGTTTTTGCTTGATATTCAAGCAGTGCTTCTTGTAGGTCAGAGCACAGTCCACAGTGACTCCCAGGTATTTGGGTGTGCTGCAATACTCCAGTGGGATTCCTTCCCAGGTAATCCTCAGAGTTCGAGATGCTTGTCTGTTCTTAAGATGAAAAGCACACGTCTGTGTTTTAGATGGATTAGGAATCAGCATGTTTTCCCTGTAATAGGCAGTAAGAATGCCTAAAGCTTTGGAGAGCTTCTGTTCAACCATTTGAAAGTTCTGTGCTTGAGCGGTGATGGTGCGATCGTCAGCATAGGTGAAACTGTCTCTTCTGGCAGCCGCTGGTCATTTGTGTAGATGTTAAATATTGATGGCGCGAGCACGCGCCCCTGAGGTAGGCCATTCTTCTGTTTTCACCATCTGCTTCTCTGGTCCTGGAGTTCAACAAAAAAGCTCCTGTTTTGACCACGGCAGAGTAGAGAGGTAGCATGACTTCCCTGGATCTAGGCACTAGACTCCTATTTATGCAGGCCAAAATCATGCAGCTCCTCTATTCTGCCTTGGTCAGACCACACCTGGAATCACAGTGTCCAATTCTGGCTCCACAATTGAAGGGAGATGTTGACCAGCTGGAATGTGTCCAGAGGAGGGCGAGTAAAATGATCAAGGGTCTGGAGGACAAGCCTATGAGGAACGGCTTAAAGAGTTGGGCATGTTTAGCCTGCAGAATTCATTGCCAACCATGTGAAAACCAAATTATAATATCAAACAATATCATATCATTATTAAGTTAAAAAAAACAGACCACATGTTCTGACAATGACTATTTGGAACCCTCAGGGCTTTCTAGGCCACTAACAGTTCTAGGTAGTTATGTGACAGAAGGGGTCCTTCTTGGGACACTCCTTTCAGCATGGAGGCCTTTCGAATGGGCCTCCCAACCCTGAAGAGCGGGATCCATTGTCAGTTCTGGAGAGGTGTGGCGGCCTGAAAGGCAACTCTGCATATGCATTCCTCATTTTGGTCCACCAGATAGGTGACTGGCGTCCCCCCATTGGGATAGAAAAAGGGGTGCGGAGATTGACCCGGAGGATGAACTGAGGAACCAGGCCTGGAAGGGCCAAAATCGGGGCCGTACATATGGTGTCACTATGTAGTTGAGACGATGTGGCCCAACATGACCTGGATATGCCTGGCTGGCACCGATGGCCTTCATAAGATTTGAAGAATCAAAGTCCTGGGGGTGAGGGATTGCTTGCTCAGGAAATAGGTCATTTGTGTGGTGTAATGTAAAATAAACCACGTGTAGTTCACGTTTGATCAGCTCACATACTGCCAGAGAAAGAACATATATGCCACGCAGGTGAACAGTAAAGAACAAGTAGTTTACTCTTCGTAATTTAGGACCATATATTTACAATGTGATTAGTTGCACCAACTCACATAATGTCCTTTTATGAGAGGTTTAAAATCGTCTTTGTCCATGTGGATAAACTTCTTCAGCAGCTCATGAAGCGAGAACACACTCCAAACTCTCTCTCTCTTTCTGCTTCTCTCATCATCTCTCTCTGCGCTTGCATAGCTCAAGCCTGAACAAAAATGTAACAGTATCCAAAAGTCCAAGGCTCAGCCTGCTCCCCAGGCATTGCTCGACCAATCAGCTTTGTGCATCTTATTTTACAGTTGAGACACACACACACTAACTGATTTCTTACATGCTCCAACAACAACACCCACGACAGGTGGGTGTGATTTCCCTTTGTTGATAATCAGACCCAGAAGCTGTAAAAGACACAGTGTCGAGGGAATATGAGAACTGTGTTGAAGTCCAGACTTGGCTACCAGCCGCTAGTCACCAAAGTACAGACAGACATATCCCACTGAGGTGAAGGCAGGGTGCAATAGCAACCATATACTTGGCAAAAGACAAGGGGGCAGCCATGAGACCAAACAGCAAACATTAAGGCAGAAGGCCTGCTCCCTTATCATAAAGGATAGAGAAAAATGGTGTGAAAAAACTGAAGCTGCAGGTGGCTGATCGCACCCCTGTGAAGCAAGCCTGGCATACACCCAACAAGAAGGAGAGGCAGGTGGAACTCTTTAATAATGCACCAGTGTGCATCTGCAAAACTCAATGGGATAACTATACTCAATGATCTTTGGCACCCATGCATATGAGGCTATCTCATGTAGGGTTGAGGCGACGGCCTGTAGACCAGATCCAAACACAGGAAACCTATGAACACGCTCCGTACAGGAAACAGTCATCATTTTACATAATGAGGCTTGAACATCCATGGGATTTAGTTTCCACTGAGGGTCCTGGAACCAAATCCCAGGAGATCTCAAGGAGCCGCTGCATTTCCTTTCGTGATTGTTTTTCACAGTAGGCAATATTGGGCAGATGGACAGGTTTCCTATCCTGCGGTTTATGGAGATGTAGGCAGAGGGTTTCATGCCCCCTGATGTGCCTGGCATGGTCCTGAATCTCCCACTCAATTATAGTTGGGCATCAACTTAAAGACACTACAAAGAATATTCAAAAATGTGCAGATGAAATAGTCCGGTTTCTCTGCCTATTTTATTATTTATTATTTATTGTATTTATATTCTGCTTTTTTCACTCCTGGGGGGACTCAAAAGCGGTTTCCAACATAGTCACGGCAAAATTTAATGCCAAATATACATGTGAAAAAACAAACATAAAATCAACAATAACATATAACTATGAATTAACTATTAAAACCACAATAAATCATAAAACATAAGCAACATTTAGACATTCAACCATACAATTTAAGCATATCAATATAAACATTAAAATAACGTAATCCAAAATCCAAGACCATTCCAATGTCAATTGCACATAATCCCTGTTCATTTCTTGCACTGCTTACTAACCAAAGGCTTGGTCCCCTAGCCATGTCTTTCTTTCTGAAGGCCAAGAGGGAGGACACTGATCTAATTTCACTAGGGAGGGAGTTCCAAAGCCGAGGGGCCACTGCTGAAAAGGCCCTGTCTCATCTCCACCACTCATGCCTGCGAAGGAGGTGGGACCAAGAGCAGGGCCTCCCCAGAAGATCTTAACCTCCCAGACGGTTCATAGAGAGAGATGCGTACAGACAGGTAAGCTGGGCCGGAACTGTTTAGGGCAGGGTTTCTCAGTCTGGGGGTCGGGGCCCCTGGACGAGGTTGCAAGGAGATGTCAGAGGGGTCTCCAAAGACCGTCAGAAAACAGAATTTTCTGTTGACCATGAGGGCTCTGTGTGGGAAGTTTGACCCAATTCTATCATTGGTGGGGTTCAGAATGCTCTTTGATTGTAGGTGAACTATAAATCCCAGCAAGTACAACTTCCAAATGTCAAGGTCTATTTTCTCCAAACTCCACCAATGTTCACATTTGGGCATGTTGAGCATTCATGCCAAGTTTGGTCCAGATCCATCATTGCTTGAGTTGATAGTGCTCTCTGGATGTAGGTGAACTCCAACTCCAGTATTTTTTGTTGGTCATGGGAGTTCTGTGTGCCAAGTTTGGTTCAATTCTATTGTTGGTGGAGTTCAGAATGCTCTTTGTTTGTAGGGGAATGATAAATCCCAGCAATTACAACTCCCAAATGACAATATCATCCCCCCACCATCAGTATTCAAATTTGGGCGTATTGGATATTGGTGCCAAATTTGGTCCAGTGAATGCAAATACATCCTGCATATCAGATATTTTCATTACAATTCATAACAGTAGTAAAATTACATATATGAAGTAGCGACGAATATATGTTATGGTTGGGGCTCACCACAACATGAGGAACTGTATTAAGGGGTTGCAGCATTAGGAAGGTTGAGAACCACTGGTTCAGGGCATTATAGACTAAAGCCAGCACTTTGAATAGTGCTCGGTAGCAGATGGCAGACAGTGGAGCTGGCATAATGGGGGGTTGTATGCTCCCTGTACGCTGCCCCAGTGAGGAATCTGGCTGACTCCCGTTGGACCACTTGGAGCTTCCAAACAGTCTTCAAAGGTAACCACATGTAGAGCGCATTGCATTAGTCTGTTCAAGATGTAAAATGAGCATGGACCACCGTGGCCTAATCTGACTTCCCAAGGTATGGCTGCAACTGGTGTACAAGTTCTAATAGTGCAAAAATTCCCCTGGCCACCGCCGAAACCTGGGGTTCCAGGCTCACCAATGAGTCCAGGAGGACCCCCAAGCTGCGAACCTGTGTCTTCAGCGGGGAGTGTACCCCCGTCCAGCACAGGCTGTAATCCTATACCCTGTTCGGCCTTTCAACTGACCAGGAGTACCTCTGTCTTGTTTTGATTAAATTTCAATTTGTTTGCCCTCATCCAGACCATCACAGCTGCCAAGCACCATTTCAGGACCTGAACAGCTTTCTTAGTAGCAGATGGAAAGGAGTAAAAGAGTTGGATGTAATCTGCGTACAGATGACATCAAATTCCAAAACTCTGGATGATCTTTCCCAGCAGCTTCATGTAGATGTTAATCAGCATGGGGAACAATATTGAGCCTTGCGCGGCCCCACAGAGCAAAAGCTACAGGGCTGAGCAGGTGTCCCCTGCTATAGTGTGAAAAGTACTATTTATTATTATTTATTTAAAACACTTATATTCCGCCCTTCTCACCCCGAAGGGGGCTCAGAGCGGAGCACAACATATACACGGCAAACATTCAATGCTGGGACTCAAATTCACATACAATACATAAACATTAAAAAACATTTATCAATATATTAAAATACACCATTTAAAACCGTCCTAGCCATCCGCTATAACATTAACCTGTCATCTTTCCCATTATTGCTTCATTGCCCTGTCCTGAAAGCTTGGTCCCACAGCCAAGTTTTTACCATCCTTCTAAAGGACAGGAGGGAGGGGGCCGACCTGATCTCACAAGGAAGGGAGTTCCATAGCCGGGGAGCAATCACCGAGAAGGCCCTGTCTCTCGTCCCCACCAATCGCGCCTGTGACAATGGCGGGACGGAAAGCAGGGCCTCCCCGGAGGATCTTAATCTCCGCGATGGTACATAGAGGGAGATGCATTTGGACAGGTAATTTGGGCTGGGGCCGTTTAGGGCTTTATAGGCCAAAGCCAGCACTTTGAATTGTGCCCGGTAGCAAACTGGCAGCCAGTGGAGCTGGCGTAACATGGGAGTTGTATGCTCCCTGTATGCCGCCCCAGTTATTAACCTGGCTGCCTCTCGTTGGACTATTTGAAGCTTCCGAGCAGTCTTCAAAGGCAACCCCACGTAGAGTGCGTTGCAGTAGTCTATTCTAGATGTAACGAGAGCATGGACCACCGTGGCCAAGTCTGACTTCCCAAGATATGGGCACAGCTGGCGCACAAGTTTTAATTGTACGAACGCTCCCCTGGCCACCGCTGCAACCTGGGATTCCAGGCTCAGTGATGAATCCAGGAGAACTCCCAAGCTGCGAACCTGTGCCTTCAAGGGGAGTGTGACCCCGTCCAGCACAGGTTGCGACCCTATACCCTGTTCAGCCTTGCGACTGACCAGGAGGACCTCTGTCTTGTCTGGATTCAACTTCAATTTGCTTACCCTCATCCAGACTGTCACAGCGGCCAGGCACCGGTTCAGGACTTGGACAGCCTCCTTAGCATCTGGTGGAAATGAGTGATAGAGTTGGACGTCATCTGCATACAGATGGCATCGAACTCCAAAACTCCAGATGATCTCACCCAGCGGCTTCATGTAGATGTTAAACAACATGGGGGACAATACTGAGCCCTGCGGGACCCCACAGGACAATGGCTGTGGAGCCGAGCAGGAGTCCCCCAGCAACACCTTCTGGGTACGACCCTCCAGGAAGGACTGGAGCCACTGCAGAACAGTCTCTCCAAGACCCATCCCTGCAAGGCGCACCAGAAGGATACCATAGTCTACGGTATCGAAGGCCGCTGAGAGGTCCAGGAGAACCAACAGAGACACACTCCCCCTGTCGAGCTCTCTGCGGAGATCATTCACTAAGGCGACCATGGCTCTCAGTTCCATGTCCGGGTCTGAAACCGGACTGTGATGGATCCAGATACTATAACATCAGGAATTGATTTAGCCAAGAATGTTCACTTACCTTTGTTGGAGTGCATCGATTTTCATAGTGCAGAGTCTACAAATCCCAAAAAAAGGTAGGATACGCAGATGGTCGTGGGGCCCCACCCCTCCAGTGTTAACAGTGTGGCCGGCCACTAGGCAGACAGGGGCAAAGTCCCCACCCAAATGCTTTGCATTACAGTTCATCTTACTAGGTTTTGCTGAAATGGAATTTGAACCTTGCCTTCCTGACAGATGCATTGTAACATGTCAGAAGTTGCTTACACCTTGAAATACGAAGAGCAAAACTGTTCCAGGGGTGTGGGAGAGGCCAGAATAATGAGGGACCTATGCAATCAAAGGCACATTTCAGGTTCAATTGCGTTCACTGGGGTTAAGCATATGCTTCATGGGAAAGTAGGGCTTGGAGGTAATAAAAGAGATAGTAGCCAGAATTCATTAGAGCATTTATCTCACCCTTTTGGCATGTCTTCAAATCTCTGAAAGCAGGAAAAACCAGCTCATAAGAACTGCTTCGATAATCGTAGCTCATCTCTCATACGTTGACTACTTGGAGAGCGAAAGAAAGAGGAGCTGGGCAGTTACTCTGACTTCAGGCCATTACAAAACAGAGATTGGAGCAATGTGATCCCTACATTGGGTGGCATAGCAGAAACTAGGCTTGGTTGATTAAAAAAATGGTTCCAAATTCAGTTCGGAAGTAGGGGACGCTGGTGGTTTTATTCTAAAATCACTGCCATTAAAAAAAATCGAAACTTTCCGAAACTTCTGAATCAATTCATTAATGCAGATGCGTATGTGCAGTAGGGAAAAACAGCACTGGCACTGGGGAAACTTCAGGGGATTCTCCCTCCCTCATTTTTAGACCAATCCTGATGAAACTTGCTATAGTGGTAGACCACATGGACACTGTTAGCTCTCCAAATTTCATAATCTTTTGGCAAAATTTTGAATTTTCAAAGTTTTTATTAAAAACTTTTTTTAATAATAAAGGAAACCTGTTCCTGGTTTGAAAGTGTTATTTCGTGTTTAATTTGGTGGTCTTTACTTTGAAAGTACCGTAGTTGTTCTACTCCAGAAACTTTGTTTGTGTGGCACAAACTGTGTTAAATTAGTGGAGAACAGAAATCATAGTACAGACCCCATCAAGGGACATCTAGACTGACCCCCTTCTTCTGGGCATCATCTAAACTAGGGGTCCCCAAACTACGGCCCGCGGGCCACTTCTGGCCCACCAAGGGCACTTATTTACGTGAAAGTAGGCCACGCGGTGCTGCTCCTCCCTTGGCAGGCTCACGCTATCTGTCAGGCCTGATGGGCAGCGTGAGCCAGCCAAGGGCAGCTGCTCCGCGTGGCCTACTCGCACGTAAAGCACCTCGCGAGGTGCTTTACTTGCAAGTAGACTGCACGGGGCTGCTCCTCCCTTGGCAGGCTCACGCTATCCGTCAGGCCGATGGGCAGCGTGAGCCAGCCAAGGGCAGCTGCTCCGCGTGGTCTACTCGCATGTAGTGCTTTACTCGCAAGTAGGCCGCGCAGGGCTGCACAAAAGTCACCTCTTCTCCTGACTTTCTCTTCAGCCATTGGGACCAAGAGAGAGAGAGAGAGAGGTGGAGATGCCCACCTTTCCTGAAGGTAGGTGCAAAAACAAAGGAGGGAGCGGAGGTGGGAGATACCTCCAGCCGGAGGGGCTCTCTCTCTCTCTCTTTGGTCCCAATGGCTGAAGAGAAAGTCAGGAGAAGAAGCGACTTTTGGTGCGCACGCTGGGGTCTTCAGACGCGCCTCTGGACCTGAAGCGGGCCAGGCATGGCGGCTCCGCCCCTTCCACCCGCGGATTGGGGAGAGGAGAGGAGGCGGGTGGAGCGGGGGGATCGGGAAAGGGAGCCGGTCATGGGGAAGGGATCGAACGCGGAGAACAATTGAGCACCAGCTCTGCTCACGCACCTGGTGGCCGGGTGGAGCAGGATCGAGAGGGGCTAGGCGAGGCTCAAGGGTCCGGCCCCTTTGGGAAGAGGATCGCCGGGCAGCGAGGCAAGAAAGCTGAGGCTCCCCCCGGACTGCTAGGGCTGTTGTGATCTGAGGGGGCGCTCCTCAAGTGGCGGTCGAGGGGCATTTACAGAGGCGCCTCTGCGCCCCTGGCAAAAAAAAGTGTTCTGCGACCGCTTACTTCGCGTAATGGACGAGCCGCCCCTGCTGGCTACCCCAGTACCTTGTTCATGGCAATCAGGCCAAAGTAAAAAGATTGGTTTTTTGGATTTGCAAAAGTTGCTTATTGTTTTGCTGCTTTCTTTAGACCTCTTTGTAGATTCAGTTTATTTTATATTTAGATGAAGACTGCTACAGACAGCTATTTTTGGATCTTCAGCCATCATTTGGCTACTGAGCAGGCATGCATTGTGGGCAGGCATGTAGCCGGGGGGGGGGCTATAGGGGCTTCAGCCCCCTTCCCAATTCTCATGGTGGTCTGCGAGAAGGCCTTACTGGTACATGATTTAAACTGTTATGTTTATTAATATCATGATCTGATTACCATTCTCAATATATCCCATATGTATGGGGGTATTGGGGTAACTATACAAAAGGTTTGCTAGGGTAGACCCTCTTTCACCCAGCCCCCCCCCCCGAATCAAACTCAGCCCCCCCCCCCATCAAAATCCTGGCTACGGGCCTGATTGTGGGAAATGTAGTTTAGCAGCAGGGCCTTTCGCAATCTCTACCATTGGGGGCCTGGCCTTCCCAAACTACAGTTAAGATGGCTGTGATTAGTCATGCCCATCGCATCCTTTCTGGCAGCGCCGACCAAAATAATGAGATTTTAAAAGTTCCCTTGCTTTACTTTATGCTTTCTTGGCTTTACCAAAGTTGCCTTATGGTTGTGAAAATTAAAATAACCTTGGGAGACATCCGAACATTACAGAATATTTCGGAAAAAATGGGTGTTTCAAATTCGGAATCCCCCCCCCCCCCCCGCCCCATCTTTCCTGCATTAAAAACTCACTTTGGATATCCAAATTTGTATCTGAATTTCGATCAATTCCAAATGTCTATCCAACCCTAGCAGAAACCTCTGCAGGCAGAATTACGCTTTGATTGTGCTGCACAAACACAACCTATGTGCTGAATGTCAATGTTGTGTAATTGATTGCACAACACAAGCCCTACTGCCGATTTGTGTGGGGGCAGTTGGATACTAAGAATGTTCACCTAAATGCACAACGGAATACTGTTCATTGGAATACAATATCCAAGCACTTCTGTAAGAATGTTTATAGCACGCCTGGGCAAACTTGTGCCCTCCAGGTGTTTTGGACTTCAACTCCCACAATTCCTAACAGCCTCAGGCCCTTCCTTAGCGGCTGAGGGGGGAAAGGAAGGGGCCTGAGACTGTTAGGAATTGTGGGAGTTGAAGTCCAAAACACCTGGAGGGCCCAAGTTTGCCCAGGCCTGATTTATAGGCATAAGACACGATGGGATTCTGACTTGAGTCTCCAGTGACATTGCAGGTTATAGTAAGCACCATGAACATGTGCAAGAGTCCTGCCAATGTCCCCCACCAACACCATCCTGCCCACCACCCAAGTGAAGGCTTTCATACGGAGACAATTCTTTCCTAGATTTTGTGTATTTCTTCCACCACAGACATCCCAGTGTTTCTTACTCTCTCCATTGGTGTGGAATTTGCATGACCCCACCCACTGCCTCTCCCTTAACCCTTTACTATTTTTTATATGGTGCACACACAGCAAACAGAGGAATTGATCAGCAACTGAACATACTAGAGAGGTTTGGGGAGAATTTTCCATGATTTATAGGAGTTGTGGGTACTGGGATGTATAGTTCACCTGCAATCTCAGAGCACTCTGAACTCCACCAACAATGGACCTGGAACTAACTTGCCACACAGAAATCCCATGACCAACAAAACATACTGGAAGTCTTTGGAGGGTTTCATAGGAATTTTTCACCTACACCCAGAGCGCACTATAAACCTAAACAATGATGGATCTGGACCGAACATGCATACCTGATCTGCCCAAATTTGACTGGTGGGTTTTGAGGGGAATTGGCCTGGATATTTTGGAGTTGTAGGTAATGGGATTAATAGTTCACCTGCAATCAATGAGCATCTGAACTCCCCCAAAGATGAAATTGGACCAAACTTGACAACAGAGCCCCCATGACCAGAAAAAAAATACTGTAAGTCTTTCGGGAAAACTAACCCTGATTTGGAGTTTGTTGTGTTTCCTTTACATCCAGAGAGCATTGTGAACCCAAACACTGATGGATCTGCACCAAACATGGCACACATACCTGATATCCTGAAATTGGATTACTGGATGAGTTTTGGGGGGAAACGTTCTGGGAGTTGTTGTTCAACCACAGTCAGAGAAACTGTGACCTCCACCAAAGATGGACCTGGACCAAACTTGGCACACAAAACCCCAATGACTAACTCAATCTATTGGAGGGATTTGAGGGGACTGACTCACCATAGTGGGAGTTGTAGTTTAGCCTACAGCCAGGAAGCACACTGAACCCCACCGATGATGCATCTACAGCAAACTTGCCCAACATAACAAACTTTAAGTATTGATGGAGTTTTTTTGGGATTAACCTGGCATCATGTGAGTTGTAGTTCACCCACAACCTTAGGCATTTTGTACAACTAAATAACTGACACACATTTGCACAGTAGCAGGCTTTGGGCTCGTTTCTTCAGTGCGGAGACTGTGCAGGTGCCAGAACTCTCAAAACCTAACTTTCCTTTCCAAGAATATTAATTTGGGGGCTTACGACTGATGTCTGATGCATCCTACAGCATCCTGAGTAATGCCACTCCAAGTTCTGTTTGGTCATGAAAAAGTGCCAAGCAAGCACCTCATTAAGCCTGTTGTGATTCTGCAGGGAGATAGAAGGCACGCCCTTAAGAACCTACAAGAATGTAAGGAGTTTGCAACTGCTGTTTGGCCAACATCTCAGTGCATAATCTGGCGGCTGTAGAGGGCCTCAAGCAATTCTTTGGGTTTCCTATGGCATTCCAATTTAATCATATTTCTGTGCCATGCCTTCAATAAAGAGTGGTGTCTAGTCAATCAGTCAAAGTCCATGTGCCTATAATGCCCTATACAACCGCGTACATCTTGCTGCTCCATGTCCCTCAGGTCTAGTGCCAAAATGTATGCACATGACATTTGAATGATGTATTCAAAAACTACAAGAGGAAAAATACAAGGGTTATCTGGAAAGTAGGGTTACAATTTTTTTCAAAAAAAAATACAAAGAAATAATATATTTTAATCAAACTTACATGGATTGTAGCATAGGTATTCTATTATTTTTTCACATAATCACCATTTAGTTCAATACATTTTGTCATCTGTGTGATGAGATTTTGATCCCTGTGTCACAGAAGTTTCCCTCTACCCTTTTCAGCCTGTTTGTCACTTCGATTTTCAGCTCGTCATCGCTGGAAAAGTGTTTTCCAACCAGGTGTTCCTTCAATTTAGTGAGCAGATGATAGTCAATGGGTGAGAGACTGCGGCTGTGAGAGGGGTGGCTCCAAACACCCCAACCAAATGACATCAACAACTCTTGTGTTGCATGAGCGGTGTGTGGATGGACGTGCATTGTCACGAAGGAGATAGATTCCTGCCGTCAGCATCTCACAACGTCTGTTTTGGATGGCTCTGTGAAGTTTCTTCATGGTCTCACAATATATTCCACACCCATTTTGTCACATTCTGTCTTGACATGATGTCCTCTCCATAAACCGAAATGATTTTGCAATGAATCGCAGCGGTGTTCATGCCCTTCATATTTAGGTAGAGTATTACAGTTTAAGAACTTTGCACTTGGAGGGAAATGGAATGAGGACACTCATCTCTAACCTTCACTACAATGCTAGTCAATGAGCTACTGACGACTGGCACTGCTCATTCGCTTCGTCTGGCTTCCTACTAAATGGCAGTGATACCAACTTCCCTGCAAAAATTCCCCACGAGAGGTGCAGTTATAGAAGGCAGCCACTACAGCTAGAACAGTATTTCTCAACCTAGGGGTCGGGACCCCTGGGAGGGTCGTGAGGGGGTGTCAGAGGGGTCGCCAAAGACCATCAGAAAACACAGTATTTTCTGTTGGTCATGGGGGTTCTGTGTGGGAACTTTGGCCCAATTCTATCATTGGCAGGGTTCAGAATGCTCTTGGATTGTAGTTGAACTATAAATCTCAGCAACTACAACTCTCAAATGTTAAGGTCTATTTTTCCCAAACTCCACCAGTGTTCACAGTTGGGCATATTGTGTATTCGTGCCAAGCTCCATCATTGTTTGAGTCCACAGTGCTCTCTGGATGTAGGTGAACTACAACTCCAAAACTCAAGGTCAATGCCCACCAAACCCTCCCAGTATTTTCTGTTGGTCATGGGAGTTCAGTATGCCAAGTCTGGTTTGATTCCATCATGGATGGAGTTCAGAATGCTCTCTGATTATAGGTTAACTATAAATCCTAGCAACTACAACTCCCAAATGACAAAATCAATTACCCCCACCAGTATTCAAATTTGGTATCAGGTATTTGTGCCTAATTTGGTCCAGTGAATGAAATACATCCTGCATATCAGATATTTACATTACGATTCATAACAGTAGCAAAATTATGCAGTAGCAACGTTATGAAGAAGCAATAAAATAATGTTACCACAACATGAGAAACTATATTAAGGGGTCGTGGCAATAGGAAGGTTGAGAAACACTGATCTAGAAGAATGATTCTCACGCTGAAACTACCTAAACTGTCAAACAACAGTCTTGTGTTTTCACTTGCAACAAAGAGATAAGCCGGTGCCGCTAGGGCACATCTCAGCAAGAGCTAGGAACATCAGAAGGAGATATGAAAAGTCCAATATATTCCAGTTTCTATTGCTTTGCACTTGTTTGTTTGCCTAGTCATAGGGAGTCAATCAAAAAGCAAAGACCAATGAAGAAGATAATGTATTAACACCAGCCAAAATGTGCCTTTTGGATTTCTGTGGGGTGCAGTAGTACTTTTATGCCTAGTGCACAAACTGCCGCTATTTGCACGTCTGGCAAATAAAAGCTACTCTTCAGAGAGATTCAATTCTTTGGTGTCTTTCTCCTGCTTTGTCCTCCTGGGTCAGAAGGGGATTTTTGAGAATGTGCAGAGGGCATGCCCCTTCATTTTGGTGCCGAAACCCGGGAATAGGAGGATGAGCGGTTTGGGACGTGCCATGGGACCTTTAGAGATGTGCTCTTGGTTCCCTGAGACCAGACTAGGCGACATAACACTTAAGGTGAGAGTTGGGCGCCCGCAAAACAAACATAAACCAATGAAGTAGACAATGTATTTACACCAATCAAAATATGCCTTTTGGATTTCTGTGGGCTGCGGCAGTTCTTTTAGGCCTAGTGCACAACTGCCGCCATTTGCACAGCCAGCAAATAAAAGCTAATCTTCAGAGAGATTCAACTCTTTGCTATCTTTCTCCTGCTTCATCCTCCTCATTTAGAAGGGGACTCTTGAGAACGTGCAGAGTACATGCCTCTTCACTTTGGTGCCGAAACTCAGTAATACAGCCTTTCTCAACCTGGGGGTTGGGACCCCTAGGGGGGTCGCAAGGGGGTGTCAGAGGAGTCACCAAAGACCATTGGAAAACATAGTATTTTCTGTTGGTCATGGGGGTTCTGTGTGGGAAGTTTGACAAAATTCTATCGTTGGTAGGGTTCAGAATGGTCTTGGATTGTAGGTGAACTATAAATCCCAGCAACTACAACTCCCAAATGCCAAGGTCTATTCTACCCAAACTCCACCAGTGTTCATATTTGGGCATATTGAGTATTCATGCCAAGTTTGGTCCAGATCCATCATTGTTTGAGTCCACAATGTAGGTGAACTATAACTCCAAAACTCAAGGTCAACGTCCAGCAGACCCTTTCAGTATTTTCTGTTGGTCATGGGAGTTCTGGGACCAAGTTTGGTTCAATTCCATCATTGGTGGAATTCAGAATGCTCTTTGATTTTAGGTGAACTATAAATCCCAGCAACTACAACTCCCAAATGTCAAGGTCTATTTTACCCAAACTCCACCAGTGTTCATATTTGGGCATATTGAGTATTCGTGCCAAGTTTGGTCCAGATCCATCATTGTTTGAGTCTACAATGTAGGTGAACTATAACTCCAAAACTCAAGGTCAACGTCCAGCAGACCCTTTCAGTATTTTCTGTTGGTCATGGGAGTTCTGGGACCAAGTCTGGTTCAATTCCATCATTGGTGGGATTCCGAATGCTCTTTGATTTTAGGTGAACTATAAATCCCAGCAACTACAACTCCCAAATGACAAAATCAATCCCCCACTCCCAACCCCACCAGTTTGGACATATCAATCTGGGCATATCAGGTATTTGTGCCAAATTTAGTCCAGTAAATGATAATACATCCTGCATATAAGATATTTACATGACTATTCATAACAGTAGCAAAATTAAAGTTATGACATAGCAACAAAAATAATTTTATGATTGGGGGTCACCACAACAGGAGGAACTGTATTAAGGGGTTGCGTCATTAGAAAGGTTGAGAACCACTGCAGTAATAGGAGGACGGGCAGTTTTGGATGTGCCGTGGAACCGTTGGAGGTCCGCTCTTGGTTCCCTCGGGGGCCAGGCCAGGTGACACATCCCCTAAGGTGAGAGTTGGGCATCTGCAAAACAAACATTATCTGGGTGATCGTGGTCCGGCCTGGCTGTCAACTGTATTCCCTGCATTGAGGAAAGGATCAGATAAGTTGGTTGAGAAGTCCTCTCCTGGCCTCCTGTCCACTCAGTTTATAAAACTGGAGAAATACATTTATTTCTTGGCACTCTGGGAAAATTGCAGATTTTTCTCGCCTTTCCCCATCATGCACCCTCCTGCCCCCCTCCCCCAAATCACTGGGCTTTGACACAAATATTTCAGAGTCTGTGTCACTGGATTAAGATGCTACGGAGGATTTGCTCATCCCACATCCTTAGATCAGCCGCATGAGTCACCTGACAGGACAATTCATGCTGAAGTGGCGCAGTGGAGTCTCCAGCCCCACCCGTCCCCTCCCCGCCTCACCTGGGAAGACTCACACAAGCACACTGCTGCACAAGGAATGTGTCATAAAGCTGGGCTCCTTGCCCCCTACACGCCTTTCTGGCAACATTAGAAGGAAGAAGAGCCTTCCTGAAGCAAGTAGCAACAGGTTCGAGTCTGAAAGAGAAGGGCTTTTTTTGGGAACTGAGGTGGAAAATAACAAAGAAGAGACGAGAACATAACCCCCAAACCATTAACTGACAAACTAATTAATGAACGCCCTTTCTTTCTCCCAATATGGGACCCATGACAGCTTCCAGGACATGTTAAAAGCAAAATACAATTAAAACGATATGTAAGACAGAATGTTTAAAAAACCATTGGCCTGAATCACAGTGGTTAATCTTAACTAGAGCAAACACATTGAAACAATGGTTGAATGGTGATCCATCACATAGGTAAATTCCAGTGATTCACTGAGTCTGTTCTAGACAGGGCTAAGTATAGGATTCAAGCCATACAGTAAAAGGTGCTATTAAAAATTAGTTTAAACATAAATTTTAAAGCCTTTAAAAACGTGTTTAAAATAGGCAAGTTAATGTTGGCTGAAGACTCTCCTTGCACCATGTGAAAATGAAGGAAGGTGAGAGTAGTCTTGTAACACTTTTGAGAACGACAAGTTCATTATATTAACATGGCCTGTCCTGGATTAAAATCCACTTCCTCGGAGCAGCATATTCAAGGCTTAGCGTGGCTGAGTCTGGAGGTGTTTACACAAAAGTAAGAGTTTTGGGGAATGATACAAGCTTCCCCCCTTATAAGAGACATGCATGGCCCAAGGGCAGCTTTGGGGGCACAGGGGGCAATTGCCTTGACCTCCTGTCCTCCTCCCAGGAGCTGCCAAACCCTGGCGGGCTGGGGATGCTCTCCAGGGATGAAAATGCAGCTGTTCTGAGCTCCTGGGGGAAGGAGACGGATGGAGCTGGGCAGCCACCAGCTAAAGTGGATGGAAGTAGAACTGCATGGATGGAGCTACACTCTGATGCAAGACCTCAAACCCAGAATCCCCCAAACACCATTCTCATTGCAGTCCATCAGAAATATTAAAAATTAACTAGGTATTTTTAATTACAAAAATGTGAGTCAAGCACTGAAAGGGTTAAATGGATGCAATGACTCAGCAAAAGCTGTAGTTCAATATAAGCTGGCATACCTATAGCTTAGTAGGCCTCTGTGTTAGTTTGCCCAGTGGGAGAAAGATCTCAGTCTGTGAGAAGGCCTCACAGTGTGAGGCAGACCTTAGTCTGTGAGAGAAGCCTCTGTGTGAGAGAAGCTTCACATTGTGAGGTAGGCCTTAATTTATGAGAAGGCCGAGTGTGAGAAGGCCTGGTGTGAGAAGCTTCCGTGAAAGAAGCCCCGGGTTAAAGGCCTTATATATAAAGCTGTGTGTAAAGCTACTATGTGAAGCTCCTGTGTAATTTTTGTGTGAGAGGAGATTCTGTGAGAGTGAAGCTGTTCGATCATGGTATCCTTCTGGGACGACTCTCTGGGATGGGTCTTGGGGGCATGGTTCGTTCATGGCTTCGGTCCTTCCTGGAGGGTCAATCCCAGATGGTGAAGCTGGGAGACGCCTGCTCGGACCCCTGGCCTTTGACCTGTAGGGTCCTGCAAGGCTCTATTCTATCTCCCATGCTTTTTAACATCTACATGAAACTGCTGGGAGAGGTCATCCAGAGTTTTGGAGTTAGGTGCCATCTCTACGCAGATGACACACAACTCTACTACTCATTTCCACCTAATTCCAAGGAGGCCCCTCAAGTGCTGGACGAGTGCCTGGCTGCTGTGGCTATCTGGATGAGGAAGAACAAGTTGAAGATCAATCCCGACAAGACAGAGGTCCTCCTGGTCAATCGTAAACCGGATCGGGGTATAGGGTGGCAACCTGTGCTGGATGGGTTTACACTCCCCCTGAAGTCACAGGTCCGCAGCTTGGGAGTCCTCTTGGATTCATCACTTACGCTTGAGGCTCAGGCGTTGGCGGTGTCTGGGAGGGCTTTTGCACAACTAAGACTTGTGCGCCAGCTGCGACCATACCTCGCCAAGGTTGATTTGGCCGGGGTGGTCCATGCCTTGGTCACCTCTAGATTGGATTACTGTAATGCGCTCTACGTGGGGCTGCCCTTGAAAACGGCTTGGAAATTCCAACTGGTTCAACGGGCGGCGGCCAGGATGTTAACTGGCGCTCCTTACAGAGAGAGGTCAACCCTCCTGTTTAAGGAGCTCCATTGGCTGCCGTTTACCTACCGAGCCCAATTCAAGGTGCAGGTGCTTACCTACAAAGCCCTAAACAGTTTGGGATCTGCCTACCTGCGTGACCGCATCTCCGTTTACGAACCCATGTGCTCACTTCGTTCATCTGGAGAGGCCCTGCTTGCGATCCCACCTGTGTTGCAGGCGCGTTTGGTGGGGACGAGGGACAGGGCCTTCTCTGTGGTTGCCCCCACATTATTTTTTAATAATAATAATAATTATTAATAAGAAGAAGAAGAAGAAGAAGAAGAAGAAAAATTCAGTGTGGAAGCAACAAAGGAAGTGTAAAGAACTTCATTTGTGTTATAGAAACCTTGTTCTTGTAAATAGTGCAACCATTATTTTGCTATAAAGAAAAGCCTCCTATGGAAGAGAAAAGATTGATCTGTGTATTTTTGTTCTTTTTATCACTTTGGGCTACTGCTGCTGGGTCATGCTGCTGCTGATAAGTTACTCTGCTGTACTTTTATGGGGAGGGTCTTTTGTTAATAAGCCCACTCGCTCAACAAGCAGTCTGGGGTTTTTTGAGTGGTATCTTCAAAAAAGGTATTTTTTCCGAGCACCAGAAACCAAAGGGGTTCACTAGCTATGCACTAAATGAGCCAATAATTACTTCTTCCTCTCCGAAGCTCTTCCCTAGACACAAAGGCAAATTTCTCATCCATTCACCTGTTACGTTTGAAGGATTAGGCAAAAATCTAATCCTGGTGAGAGACCATAAGGCCCTCAAGGTAATGTTGGACTCCAATTCCATCAGCCACAGCCAGCATAACCAGTGGTCAAAACCACTAGAAGTCAAGTCTAATAAAAGCTTGGGAGTCACTTGTTCCTCATTCCTGGTCTAATCCTTTTTAATGTCATCTAAGCTGATGGCCATCAACACATTTGAAGGGGACTGCCTCACTCAACCAAGTTTCACTGTGTCTATTTTAAGTACTGTCAGTTTTGCATGCCTTAGATCCAAGTTAGATAGACTGCTTTTTGAAAAAAATCATGTGCATTTTGTTTAATTACTTAGCACCATTTTTGCATGAATTTTAGTGTAAAATAAGATTTCATATACATTTTGGTTGATTCTTTGTGCCAAAAACTATAATACAAAGTTTGGAGAAATGTGAAATTCAGACAATAGCTCAGTGATTTGACGAAGCACGTGTAAGATTGCTCTGTTGGATCTGAAGTTCTACATTTCTTGGGATCTCAATAATTGAAGATATGCCTCTTCTTACAGTGGGGTCTTGATATCTACTGCGATCCCCCAACGTACACCAAAGTCGGTTAAAGATGGTTAAATTCATAAAAACAAGTTCTGTGGATATTGAGGGCTGGCTGTATACATCTGTCCAACAACTGGGGACAAGAATTCAGAATAGGACTCACATCTCCATGACTGGATTTACATCAGTGTTTCTCAACCTGTGGATCCCCAGATGTTTTGGCCTTCAACTTCCAGAAATCCTAACAGCTGGTAAACTGACTGGGATGTCTGGGAATTGTAGGTCAAAACACCAGGAGACCCACAGGTTGAGAACCACTGATTTACATATATGGGAAATAGAACTATTATAATGCACGTAGGGACTACCATGACATGACTACATGTGCATGCCCACTGCACAATGGCAACTAGTGGGAGATTGATGTGCCATCACCACATATGCAGTGGCTTCCCTGGACACTACTAGATGTGCTGGCAAGTAGCAGGAGTTCCTATTGTTCAATTATATTCTACCTTTATATGACTTATGTAGAATGTATCTGTACAGTATTTGTCTAAATTTTGTAAGATGCCTTGGGTCCCAGAGCTGGGAAAACTGCAAGATCTGGTACAATACCCATAGTCACGTACTGTGGAAAGAGTGGATAATAGTGAATCCTATTTACATCAATTACCATAGAATCGCCCCAGAGTACCTAGCAAATTCCTAGAAAGGGATGTTCTGTGTCCTCCAGGGCACTTCATGGAATCATCTGGAGGACCTAGAAAACAGATTTTATCAGATGCAAGTAGGTGAAATCACAGGTGTTGGTCTGTGGGTACAGGGGGTGTACTGTATAAATAAATAACACAATAATAATTATTCAATTGTTTAATACGCTTTTTGCCAAAAAGAAACAAAGGAACCCCGTGGCACTTTTAAAACTTAACTGCAATGGGTTATAAATATTTCAAGAAATATGAGGACCCCCCCCCCCCATTTAGAGTATTCAAGATACTCCACCCCATGGCTCAGTGGCTGTTGTAGTACAGCGTGATGGTAACGTTGCTACTACTGGTAGGAGGGAGAAGAGGGCTGCGCAGGTGTTGGAGGAGGAGCAGCAGCGAAAGCGGATTAGAGAGATAATCATGGCCCCGTCTGATTCCGAAACCTTTGAGGGTTTCTCCGACTGTGAAATGGGGGATGGGGAGGAAAGCAAAGGAGTCAAGCGGGCTACTCGCGAACAAGAATCTGACGAGGAGATTCAAAGGAAGCGTATCCGTGATATACTTAGCGCTCCTACAGAGGATGAAGACTTCATGGGCTTTGAAGGGAGTGATGGGACTGGGAGTGACATGGGGGGAGGAGGATGGGCTTGATTGGACCCGTGTTCAGGAGATTAGGGATATCTGTAATCAGCCTACCTCCAGCGATTACTTTGAGGGGTTCACAGAAGAGTGGCAACCGGGGAGCACTTGGCAAGATCTAAGTCTTGACAGACGCTGGCAGAGGTGGAGGGATGGGGGTCTGGGTTCAGCTGCAGGGAATGGGGCAGCTGAGAGCAATGATGAAAGGGTGGGGAGCACCTCATCTTCTGATGAGGAACTTTAGGATATAAGTGGGTTTTGTTTCAATGGGTTCTTTGCAGAAGGCAAAGTGTCTTTTCATGTGTGATTCTTTGTTACTGCCAATTCTCGAGTTTGGGTCCTTGGACTGAAGATCTCCGTGTTCCTGTGTTTACTTCTTGAAACTCCGTAAGTGACGACTTCTACTCTCCCGTTTTTTGACTCCGGATCGTGTTTGATAACGGCTATGTGTTTTGGACTATTTCATCTTGCTTGGAATGTGTTTGGACTACGGACCGGCTTTGGACACTGTTTTTGCTCATTACCAACTTGTTTTTGTATGCTCTTTGGACACTGAATTTCAAGCGGATTGCTACATGTTTCTATTATACCAGATTACATGCCAGAATAATCCGGATTATATTTAAGTTGCTTTTTTTGCTTTGTGTTTGCTACAAACTCTTAGTTCTTACTTGGGACACTGAAGTAAGTATCTCCAAGCCTTTTTTGTAACAAATAAACCTGTGTTTGGACCTTTTACATTGTGTTTGGCATCATTAAGGCTTCTGGGTCTTGACAGTGGCAGTTGTTCTTTATTCATTTGGTCGCTTCTGACTTTTTGTGACCTCCTGGGCCAGCCCACGCCAGAGCTCCCTGTTGGCCATGGCCACCCCCCGCTCCTTCAAGGTCAAGCCAGTCACTTCAAGGATACCATCCATCCATCCATCTTGCCTTTGGTTGGCCCTCTTCCTTTTTCCTTCCGTTTTCCCCAGTATCATGTTCTTCTCTAAGCTTTCCTGTCTTCTCATTATGTGGCCAAAGTACTTCATCTTTGCGTCTAATATCTTTCCCTCCAGTGAGCAGCCGGGCATTATTTCCTGAGTATGGACTGGTTGGATCTTCTTGCAGTCCAAGACACTCTCAGAATTTTCCTCTAACACCACAGTTCAAAAGCATCTCTCTTCCTTCACTCAGCCTTCCTTATGGTCCAGCTCTCGCATCCATAGGTTACTACTGAGAATACCATTGCTTTAACTATGCAGATCTTTGTTGCCAGTATGATGTCTCTACTCTTCCCTCTTTTATCGAGATTGGTCATTGCTCTCCTCCCAAGAAAGAAGCGTCTTCTGATTTCCTGGCAGTACATTTCAGGAAATGCTTGACCATGTGACTCTGCTGATTTTCAAACCATTCCTCCCATATAGAAGGCAAGGCAATGCCTCAAAGACCCATTAAATTAGTAGTAAATGCAGGAAAGAGAATGGGAAAGTACATTAGAAGAGGACTGGTGGTAGGGTTGCATGGTAGGCCCATGCGCAGTGTCTCCTGGAGAGAAGAGGACTCATCTGAGCCCTGGATCTTCAGGAGCCATAGTCTAAGACCAGCAGGCTCTTACCCAAGAGGTCTCCCAGTCATCTGTATTTCCTCATCCTGAGCAGGTATGCGTTCATTCACTGTTTCGCTCCAAGGTGAATCACTGCCACTTTCCTTTTAAGGTGAGGCTGCACATAGGAAGTGGGGGAAGGGTTCACTGGGAGCTTCTTTTTTCACCACGCCTTGTTCTCGCTCTGGGCTGAGACGCCAAGCCAAAAGCCGATCCCAGCAGCTGAGCTCAGCAGAGACTCTGTCGGCTCTCCAAGCAGCTGCCTGATCCCTCTCAAAGCCGGCCTCCCTGCCCAGCACTTCCCATCCGCAGCTCCCACAATGGCAAGGAACCACCAAGTACAGAAGGCCAAGCTGGCTGAGCAGGCCGAGCGTTACGAAGACATGGCTGACTTCATGAAGGCAGTGGTCGAGGATGAATCCGAACTCTCCAACGAAGAACGCAACCTCCTCTCTGTCGCTTACAAGAATGTTGTGGGCTGCCAGAGGTCTGCCTGGAGGGTCATCTCCAGCATTGAGCACAAGACCGAGGAAGGAGACGACAAGGCTCAGCTGGTTAATGAGTACCGGGAGAAGATTGAAAAGGAGCTGAAGAATGTCTGCAACGTTGTCTTAGGCCTACTGGACAAGCACCTCATCCCAAAAGCCAGCGATGCGGAGAGCAAAGTTTTCTATTTGAAGATGAAAGGTGACTATTACCGCTATCTGGCTGAAGTGGCTACCGGTGACAATCGCAAACAGATCATTGATAACGCCCGGAAAGCCTACCAAGAGGCGATGGACATCAGCAAGAAGGAAATGCAACCCACAAACCCCATTCGCTTGGGCCTTGCCCTAAATTTCTCGGTCTTCCACTATGAGATTGCCAACGCTCCCGAAGATGCCATCAAGCTGGCCAAGACCACCTTTGACGAGGCCATGGGAGACCTCCACACACTCAGCGAAGACTCCTACAAAGACAGCACTCTCATCATGCAGCTTCTCAGAGACAACCTCACGCTATGGACGGCGGAGTGTTCAGGAGAAGAAGGGGGAGAGGCTGGTGAAGAGCCAAAGAACTGAACTTTTCAAACCCCTGAAGGATGGTAACTCCCCATCGCCGTCTTCCTTCGACCCCTCTCCTCTCCCTACCCATCCCATTTTTATAAGATGTGTCCTGAGATCCTGAAAGTTCTAGCTGGATTTTGACAGCAACAAAGGGGACTGATTCTACACATGGGACTTGCACGTTTCCCAGCCTTGCTCGAGTGTGGCATCTTTGGGGTTGCTGCTGTTCCTGGTGTTCCTGGTTTGCATTGGCCTCTCCGCCCCATGGCCTTGAGTTCCTTGGTTTGTACAAACCCTTGTACTCGGCAGCAGCATCCAGTTAACCGATGGTCTTCCTGATCTGTCATGTGGGACTGAGTTAGGTATACGTATCTTTCTCAATGTTTAATTATTTACGTACGGGAGCCCCAAATCAAAAAGTGACAACCAGAAAAATTGTTTTGCATGGCAAAAATACCAAAATAGTATTGGAAGAGTTAAACCAGGGTAGTCAGTCGCCTGTGCCGTGTGCGGCACCTCTTATCGTGCAGGGTTTTCTCATTCCCAGCATCCTGTTGTTGCAAGATGAGGGTGGTGGCGGGCCTTTGCTGACGGGACGGGATGGATGCTTCTGAGTGGGTTCAGAACAAAACTCTCAAGTGGGTCTTTTGTTATTGTGGTGTTACTGAGGTGGTGTGCTACAGTATTCTTCCCCAATAAAAGTTCACTTTCATGCCTGCCTTTTTTGTACTTGTGGTCTTAAGTTGTGTTTGAGTTTTTCCCCTCCTAAGGGTGGTAGAAAGTTGGGAGCGGGGAGAATGTGGCACCCACAGGCCACTCGCTGGCATGCTGTGAGATGGGAACTGGAAAGCCAGAAAACGCACAAGTCTAAGCAAGGAGATCAGAGAGAAAGCAGGTTGATGCATGCTAGTGTGCAGCTTTCCGGCTCTTCTGAAATCACAGGCACTCCCTTGCAGGAGGGAGGGGGAAAGGTGATGCCCTAAAGCAAGAGGGCTGCTACCTGAAGATGCAGTTGGGCTCTAACTGTAAAAAAGAGAGAGGCAAGGGTGGAGTCGCAGAACAGCCCCAAGGAGAGGCTCTTATGGGCAGGAATGGCTTTGATCTGCTCGATAAAGGAAGGCAGAAAAAGACCATGCTCCCTTTCTCTGTGTGAAAGTGTGCCCACATGCTCTCTTTCGTGCTTCTTCTTGGCTTGGGTGGCAGAAGACACAGATAATTCCAGTGGTGGGCTTTTTTTTGGGTGGGACAGGGTTGCACCAGTAGGCTTTCGACAGTCAGGGAAATTTCCATTCTGGCTTCTTAGCCAAAAGAGCCTCACTAGATTGTAAATTACTGGAGAGAAGATGGTTGGGCTCATAGAAGGCTCTGGTCAAGCTGTAGAGCTCCCCCAGAGTAGACGAAGTGAAAGTGGAACCAAAACCATAACCATAACCAACTAGTTGAAGGGTAGGGAGTGTCTATTGAAGTGGTTCTCAACTTTCCTAATGCCGCAACCTCTTAATACAGTTCCTCATGTTGTGGTGAACCCCAACCATAACATTATTTTTGTTGCTACTTCATAACTGTAATTTTGCTACTGTTATGAATTGTAAGGTAAATATCTGATATACAGGATGTATTTTCATTCACTGCACCAAATTTGGCACAAATACCCGATATGCCCTCCAATGAGCAGTCGGACTTTATTTCCTGGAGGATGGACTGGTTGGATCTTCTCGCAGTCCAAGGCACTCTCATTGGAGGGAAGGATACTAGAGACAAAGTTGAAGTACTTTGGCCACATCATGAGGAGACAGCAAAGCCTAGAAAAGACAATTATGTTGGGGAAAGTGGAAGGCAAAAGGAAGAGGGGCCGACCAAGGGCAAGATGGATGGATGGCATCCTTGAAGTGACTGGAATGACCTTGAAGGAGCTGGGGGTGGTGACGGCCGACAGGGAGCTCTGGCGTGGGCTGGTCCATGAGGTCACGAAGAGTCGGAGACGACTGAACGAATGAACAACAACACCCGATATACCCAGATTTGAATACTGGTGGTGTTGAGGGAGATTGATTTTGTCATTTGGGAGTTGTAGTTGCTGGGATTTGTAGTTAACCCACAATCAAAGGGAATTCTGAACTCCACCAACAATGGGATTGAACCAAACTTCGCACGCAGAACTTCCATGACCAACATAAAATGCTGGAAGGGTTTGGTGGACATTGACCTTGAGTTTTGGAGTTCACCTCCATCCAGAGAGCACTGTGAACTCAAACAATGATGGATTTGGACCAAACTTGGCATGAATACTCAATGTGCCCAAATGTGAACACTGGTGGAGTTTAGGGGGAAAGAGACCTTGACATTTGGGAGTTGTAGTTGCTGGGATTTATAGTTCACCTACAGTCAAAGAGCATTCTGAACCCCACCAATGAAAGAATTGGGCCAAACTTCTCACACAGAACCCCTGTGGCCAACAGAAAATACTGTGTTTTCTGATGGTCTTTGGTGACCACTCTGACACCCCCTCACGACCTTCCAGAGATCCCGACCCCAGGTTGGAAAACGCTGGTCTATTGATTAGTATCGGTTTGGTCTGACAAAGCATCCCCAGGTACAGTCAGCATTCTGTTAATGATATATGCTAGCACATGTCACATTATGCTTGTGCATGTGGAGGTTGGCGTTCCTCCTTCTTCTGCAATACCCAAAGGCCCCTGAGACTCACTGTTGTCTGCCCTATCTTCTCCATCATAGCTATTGCTTGTAGCAAGCAGGCTATTTGTAGGAGTGTCCAGTTATGAGGCCAGAGTCAGACACAATCTGATGACGTGATCTGCTTAGATCTTCTCTGGGTGTCCGTGTCTACTACAGGGACATAGCCGGACACTTCTGTATAATCCAGCTACAGAATGTCATAGAGCAGGCATGGGCCATGGGTTAAGCAACTGAGGAGGAAAAGGAAAATACTTGAAGATTTTAGGAATGGTGGGAGTTGAAGTCCAAAACACTTGGAGGGCCCAAGTTGGCCCATGCCTGCAATAGAGGGACTGCCATAGTTCTGGGACTGGTGACAGGTCAGCAGTAGATGGGGGATACTGACCCAGCCCTACTAGGAAATAGCAAGGAATGAAGCAGCAACCTTCTGCATCCAAAGCAGGTGTTATTTCCACTGAGCTACAGCTTCTTCCCATCTCTTTGCCTCTTCCAACATTAGTCTGGTTTTTCATACGCAGAGATCAGGGAAGTTATCTGTGTGCGGGCAATTTCCCACATGGCTTAGTCTTTCTCCTTGGGTGCGTGAGAACAAGCAGCACCAGAGTGACTCCCACAGTCCTGAGTGAGTGTCTCAGGAGCAGAAACCAGCAACAGGCTGTGAAGGAGGGGAGTGTCTGAAGCAGGGATGGGCAGATTTATTATATGGCCTAAGAATAGCAAGCAAAAGGAAAAGTTGAAAGAAAGCTGGTTCTCTGGCTGGCCTTGGGCCAGTTGATTATCTCTTAGTCCAGTGCTTCTTAAACTGTGCTCCTCCAGATGTTTTGGATTTCCATTATAGCTTGTAAACTGGCTTGGATTTCTGGGAGATGAAGTTCAAAACACGTGGAGGAGCAGAGTTTGGGAAATACTGTCTTAGTCTCAGTGTTCACTTTTTTTTTAGAGCAGCGGTTCTCCACCTTCCCAATGCCCTTAATACAGTTCCCCATGTTGTCATGACCCCCAACCATAACATTACTTCTGTTGCTACTTAACAACTGTAATTTTGCTACTGTTATGAACTGTAATGTAAATATCTGATATGCTGGATGTATTTTCATTCACTGGACCAAATCTGGCACAAATACTTGATACGCCCAAATTTTAATACTATTGGGGTGGGAGCGGGGGGTTGATTTTGTCATTTGGGAGTTGTAGTTGCTGGGATTTATAGTTCACCTACAATCAAAGAGCATTCTGAACTCCACCAACAATGGAATTGAACCAAACTTGGCACACAGAATTCCAATGACCAACAGAAAATACTGGAAGGGTTTAGTGGGCTTGAGTTCTGGAGTTGTAGTTCACCTCCATCCAGAGAGCACTGTGGATTCAAACAATGATGGATCTGGACCAAACTTGGCACGAATCCTCACTATGCCCAAATGTGAACACTGGTGGAATTTGGGGAACATAGACCTTGACATTTGGGAGTTGTAGTTGCTGGGAGTTATAGTTCACCTACAAAGAGCATTATGAACCCCACCAATGATAGGATTGGGCCAAACTTCCCACACAGAACCCCCATAACCAACAAGAAATACTGTGTTTACTGATCATCTTTGGTGACCCCTCTGACACCCCCCTTGCAACTCCCCCCCCCCCCCCCCCCCCGGGGCCCTGATCCCGAGGTTAAGAAATTTGCAGTAGATTATAGAATACATTCATACAAACTTGTGAGTCTCAGTGTTGGTGTGATCATTTCATCGCATGCTTTTGCCATCTTGGATTTTCCCCATGAAGCATGGAACAGCCACCCAAAATGCTCTCAATTTCTGACCTTCACTGAGATGTTAAGTGCCAACAGGGATGCTTCCAGAAGACAACCTGAGGAGGGTCAAGTATGACATCCCGCATCCTCATTCAGAAGGTAGCGTGAAGGTGGCTGATGCAACAGAACACATAGCCTCCCGCCATGGCTGATTCACCCCGCCCTGGCTCATCAAATATGTTGAACCGCTGAAGGACGCAAAGCAGGGAAAGTTTCATAAGAACATAGTTGCTGACTCAGTGCATTAATCGAGGTGGCACCTCATTAGCATGAACGATAGGCCCAAATATATAATGTACAAAGCGACTGGTTTCTCTAAATACAAGAAGTCAGATCTGATGGGGCATCTTTCTGTCGGAAAGGTTAGATGCTGATTCATGTTGCTGCAGAACTGGCAGCAATTCTACTTGGTGGTGAAGGATCTTAGAGGAGCAATAGTGGCCTTCAGAGTGCACCAAACATTTACTCATTTATTTAACTATTCCCCTGAAGGCTCTAGGTGGAGACATACTAACCATCCTTTCTCACTCACCCGCTCATCAACCCAGCCAGGTAGGTTTCCCTCTGCTACTCATTTCTTACAGTTAGGGAAACAGAAACTGAGAAATGGCAACAGCTACTTGCCTAGGGCTGCACAGCAGAGATGGGATAAGATTTCTCAACCACAGAAATGCGCTGGAACTGGAGCTCACACCTGGTGTGTTTTCTGCCAAAGTACTACTCCCATGCTGTCAACTGGAATATACATTTCTGATCTCCATGCCACGAGAAAGCCTTGCTTGTTAAAACCTCTTTCTCTCCCAAACTGCTGCTACTCAAGATGCAGAAACAGTGAAAAATACAAAAGACGGCAATGACCTGACTACTGTTGTTAAGTCTAACTAGAGTAGACCCACTGACTCAACAGATCTTACAAAAGTGTTAACGTTCCACATTTTCAAGCAGGGACGGTAGTAGGGTTTCAACCAGTATCTACTGGGAACTGACTCTCTCTCACATGCAAACACTATACATAGAATACAAACGCATAGCCATGTTAGTCTGGAATATCAGCATGCAATGGAATCTTGAAACACCTTAGAGACCAACTGAGAGAATTGTTGATAGCATAAGGTTTCATAGACTTTTGAATGCACCTGAGGAAGCAGACTTAGTCTAGGAAACCTTATGCTATCAATTTTGTTTTCTAATTCTTGAAGGTGCTGCAAGATCCTTTTGCATATACATAGAATCATGAAAATTGGAAAAGAACTTTGAGGCCATCCAGTCTAACCTCTTTCAGTGAAAGGTCTGCCATGCAGAATGCTGCAACTGCATGACTCCCAGAAATGCCTCTAGTGAAGGAGAACCTGCTACCTCTTCCACCATCAAACACATTGTGGAGTAAACAGAACAGAACTGTTACTGGGTTGTAGGTTTTTCCGGGCTATATGACCATGTTCTGGAGGCAATTTTTCTCCTGACGTTTCGCCTGCATCTATGGCAAGCATCCTCAGAGGTAGTGAGGTCTGTTGGAAGTAGGAAAAATGGGTTTATATATCTGTGGAATGACCAGGGTGAGACAAAGGACTTTTGTCTGCTGGGGCTAGCTGTGAATTTTTCAGCTGATCACCTTGATTAGCATTCAATGGCTTGGAAGGGCCTGGGGGGAATCTTTTGTTGAGAGTGATTTTATGTGCCTGTTTGTTTCCCCTCTGTTGTTTTGCTGTTGTAATTTTTGAGTTTTTTTAATACTGGTAGCCAGATTTTGTTCATTTTCATGGTTTCCTCCTTTCTGTTGAAATTGTCCACATGCTTGTGGATTTCAATGGCTTCTCTGTGTAGTCTGACATGGTGGTTGTGAGAGTGGTCCAGCATTTCTGTGTTCTCAAATAATATGCTGTGGCCAGGTTGGTTCATCAGGTGCTCTGCTATGGCTGATTTCTCTGGTTGAAGTAGTCTGCAGTGCCTTTCATGTTCCTTGATTCGTGTTTGGGCAATGCTGCGTTTGGTGGTCCCTATGTAGACTTGTCCACAGCTGCATGGTACACGGTAGACTCCTGCAGAGGTGAGAGGATCCCTCTTGTCCTTTGCTGAACGTAGCATTTGTTGGATTTTCTTGGTGGGTCTGTAAGTGGTTTGTATGTTGTGTTTCCTCATCAGTTTCCCTATGTGGTCAGTGGTTCCCTTGATGTATGGCAAGAACACTTTTCCTCTGGGTGGATCTTCATCTTTACTCTCGCGGCTTGTTCTCGGTTTGAACTGTTACGTCTCTTGATCTGGACACAATGGGTGCTTTCAGGCCAAGCTTTGGGTGTGTAACTGTCCTGCCTCATTTGTGGAAGTTTATAGGCAGTCCAGGCACTGCCACCATAAATTTGCTATTTTCCCACTATTTCCCAGCTATCAGTTCCCCCCCCCCCCATAATTTCTTTTTTTTATTGCTATCACTAAAAACCATTGAGGAAAAAGATGGAATACTTTCTAAGCACTGGGGGCCCAACCACACAGTACCTTTATCCCAGGAGCTCCCAGTTCAAAATGGACAGTGGCTAGACGATATCACCTGGAAATGAGGGAGGGTCTGTCCAGACAGCACATTCATCCCAGGAGCTCAACAGAAGGGTGGCCAGATATTGTTCCCTCAGAACACAGACGCAATTGCTGCAAATGGCAAAAAACATGAGATTTTCAGGGGCGGGAATATTCCAGTTCTGAGCCAAAAATCTTTGAATGTCTGTATGTCCTTGCACTTGGAAATCACGGGTTTTTCTAATCTAGATTTGTTCTCAGGTTTTAGGTATTTGTTCCTGATTGGTCGGTTCCTAAAAAGGAGGTGACAGTTGAGTAGAAGATGAAAACTTTGTTGTGTGCCAGAAACTTCATGAAACGTGTGGAGGGCACATTTTCTCTGGCCAGGACAAAAAGAATGGAACATTTGCAGTGATTTGCATATCTGCATATCTGCACCTTGAGCTTTTTTTTTAAAAAAACTGTCAAAGTTCTTGTCAGACATCCCACGCCAGCCATTTTGAGGGCTGCAAAATGCCACAACAAAGCATCAAGTGTGGACAACGGAGGCAGAAATCCCGGGATCAACACATCTATACATGGACCTTTTCTGAAGTCCTGGGATTTTATACCCCTCACTAAACCCCACAATTTAGAGCTATGTGGAATTTCTACAAACCACAAAAAACACAAAATGTCAGTTGAAGGAATATCTCAGTTCTGGCCAGAAAATGTGGACATTCAAATGTCTGTATGTCCCTACACTCAGAAAGTACGGGATTTTTTATGTGGGTTTGTTCCTGGGTTATACAAGTCAGTTTCTGATTTGGTTGTATCCTAAAAACATGTCGACAGTTGACTAGAGGGCAAAAACTTTATCCTGGCAAAATAAACTTCGTCCTCCACACGTTTAATGAAGTTTCCAACACGCAAACAAAGGTTTTACCATGTAATCAACTTTTCCCATAGGTTCTTGTGGGTTTTTTCGGGCTATAGAGCCATGTTCTAGAGGCATTTCTCCTGACGTTTCGCCTGCATCTATGGCAAGCATCCTCAGAGGTTGAGAAGGTCTGTTGGAAGTAGGAAAAATGGGCTTATATATCTGTGGAATGGCTGGGGTGGGGCAAGGAGCTCTTCCCTGCTGCAGTTAGGTGTGAATGTTTAGCTGATCACCTTCATTAGCATTTGAAGGCCTGCCTGAGTCTGGGAAAATCTGTTGCTGGGAGGTGTTAATCTGTGCCTGGTTTTTTCCCTCTCTGTTGTTTAGCTGTTATAATTTTAGAGTTTTTTAATACTGGTAGCCAGATTTTGTTCATTTTCATGGTCTCTTCCTTTCTGTTGAAATTGTCCACATGCTTGTGGATTTCAATGGCTTCTCTGTGTAGTCTGACATGTGGTTGTTGGAGTGGTCCAGCATTTCTGTGTTCTCAAATAATATGCTGTGTCCAGGCTGGTTCCTATGGCTGACTTCTCTGGTTGAAGTAGTCTGCAGTGCCTTTCATGTTCCTGGATTCTTGTTTGGGCGCTGTGTTTGGTGGTCCCTATGTAGACTTGTCCACAGCTGCATGGTATATGGTAGACTCCTGCAGAGGTGAGAGGATCCCTCTTGTCCTTTGCTGAACGTAGCATTTGTTGGATTTTCTTGGTGGGTTTGTAGATTGTTTGTATGTTGTGTTTCCTCCTCAGCTTCCCTATGCGGTCAGTGGTTCCCTTGATGTATGGCAGGAACACTTTTCCTCTGGGTGGATCTTCATCTTTACTCTCGTGGCTTGTTCTTGGTCTTGCAGCTCTTCTGATGTCTGAGGTGGAGTATCCATTGGCCTGGAGAGCCCAGTTGAGGTGGTTCAGTTCATCTTGGAGGAGGTGGGGTTCGCAGATTCTTTTCCCATGTTTTATGATAAAAGCAATGAGAAACAGACATGTAAAACGCAGGAAAATCACCCTGTTGTTCCTAGGCACAAGTACACGACCAACCTGTCTGGACAGATTGCCATGCAGCCTCTGAATGAGAATAATAATGACAAAGTTCTTCCTGGCTTGAAAGTGTCAGTCCCTGTTTAATAGTGTAGTCCTGTCTTTGAAAGTAGTGGTCCTACTCCACAAACTTTGTTTGTGTGCCACAAACTTCATTAAACGTGTGAAGGATGGGTTTCGCTTGCCAGGATAAAGATTTTGCCCTCTAGTCAACTTTAACCATATGTTCAGGATAAAACCAATAAGGAACAGATATGTATAATCCAGGAACAAAACTTGTACAAATAATGTGCATATTCGCTTCTGCACATTTAAAGTTGTTTTTTTTAAAAAAAAATGCTGAAATTTCCAGCAGATGTCCCATGGTGGCCATCTTGCGGGCTTCGAAATCCCATAAAAAAGCAATAGGCCTGTGTGCAGACTTGCTCTCAGGTCCTGGGTTGTTTGGTCCTACCTTTTAAACCCACTGAGCCCCCCAGTGGCACAGTGGGCTAAACTGCTGAGCTCCTGAACTTGCTAACCAAAAGGTCAGCGGTTTGAATCCAGGGAGCGGAGTGAGCTCCTGCTGTTAGACCCAGCTTCTGCCAACTTAACAGTTCGAAAACATGCAAATGTGAGTGGATCAATAGGTACTGCTCTGGCGGGAAAGTAACTGCGCTCCATGCAGTCATGCCAGCCACATGACCTAGGAGGCGTCTATGGACAATGCTGTTTCTTTGGCTTAGAAATGGAGAGGAGCAGGCATGTAGCCGGGGGGGGGGGGGGGGGGTGCATCAACACACTTCACGAAAGCACAAAATTCCACAATCAATCACAATCAAAAAAAACTTCATTCACAAGACAACCATCAGTCACATCAAAAAACAAGCAACAAATACATTTTTTTCAAACACAACCAGGTGATTACATTGACACGACACCACAAAAAAAAAAAAAACACCATCAGTAACGCCCAGGCCCCCCCCCCCCCCAAATTCTCATGGTGGTTCGCGAAAAGGCCTTACTGGTGCATTATTTAAACTGTTATGTTTATTCATATCATGATCTGATCACCATACTCAATATATCCCATATGCATGGGGGTATTGGGGGAATGATACAAAAGGTTTGCTAGGTAGACCCTCTTTCACTCAGACTCAGCCCCCCCCCCCCCCCAAAAAAAAAACCCTGAAAAAAACTCCCCCTCCCCCTGAATCGAAATCCTGGCTACGGGCCTGGAGAGGAGCACCACCCATTAAGTCTCGGATACATGAGACTTATTGTCAAGAGGAAACCTTTATCTTTATTAAACTCGCAATTTGGTGCTGTCTGGAAGCAATTTAGGAGCCCCTTTCTGGAAATACTAAACACGTTTCCGGGGGGGGGGGGGAGGGTCCATGTTGCCATCCAACAAGTTCCGCACCATGTCTACACTGGCTCTTCTGTCTGCAAGCACTGAGCTGCTCGCTCATGCTCGCTCATGCTCAGCACTTGATCCCCTGAGAAAGGTCTGTTGATTGTTAAGACTTTGATAATAAGGAGAGAAGATCACTTGAACAGGCACGTGGGCAACTACATATCCTTTTTTTCCTTCCTAGAGGAAGGGGGGAAAACCCATTGCAAATGCATCTCAATGTTCTCATGATTGCAACCGTTGAAGTACTGAAACCTCAGGCAAACCAGTGCTCTGATGGGCTCAACTGAAAGTACATCCTGAACTTTGGGAAGCTGGCAGAGAGCGGGATGGGTTAGTGCAATTCCAAGTCAAGTTGCAGCTCCAGAGAAGACTGCAGATCAGAGAATTCTGCACATTCCAAAGTGCTTCCACACCCACCACCTTCATTCCTTTGGGAAACGGGAAAGTGGAGCAGCTCCTGAACTGCCCTCTTTTCCTGTTTAATTTCTCCTGAAAAATTAGGTGGAGCTCAACGAACTCAGCTGTTGCTGGGGTTTCTCACTAGTTTCAACTTGACCAATTAATTGTGGTAAAATCCAGTCATGTCACCTAAGGCTATGAACTCATCTAAGCCAAACAGCTGGGCTGTGCCAAAACAAGGAGGGGGAATGGGACAGAGGATCATGATGATGTTCCATTGTATTTGCACTCCTGATGCTGGTCTTTTGCTGCTCATTTTACTGTCTTCCTCCTCCTCAGGTGGCCCAAACTGGCCCATCTTTTTCTTAACAGACAGGTAACTCATGCATTGGTGAGAGAGAAGATGCACGACTAGAGAAGGTAAAAAGGGATGCAGCTCAACTTACCATATATACTCGAGTATAAGCTGACCCGAATATAAACTGAGGCACCTAATTTTTCCACAAAAATGCTGGGAAAACACACTGCCTTGAGTATAAGCCGAGGGTGGGAAATGCAGCAGCAACTGGTAAATTTCTAAATAAAAATAGATACCAATAAAATTACATTAATTGAGGCATCAGTAGGTTAAATGTTTTTGAAAATTTACATAATTTAAGATAAGACTGTCCAGTTCTGATTAAACCATTATTCTAACCTTCAGTGTAAATGTGTTTATGTATCCTTCTAATAATAATAAAGACAGTAAAATAATAAATGTAATAATAATAATAGAGTGAAACAATAAATATAATAATAATAATAAATAGGGCAAAATAATAAATGTAATGATAACAATTATAAAATAAAATAATAAATGTAATAATAATAATAAAGTAAAATAATAAATATTATAATATTAATAATAATAAATAGAATAAAATAAATAATAATAATAATAATAATAATGACAGAGTAAAATAATAAATAACCTTGAATAATTTTTTGAATAATTACATAAAACTGTAATTTAAGATAAGACTGTCCAACTCTGATTGAATCATTATTCTAACCTTCTTCAATGTGAATTTGTTTATGTATCCTTCCAATAGTAATAAAGAGAGTAAAATAATAAATAACCTTGAATATTTTTTTGAATAATTACACAAAACTGTAATTTAAGATAAGACTGTTCAACTCTGATTGAATCATTATTCTAGCCTTCTTCAATGTGAATTTTTATTGATAATAATAATAATTATTATTAAACTTTATTTGTACCCCGCTAGCATCTCCCGAAGGACTCGATGCGGCTTACAAAGGCCAAGGCCTCAACACAACAACAGCAAACAATAACAACACGATACAAAGCAAATTAAAAACATAAGCAATAACAAAATATTACACTATTATGCAATAAAACCAGGGCCGGGCCATTGATGGGTACAGGTTAAAAAGTGCTGGGTGTGACAGATGGTATGTTGGAATTCTGGGTGAGTGCAATGTGCAGAAAGTCTTAAACTCAAATAAGGTGCTTCTGGGGACATAGTGCTGGGGATTGTCCTATTCTGGAAAGGCACATCGGAATAGCCAACTCTTCAAGTTCTTCCTAAAGACTGCCAACGTGGGTGCTGGTCTAATATCTTTGGGGAGGGTGTTCCAAAGTCGGGGGGCAACTACAGAGAAGGCCCTGTCCCTTATCCCCACCAAACGCGCCTGTGACGCAGGTGGGATCGCGAGCAGGGCCTCTCCGGATGAACGAAGGGAACACGTGGATTCATAAACGGAGACGCAGTCACGCTGGTAGGCAGGTCCCAAACCGTTTAGGGCTTTGTAGGTAAGCACCTGCACCTTGAATTGAGTCCGGTAGGTAAACGGCAGCCAATGGAGCTCCTTAAACAGGAGGGTTGACCTCTCTCTGTAAGGAGCACCGGTTAGCATCCTGGCCGCCGCCCGTTGGACCAGTTGGAATTTCCGAGCCGTCTTCAAGGGCAGCCCCACGTAGAGCACATTACAGTAATCAAATCTAGAGGTGACCAAGGCATGGACCACCCCAGCCAAATCAACCTTTGCGAGGTACAGTCGCAGCTGGCGCACAAGTCTTAACTGTGCAAAAGCCCTCCCGGACACCGCCGACGCCTGAGCCTCAAGCATAAGTGATGAATCCAAGAGGAATCCCAAGCTGTGGACCTGTGTCTTCAGGGGGAGTGTAACCCCGTCCAGCACAGGTTGCCATCCTATACCCCGATCCAGTTTACGATTGACCAGGAGGACCTCTGTCTTGTCAGGATTGATCTTCAGCTTGTTCTTCCTCATCCAGATAGCCACAGTGGCCAGGCACTCGTCCAGCACTCGAGGGGCCTCCTTGGAATTAGGTGGAAAAGAGTAGTAGAGTTGTGTGTCATCTGCGTAGAGATGGCACCTAACTCCAAAACTCCGGATGACCTCTCCCAGCGGTTTCATGTAGATGTTAAAAAGCATGGGAGACAAAATAGAGTCTTGCAGGACCCCACAGGTCAAAGGCCAGGGGTCCGAGCAGGCATCTCCCAGCTTCACAATCTGGGATCGACCCTCCAGGAAGGACCGGAGCCACGACAAAACCGTGCTCCCGAGACCCATCCCAGAGAGTCGTCCCAGAAGGATACCATGATTGATGGTATCGAAAGCCGCTGAGATGTCCAAGAGAACCAACAAGGTCACACTCCCCCTGTCCAGCTCTCTACGGAGGTTATCCACCAAGGCCACCAAGGCCGTCTCGGTGCCGTGGCCAGGCCTGAAACCAGACTGTGGCTGATCTAGGTAGTTGTTGTCATCTAGGAAACCCTGGAGCTGGGAGGCGACCATCTGCTCCAACACCTTGCCCAAGAAAGGGAGGTTGGAGATTGGTCTGAAGTTGTTCAGCACCGTGGAGTCAAGGGAAACCTTTTTAAGAAGTGGACAAACCACCGCTTGTTTCAGTTGAGATGGAAAAACCCCCTGCTCCAATGATCCATTAATGATCAACACAAACCACTCTACCAACCCCTCCCTGGCCGATTTAATTAGCCAAGACGGGCAAGGGTCTAGAGCCGACGTGGTCGCCCTCACAGCACCAAGGACCTCCCCACAGTCTCAGGAAGAACAGGCCTAAAAGAATCCCACAAAGTTGGACAAGCAGATGCCTCAATCATCTCCCCTGGAACTGTGATGAAATTGGAGTCCAGCTCAAGACGTATCTGAGCAACTTTGTCTGCAAAATGGTGTGCGAACTCACAACACCGAGTTGTTGGGTCATCAAAGGTCTCCTCCACCACCGGTGGGTGAAGGAGTTCCCCGATGACCCGAAACAGCTCCAACGATCTATTTGCTGCAGATGCTATACGGGTAGTCGCGAAAGACTCCCTGGCTACTCGTATAGCCACGGTATACGCCTTAAGAGAGGCTTTAGCCCGTGTTTGGTCAGACACGTCTCGAGATTTCCTCCATTTGCGCTCTAGCCCCCTTCTCGTGTGTTTCATCACGGTAAACTCCTCGGCGAACCAGGGAGATGGCATGTCTCGACGCAACGAAATGGGGCGTTCGGGAGCAATTGTCTCTATTGCCCTGGTCATCTCCCTGTTATAGAGATCAACCAAGGCGTCGACAGGATCGCCAGGCTCCATGGCAGGAAAAACCCCAAGATTCCTCAGGAAACCATCTGGATCCATCAGTCTCCTGGGGCGGACCATCTTAATTTGTCCTCCACCCCTGCGGAGGTTAAAGGTCGCAGCCAGTCTAAAACTGATCAGATAATGATCAGACCATGACAAAGGAAGGATGTTTTGTTCTTCCACTCTGATCATTTCGTTGTCTGCTACAAAAACGAGGTCGAGTGTATGCCCAGCCTGATGGGTAGGTCCAGATATAACTTGTGAGAGCCCCATGGTCGTCATGGTGGCCATGAAGTCCTGAGCTGCTCCAGTCAAAGTGGTTTCAGCATGGATGTTAAAATCTCCCAACACTACCAGGCGCTGGGAGGCCAAGGCCGAATATTTTACTCTCTTTATTACTATTGGAAGGATAAATTTGTTTATTTATCCTTCCAATAGTAATAAAGAGAGTAAAATAATAAATATAACAATAACAACAAAAATAAAGTCAAAGAATAATTGTCTGATTTGCTGATTGTATTGTTATATTGTGTTGTTGAGGCCTTGGCCTGTGTAAGCCGCATCAAATCCTTTGGGAGATGCTAGCGGGGTACAAATAAAGTTTAATAATAATAATAATAATAATAATAATAATAATAAATGGAATAGTAATAATAATAAATAGAGAAAAATAACAACACTAAATGTAATAACAACAATAATAAAGTAAAATAATAAATGTAATAATAATAATAATAATAATAATAATAATAATAACAGAGTAAAATAATAAATAACCTTGACTCAAGTATAAGCTGAAGGAGACTTTTCCAGCCTAAAAAAGGGCTGAAAAACTAGGCTTATACTCGAGTATATATATATTAAGTCAACTTAAACTAGAGAGCTTTGTAAAGATAAGACACCTTCAAATAGAGGATTGATCGCTGTTAAATAAAGTATATGGAATTATTAAAAACAAGGTAAATCAAAATGAAACATTTAAATTCTATACTATGTTTGTCCAACCAGTAGGAATGACAATTAGATGAGTAAGATACCGAAGACCTGATAGCAACCAGTGGGAACTTTAGTCACCCCTGACTTCTGGAATCTCAGCATCACTGATGCTAGAAAACAGATTAAATAACTATATTTCTGTAGTTTATGATCAGATAATCCAGGCATGGGCAAACTTCAGCCCAGGTGCTTTGGACTTCAACTCCCACAATTCCTAACAGCTTCAGGTCCCTTTTCCCTTTCCCTTTACTTTTCTGCTTAAGCTTTTTTTGTAGCAAAATAATATAGTTGCACTGTTTACAATAACAAGGTTTCCACAATTAAACAAATATATAGTAGCTTTACATGCAGCAGCCTTCGTACTGGAGCTCCCTCACTAGGCTTCTCTCACTTACAGAGGTTTAACCTCACACAGACTGAGGACTTCCCTCACTGAGGCAAACTAACTCTTAACAGGCTTCGGCCTACTCACTCTCCCCAGGGTGATGCTAGCTTTGGCCCATTAACTCTAACAGGCTTCAGCCTACTCACTCTTTCAGTGCTCGATTCACACTTTTGTAATCAAAAATACCCAGTTAATATTTAATATTCCTGACATTATGGCTTTGAGAAACCGTGCCAAGAAGCAGGAAAATTGCATTCAAAGCAACCCCGACAGATGGCCATCCAGCCTCTGTTTAAAAGCTTCCACCACATTCCAGGGCAGAGAGTTCCACTGCTGAATGGCTCTCACAGTCAGGAAGTTCTTCCTAATGTTCAGCTGGAATCTCCTTTCTTGTAGTTTGAAGCCATTGCTCCCTTGCGTCCTAGTCTCCAGGGCAGCAGAAAACAAGCTTGCTCCGTCCTCCCTATGACTCCCTCTCACACATTTATACATGGCCCTCATCATGTCTCCTCTCAGCCTTCTCTTCCTCAGGCTAAACATGCCCAACTCTTTAAGCCGCTCCTCATAGGGCTTGTTCTCCAGACCCTTGATCATTTTAGTCGCCCTCCTTTGGACACATTCCAGCTTGTCAACATCTTTCTTCAATTGTGGTGCCCAGAATTGGACACAATATTCCAGGTGTGGTCTAACCAAGGCAGAATAGAGGGGTAGCATGACTTCCTTGGATCTCTAGACACTATGCTCCTATTGATGCAGGCCAAAATCCCATTGGCTTTTTTTGTCGCCGCATCACATTGATGGCTCATGTTTAACTCGTTGTCCACAAGGACCCCAAGATCTTTTTCACACTTACTGCTCTCGAGCCAGGCATTGCCCCCCATTCTGTATCTTTGCATTATCATTTTAGGCCTGAATCCCACATTTTCTTGTATCAAAATAAATGTTTGTGATTATACTGCTTTAATTGTTTTAATTTTGCTTTAAGTGTATTGTTGTGTTGTGTATTGAGGCCTTGGCCTTTGTAAGCTGCATCGAGTCCTTCGGGAGGTGCTAGCGGGGTACAAATAAAGTTTAATAATAATAAATAATAATAATATCCAATATTTTCTTGTACCAAAATAAAACTTACATTAAAATATTTGTGGAAATATTTAAAATGTTTTCTCTTTTATTTCCAAACCTACTACATTATACTACTCAGGCAATAAGGGTAGTTTGTGTGTGTGTGTCAAGAGTGACTTGAGAATTGCAAGTCGCTTCTGGTGTGAGAGAATTGGCTGTCTGCAAGGACGTTGCCCAGGGGACGCCCGGATGTTTGATGTTTTACCATCCCTATGGGAGGCTTCTCTTATGTCCCCACATGGGGAGCTGGAGCTGACAGAGGGAGCTCAACCCACTCTCCCCAACTGCCTGACCGTCGGCAGTCCTGCCTGCACAAGGGTTTAACCCATTGCGCCACTGGAGTAGATAAAAGAAGGAATAGCTTTATGGGTTCGCAATGCGTAGGAATAGTTAGGGTTCAATAGGAAAATCATGGAAAAAGCATTTGGAAGGTTCCATGATAGATTTTTTGTGTGTGTGTCAGGAGCGACTTGAGAAACTGCAAGTCGCTTCTGGTGTGAGAGAATTGGCCGTCTGCAAGGACATTGCCCAGGGGACGCCTGGGTGTTTTTTGGTTTTTTAAAATGTTTTTACCATCCGTGTGGAAGGCTTCTCTCGTGTCCCCACATGTGGAGCTGGAGCTGATAGAGGGAGCTCATCCGTGCTCTGCTCGGATTCGAACCTGCAACCTGCCGGCACAGGGGTTTAACCCACTGCGCCACCGGGGGCTCCTTCCATGATAGATGGTCTAATAAGAAGGGGTGAGATGACAAGAGACAGCTACAGCGAGAGTGTGGCTGAGCAAAGGGTGTGCCGCTAAGCCTTCCCAGCTGGCTCTGCCTGCGCCTGGGTGTGTGCCCAGCTCTCAGGGAGACTGCGTCACACCCACCTTTCATTGTCAACTGCTGCCCTGTGTCTGCATCCTGGCCCCCTTTGTACTCAGAGGCATGTCTCGCTGGCAAACCTTTGGGCCTTGTTTGTGCTTTGTTTGGGATGGATGAAAGATTCTGATTTCCATTATGGCCTACACACCTCTTTGATCATGTCCCTGGTTGCATTGGTTTGGAAGGATCCCAGAAAGCAAGGTGTGGCTGCGAGTCAAATCAGCACAAAATTCTGAACTTCCGTATTTCATCACATAATAGTTGCACCCCCATTTTTGGAGTGGCAAACTTGGAATGTTATTTATTTCGAGTATTTCTACCCCGCCCTTCTCAACCCCCGAAGGGGGACTCAGGGTGGCTTACAAAAGGCACAATTCGATGCCAGCGATACACATAGTAAGATAAAATACATAGCAGCAACAATTATAAAATAATTAAAACAATCCAGTTATACAGTACAACTAATAAAAACCAATCTAGTGATCAACGTTCGCCAAGCTCAAAATCCGTAAGTTCATTCCGCATTGTCATAATCCTATCCAGTTCTAGTCGTCATTGTCCTTTATCTGTCTGCCAGGTTACCCAAAGGCCTGGTCCCATATCCATGTTTTTAGTTTCCTTCTAAAAGAGAGGAGGGATGTCGATGACTTAATTTCCCCGGGAAGCCAATTCCACAGGCGAGGAGCCACCACCGAGAAGGCCCTGTCCCTCGTCCCCACCAACCTCACTTGTGATAGAGGTGGGGCCGAGAGCAGGGCCTCCCCAGAAGATCTTAAACTCCGAGGTGGGACGTAGAAGGAGATACGTTCGGACAGGTACACTGGGCCGGAACCGTATAGGGTTTTGTAGGTCAAAACCAGCACTTTGAATTGTGCTTGGAACTGGATCGGCAGCCAGTGGAGCTGACATAACAGAGGGGTGGTATGTTCCCTGTATGATGCTCCGGTGAGTAATCTAGCCGCCACCCGTTGGACTAACTGAAGTTTCCGAACAGTCTTCAAAGGCAACCCCACGTAGAGTGCGTTGCAGTAATCTATTCGGGATGTAACAAGAGCGTGGACCACTGTGGCCAGATCCGAATGTTGGTATTCCTTGCATAATGGTTGCACACTTTGTTGACTCACCTGGACGAGTGATTGATGGGTGCGACTCCCCCGTGCACCTGCCTTTTTGGCACTATGGGGCTTTACTTGGTCAGCAGCCGAGTGAAGCCACTTAGCTGGGAAAGGGTTGGGTATGTAGGAATGCGAATTTTCACTCCACTGTGAACCTGTCCCCTTTCCTTGGCACTACGGCATTTATTTGACCGGCAGCTGAGGAAATCCCTGTAGCACCAAAAGGGCAGGTGTGTAGGGGAATCTCACCCTTTACTCTCTCACCCAGGAAAGTGAACTAAAAGAGCGACTATTATGCAAGGAATACTAAAATTCTATTTTTGCCACTCTGAACATGAGGGTGCAACTATTATGCAATGGCAACTATTATGCAATGAAATACGGTAGAATTTTGTGCTGATTTAAATATTTGAAAGGCTGTCAGAAGGGATGTTTTCTGCTGCCCTGGAGCCTTGGAGCGATGGGTACAAATGACACCTAAACATTAGGAAGCACTTCCTGACTATAGAAGTTGTTAAACAGTGGAACTCTCTGCCTCTGAGTATGGTGGATGCTCCTTCTTTGGTTTTTAAACAGAGGCTGGATGGCCCTCTGTCGGGAGTGCTTTGATTGTGCTTTTCTTGCATGACAGGGGGTTGGAATGGATAGCCCCTGTGATCTCTTCCAACTTCATTATTCTGTGATTCTATGACTCACAGCCACACCTTGCTTGCTGGGCTCCTTCCAAACCAATGCAACCTGGGACATGATGGAAGAGGTATGTAAGCCATAGTGGAAATCAGAATCATTCATCCATTCACCGCATAACAGTCACACCCCCCCTTTTCATCCAAAAAAGAAGTGGATAAGAAGTGTGACTATTACACAGTGCAATAAGATATGGTCCAGCATTTCTCAAGATGGGGGCCGGGACCCTTGGGGGCGTTGTGAGGGGGGTGTTAAAAAGGTCTCCGAAAAACATCAGAAAACACAGTATTTTTTGTTAGCCATGGGGGTTCTGTGTGGGAAGTTTGGTCCAATTTTATTGTTGGTGGGGTTCAGAATGCTCTTTGATTATAGGAGAACTATAAATCCCAGCATCTACAACTCCCAAGTCTATTTTCCCCAAACTCCACCAGTGTTCACATTTGAACATATTGAGTATTCCAGCCAAGTTTGCTCCGGATCCATCATTGTTTGAGTCCACAGTGCTCTCTGGATGTAGGTGAACTACAACTCCAAAATTCAAGGTCAATGCCCACCAAACCCTTCCAGCATTTTCTGTTGGCCACGGGAGTTCTGTGTGCCAAGTTTGGTTCAATTCCATCATTGGTGGAGTTCAGAATGCCCTTTGATTGTAGGTTAACTATAAATCCCAGCAACTAAAACTCCCAAATGACAAAATAAATCCCCCCAAATTTGGACGTATCGGGTATTTGTGCCAAATTTAGTCAGGTGAATGAAACTAAATCTGTTCATGCTACCTAAGGTATTCTGGAACTTGTAGTCAATAAAGATAACTTGCCCAAGATCTATTAACACTTAGGTTTGACTTGTTTCATCAACTTGAAAAGAAGCTACTCCTCATCATCCATTGTGCAACAAGAATTATACATTTAAAACATATTTTTGAAACAAGGTGTTTTATTAATGCCTTCAATTTGAGAAGAGGCATTTCCCGTTGGTATGGTTCACACTCTGACTTGAACAAGAGAGAAATCAAACGTTTCACCCATGAGACCGGGCTGTGGTGCAGCTAGTTAGTAGCCAGCTGCATTAGATCACTACTGACTGAGAGGTCATGAGTTCGAAGCCAGCCCGGGTTGGAGTGAGCTCCCAAACATTAATAGTCTAGCTTGCTGTTGATCTTTGCAGCCCGAAAGACAGTTGCATCTGTCAAGGCTAATTTAATTTTGTTTGCTTTACATTAAATGTTTGTTTGCAGTCCTGGGTTTCAGGGACTCTGCAGATAGGTGGCTTCTTTTGGTTGCAGTTACAAGGCAAGCCACCTGTCCATCATCATTAAGTTTTGGTCCCGCCCCTTGCTCAGGGCAATTGGGAAGGGATGGGAACCATTTTTAGTTAGTCTCAGCTAGGTTAGCCAATGTACAGTACGTGTGTAAACGTCCCCTGTGCAAAAGCTTCAACCTTTAAGAAATTTCAAGGGTTACAGAAATTCCAACAGAAACAGAAGGAAAAGAGTCTCCAAAGACTTTCCAGGGAAACAGCCCTAAAGATCAAAGAACTCCAGCTGAAGAGACTACAGGCCTTGCTGGTAGGCCCACTCGGTGCTTTGAGACGCAGTTCAACCCGGTAGTGGTGCCCACATCAGTTAGGTTTAAGTTTCAGTCAGCCTGGGAGAAGTTAAAAAGGGGATTTTCCTTTAAAGAAGAAGTTATTGAAGATAGTTGCCTGTCCTTCGTGGGCAAGTTTAGGAATTCACCAGTTTCCCAAAAGCTTGGAATCATTTACTTAACTTTACTGAAGACAAGAGAAGTTTCTGTTTGATTGTTCATTAATAAAAGACTTTGTTGTACTTCTCAAACCATCTAAAGACTGTTTGTGGTGGAAACCTCTGAGAACTTCTCTTTAGGCCCCCTGGCTTCCCGTTAGGCAAAGGTTGCACGTCCTGTTTTAAAGACAACTATTTACAGGCCCAGCGCGCGACAGAACACAGTAATGTTTTGTTGCTGCGAGACTAATAATAGCGAAAACCTGGAAGGGGGAATAAGAGTTAACTATTAAGGATTGGAGAGATAAATTAGTAGATTACATCCAAATGGCCGGTGGACATGAGAGAAGCCTCCCCACAAGATTGCAAGACATCCGGGCGTCCCCTGGACAATGTCTTTGTAGACGGCTGATTCTCTCACTCCAGAAGCGACCAGAAGCGACTTGCAGCATGCAACCAAACAAGCAAATCAACCAACGGACCTTTTCAGGACCAACCATGTCAATAATATCAATCAACATTGAAGGCATGTCAACTGCCAAAGAACAACTGCTCTATGAACTGTGCCAAGATAAGAAATGTGATGTGCTTGTGTCCAAGAAACACAAGGGATAAACAACAGAAAAATCCAAATGGCAAAACTGACAAATAGCAGCAGAAGAGGAAATAATGAAGGTTGCCAATTGGATATCTCAAAAAGAAGACAAAAGTAGATTTGAAGATCGCCATAAAGGGAATTTAGTGAAAGAAGACATGGGGTTAGTTGTGGATTAGTTATGTGATCAGGGGCGGCTCAACCTATTACGCAAAGTAAGCATTTGCAGTATAATTGATTTTGCCCAGGGGCACTCTTGAGGTGCTTTTGGGGGAAAAATAGACCTTGACATATGCGAGTTGTAGTTACTGGGATGTATAGTTCATCTACAATGAAGAGCATTCTGAACTCCACCAATGATGGAATTGAACCAAATATGGCACACAGAACTCCCACGACGAACAGAAAATATATAACAGTGATTGGTTGGGTGGGGTGGGGAGCAAAATACTGTTTGCTTACCATTGAAAATTACCTAGGGCCACCTTTGTATGTGATCCATATTGAGTGGTGTCAGAGGTCATGGGGGCTGGGTTCACAGGTGTGGTGTTAGAAGGACAATAAAAGTCAAGGTACAATAACTGTACAGTCAAAGTTGATTTTTCATGTTTAACGAGCGCTGACTGTATACCATTCTTTTGTATATCTTTTTTTCCTTTTTCTGTTTTTTTCCTGCTTTTTCTGGTTTTTTCCAGTGTCAGTTTTGTTTCCAGTGTGCACCATAAATAAATTAAAAGAATAATTAAAAAAGGAAAAGAGAAAGGTATTTGAAAGATTCCCCAATATTCTCTACTTAATTATTGCTATCTGTATTCAAATCAATTTCAGCTGAAGGCAACCCTACTCTCGTTTTTTTCTTGGCAAGATTAATTCAGCGGGGGTTTGCGAATGTCTTCATCTGAGACCGAAAGGGTGTGCCTTGCCTATGATCACCCCGTAGATTTATATGGCTGAGTTGAAGTTGGAATGAACCCCGGCCTCCAGTGTCTTATTCTAGCATTCAAAGTACTCTACCATGAGAGCTCTCATGAGAGCTCTCATGAGAGCCCACAGTGGCACAGTGGGTTAAACCCCTGTGGCGGCAGGACTGAAGATCGACAGGTCGCAAGTTCGAATCTGGGGAGAGGTGGATGAGCTCCCTCTATCAGCTCCAGCTCCTCATGCGGGGACATGAGAGAAGCCTCCCACAAGGATGATAAAACATCAAATCATCCGGGCGTCCCCTGGGCAACGTCCTTGCAGACGGCCTATTCTCTCACACCAGAAGCAACTTGTAGTTTCTCAGGTCGCTCCTGACACGACAAAATAAAAACAAAAACAAAAAAACAAAACCATGAGAGCTCTCCAATACAGGCAGTCCCTGACTTACAAACATCCAACTTACAAACAACTCATAGTTAAGAACGGGGCTGAGACAAAAGGAGGTGAGAGAAATCTACCCTATGGAAGGGAAATCCTCTCCTAGAAGACTTATCATGGGGAAAAAGTGTCTCAACTGAAGCTTTATTTATTTTATTTTATTTAAAAGTTTTGTATACCGGCCTTCTCACCTCTCTTGAGGGACTCAGACCGGTTTCCAACCATAATATCACATACAATCAATAAAACATCATAATACATATTACAGTAAAACATTAAAACAGCAATTACAATCAACAACTATAATGGTCAGTCGTCGCACTAAAATCGTTGCTCATCATCCTCCATCCATATCTCAGGGTGTTGGCTCACTCGTCGAATGCCTGTCTCCATAACCAAGTCTTCACCTGTTTCCTAAATGTCAGGATAGAAGGGGCGGTTCTGATCTCCAGGGGGAGAGAGTTCCAGAGTCGAGAGGCCACCACCGAGAAGGCCCTGTCCCTCGTCCCCACCAGACGCGCTTGCGAGGCCGGTGGGACCGAGAGCAGGGCCTCTCCAGACGATCTTAATCATCTTGATGATTCATAGGGGAGAGGTAAACAAGGCCGGAGTCGTTTAGGGCTTTATAGGTCAAGACCAGCACTTTGAATTGTGCTCGGAAGCTAATTGGCAGCCAGTGGAGCTGGTGTAACAGTGGAGTGGTGTGCTCCCTGTACCCAGCACCCGTTAGTAGTCTGGCTGCCGAGCGTTGGACTAGCTGCAGCTTCCGGGCAGTCTTCAGAGGCAACTCCAAGTAGAGAGCATTGCAGTAGTCTAAACAGGATGTAACCAAAGCGTGTACCACCGTGGCCAAGTCAGACTTGGTTCAAATTTGGGCGTATTGGGTATTTGTGCCAAATTTGGTCCAATGAATGAAAATGCATCCTGTATATCAGATATTTACATTACAATTCATAACGGTAGCAAAATTACAGTTATGAAGTAGCAATGAAAATGTTATGGTTGGGGGTCACCACAACAAGAGGAACTGTATTAAGGGATTGCGGCATTAGGAAAGTTGAGAAACAGAGGTCAGAGGAGTTTGGGGAAAGGGTAATTTACATGGGATTGGGACAAGCCTGGATTTAAGCATGATGTTCGTGCTGACATATGCAGTTTACTTTGAGCACTTGTCGGTACAAATGACAAACAGCCTGTAATTAGTCAGGGGAAGGGTGGGGCTGAGACACTGTTGGCCAACTTGGTATGCTCCGAACCAGCATGACTTCCATTGTGCCTTTGTGAGGTGTGGCACAGACTGAATGTGGCTGAACAATGAGAATAGAGGTCTCTGGGGTTTCTCCATGGTGGCCTACATACTTCTGCTAGCACATTTTTCACAACACTTGGATCCCAGCTCATACTTTAAGCATCATCAAGATTTCTATGGACCACTGGGACTTCTGTCATGGCTGGCAAACAAGAGCACACCAGCCTCATCCAATCTGACGCTGTCTAAAGAGGTTGGAGTAAATATTTTTCATTGTCAAGAATAACTGGACTTGGATAATTTGGAAGGTATCAGGCGAGGTTGTTGTTGTTGAGTTTAGTTAATCTTATAGCATCTCCTTCCCCGAGATTTTAAGGTCCCAGAGCTGAGATTGGGATGGAGCCCCTACATCATTATAAAGCAGACATTGGCAAACTTGGGTCCTCCAGGTGTTTTGGACTTCAACTCTGACAATACCCAACAACCTCAGGCCCCTTCCTTTTCCCCCTCAGCTGCTTAATCCATAGGAGGCTTTTCTTTATAGTAAAATAATATGGTTGCATTATTTACAAAAACAAGGTTTCAATAACATGAACAAAGTTTTCTTTGCTTCCACCTGGGCTTTTTTCTTATGCAGGCAGGGGCGGCTCAACCCATTACGGAAAGTAAGCATTTGCATATAGTTGATTTTGCCCAGGGGCACTCTTGAGGCACTCTTGGGGGAAAATAGACCTTGACATATGCGAGTTGTAGTTACTGGGATGTATGGTTCACCTACAATCAAAGAGCACTCTGAACTCCACCAATGATGGAATTGAACCAAATATGGCACACAGAACTCCCACGACGAACAGAAAATATATATCAATGATTGGTTGGGGGGGGGGGGGCAAAATACTGTTTACTTATCGTTGAAAATTACCTAGGGCCGCCTCTGTATGCAGGTAAACAGCTTCGCTCTCACAGAGCCTCTTTTCCCAATGAAATTACACAGAAGTTTCACTCAGTAGCTTTATACACAGGAGCCTTCACAATGGAGCTTCACACAGTAGCTTTTTACACACAGCAGCCTTCACACATGAGGCCTTCAACCTGGATCTTCTCTCACTGAAGCTTCTCACACCAGACCTTCTCAAACTGAGGCTTACTAACACACTGAGGCCCACCTCACACTGAGGCCTTTCTCCCACTGAGGCTTTCGCACACTGATGCCTACTTGAGGCCTTTCTCCCACTGAGGTAAACAAACATAGAGGCCTATTCCCGCCCAATCTACTGGTTTGTTGCACTTTTCTTGTGCTCCTGTAAAATGTATTGCACTCATTGAATTTGTACCTCAGCTATGTTCTTCCTTCTCAGCCATATTGCTCTTATGTTGTGTATAATTGTGTTGTATTGTTTTTAATCTGATGTTTTTAATTGGTAAGTGTTTTACTTGTGTGTTTTAATTGTTTTTTTGGGCTTGTCCCTTGTAAGCCGCCCTGAGTCCCTTAGGGGAGCTGGCTGGCGGGGTATAAAAATAAAGGTATTATTATTATTATTATTATTATTATTATTATTATTATTCATACTGAGACCTACTAACACACTGGGGCCCTTCTAAGCTACAGGCATACCTGCTTATATTGAACTGCAGCTGAGTCATTGCATTCATTTAACCCTTTCAGTGCTCGACTCACACTTTTGTAATTAAAAATAGCTAGTTAATATTTAATATTTCTGACAGCTCATACACCCACTATCTCTCTCCTCAGGTCCTTCTCATTGCACTAGTGATGTTGAAGTCAATACAGACTTAGGAGGGTCTCCCCAGTAAGAGAGACCCGTGGGACCGCACCAAAGAGGGTCTATGACCTTGGCGAGCCGTCAGAGAAGCCTGATTCCAGCAATTTTATTAATATTAATAATTGAAATGAAATGCAAATGCGGGGATAGCTCACCCACAAGCATACCAGTATATTGATCAGAGGCATATTTATAGCAAATTCAAAGTTGCAGAGTTCAAACTCCCCGCCCCAGCTTCCCTGTTGTTCCCTGCCCCCGGTGCCTCTGGACCAGTCAGGAAGCTCCAGTGGTCCGTAGGAACCAATGGGGAGACCTCTGCCACCTGGTGGCGACAGCCAATCAGGAGAGATGGAGGCGGGATGAGGGAGCACAAAGGAATCTGTGAAAGGAAATGCCATGTGGCCGGCGGGACAAAGGGGAAATCTCAAGCCAGCCTGATCTATCAACATGTGTAGACTGGGGTGATTGTTTCTTGGTGGAAATAGCTGAGTTAATCAGAGCAAAGGCAAAAGGTTTTTCGAGGACCTTTTGTCCTTCAGGAGGAAATATGGTTAAGTTTTTGCCAAAGGGGCAAGGTGAGGGCTGGGCAATTCCTCCGAGGGCCACCAGCTGCCCAGGCTATTGTTCATGCAAAAGGAAGTTGTGGATAAAAAAATTCCTGGAATGTTTGGGGCTTTGTAGTCCCTTTGGTGGAGTTTCTTCATGTATATAGGGGAAACAAAGGTCAGAAGAAAAGGGGAAAGGCTTCTGCCACACAAAGAAATTAGAAAACACATTTCATACATCTAAAGTTCATCAAAGGCAAGATTTCATAAGGTTTGTCCATGTGGGGGGAAAGAGTGTCCATAGGGGATGGCTAAAACGCAAGAGTGTTGCACAAAGGTCCTGGCAGGAGTTCTTGAGTGGCCCAAATGGACCTGGTGTCTCTGGAAACAAGCTTTGCTTCCCGTCCTTGGAGAACTACAGCTCCCGAGAGAGGCAGAGACCCCAAGGTCTAGCTATTCCCGAAGTTTCATGGGGTCCTCATTGTTGTTAAGGCCTTGGCAAATTGACCAAGACTTAACCCCTATTGTGCAGTCTGGTACCTTTGTCCTTTGCAGAACTATAAGTCACCATCCCTTGTTGGGGGGGGGGGCATGCTCGACGTCAATGTGACTCAAATGCAACACAATTCCAACACTTTTGCAATGATCTGGAGAGCCCAGCACTACCTGGGAATGAACAAGAGCCGTCTCTCACACAAAATTCAAATGTTTTGAATTCTCTGATATGTCAGCCAAGCTGTGATATGGCAACCATAAATGCTGAAGACCAAATATGTTAAGGGGAATTCCCTGTGATTCCTCAGAGATGCTCAGCTCACAAATAAAACTCCTGTTTAATTCTTAATCATACAACAAAGCATGCGAAATGCTTGATAGGTAGATGAAATATGTCTGTGCTATGCCAGTCAAGTACCTTTTGCCCCCATGTCAAAGGTGGAATGAAACTTGGATCTGCATATCCCTTTTGATTATTGTCTTCATAAATAATTGATAGGCAACTGTTCTCTGATGCGTCAGGTTTTATTTATTTTATTTATCGTGTCAGTAGCAACCAGAGGCGTCAGGTAAAAATAATTTTAATCTCAACTTATCTTTGACTTCTGGTGCTGCCAGTGTAGATGTCTGGGTCAGATGCCTATGGCTGCCCAAGTCATTGAAATATTTGCATGCCAAAGCCAGAGCTTTGCTGCTCAACTATCTGCCTTTTTGTACAGGTGTTGCTGATGGTGCTAGACCATGGGAATGGTAACCAATGTCACAGGGTCACATGGGCTATATGAATTGCAAATTTAAATGTGAGACCACTGGGATACTTCCAAGGGGAAATATACTCGATCTGTTGTTCACTTCACTTGGAGAAGGCTATTCAGAGCAGTTTAGGCTTCCTGGCCCAATTTGACGAGACAAAGAGGATATTGGTCCTCTTTGCCTTAGCACCACAAAAGGTGCTCACACCAGGCAGGTCATGCCTGCAGTGAAGGGGTGACCTATATCCTTTTCTTCAAGACTGCTGAGGTGTCTTTTTCATGATGTAACTAGAGATTCTCTTAATTGCAACTTACTTCCATGGGAGCCCATGTGTGTCTCACTCTCCTCATCTTTTGTCTGATGTAATATCATGGGAGGTTGCACTACGTAAGATCAAACCTGCTCGCCCTGTTTGCAATATCCAGGGCACAGCTCGGTCTTATCTACACCTTAATCTATGGACCCCTTGCTGGGTTTTTTGTTTTGTTTGGAAAGGAAGAGTAGTGAATAGATCACTTGTAAAACATGAGAACATGAGAGGAAAACTTAGAAAGAGCATGGAACAACAGGATCTTGGTGGGAATTCATCAGGTTGATATTTGGAAACAGATGCAGTAGTCACCTCTACTATGGAATACACCAAATGTGCTGAATAACAACTCCCCCAATTCAAAACAACGTCAATACTGGCCAATATGTATGGTGAAAATGGGACTACTAGTCTGTCATCATCTATATATATAAGAACCTTAAGGGCATAATTAGATGGTCAAAAACGGAGAAACCACCGGACGAAATCTCACCAAATTTGGCCTGCTAATACCTCTTCGCCCAAGGACTGACCAACAACCCTCAAAACACCAATACGCAACAACACAAACGCACAATACCCTAAAAACACGGAGCATGCGCAGAGGCCTCGGGAGGAATACGATGAGGAAGGACTCCATTTCCTAGCTTCCCCCACACCCCTCCCTCTACCCCATCGCTCCCGCCGCTGCGGCAGATTTCGACTCCTATGACGACCGGGCCTACAGCAGCTTTGGAGGCGGCCGCGGGTGAGCCAGGGCGGCCTCTCTTCCGAGGCAGAGAGGGAGGCGCCTGGGGAGGGTAGGCCTCGACGCGAGGAGCGGGGATTGTGATGCTGGAGGCCTCGAGGCCTGCCCCTCGCTCTCTCTTTCTCTCCCCCCCCCCCCCCCCCACAAGGCCTTTGGGCCTGCTCGCCTCAAGGCCAACCTTTGGCATGCCAATGGATGTCTTTGGGCACGCCTTCCCATTATTGGGGTGGCTTCCTGGGCCCTCCCACACAGCCAGAGCACAATCTAGAGAAAATGTGCAAAACCGCATATAGATACACAAACACACATATATGCATATACACACACAAAACACATACACAGAAAGGGGGAAGGAAGGAGGGAAATAAAGAAAGGTAGAGAAAGAAGGAAGGAAAGAAAGAGGGAAATAAAGAGGGAAAGAAGGAGGGAAGGAGAGATAGAAGGAAAGAAAGGAAGATAGAGAAGGAAGGAGAGAAAGAGGGAAAGGAGGGAAGGAAAGAAAGAAGGGTAGAGAAGGGAAAGAGGGAAAGGAGAGAAGGAGAGAAAGAAGGAAAGAAAGGAAGATAGAGAAGGAAGGAGAGAAAGAGGGAAAGGAGGGAAGGAAAGAAAGAAGGGTAGAGAAGGAAGGAAGGGGAGAGAAAGAGGGAAAGAAGGAGGGAAGGAAAGAAAGAAGGGTAGAGAAGGAAGGAAGGGGAGAGAAAGAGGGAAAGAAGGAGGGAAGGAAAGAAAACAGGGTAGAGAAGGAAGGAAGGGGAGAGGGGGTAAAGAAGGAGAGAAGGGAAGAAAGGAAGATAGAGAAGGAAGGAAAGAGAGGAGGAGGGAAAGAAGGAGAGAAGGAAAGAAAGAAAGGTAGAGAAGGAAGGAAAGAGAGAAGGAAATAAAAAAGTGAAAGAAGGAAGGAAGGAGAGAAGGAACGAAAGAGGGAAGGAAGGAAGGAAGGAAGGAAGGAAGGAAGGAAGGAAGGAAGGAAGGAAGGAAGGAAGGAAGGAAGGAAGAAGGAAGGAAGGAAGGAGGGAAAGGAAGGAGGGAAGGAAGGAAATGAAGGGGAAGGAAATAGAAGAGAAAGAAAAAGAGGGAAAGAATGAAAGAGGGAAGGAAGGAAGGAGAGAGAAAAAGAAGGAGGAGAGAGAGGGAAGGTTTGCTACAGCAACGCGTGGCGGGTACAGCTAGTTATATCTATAAAAACTCAGCTTGCACAAGTTTGTGCTCGCAAAACTTGAAAGATAGGTGATAGATTGACATATCGACACAACATTACATTGCAATATGTGCAGGTTTTTATAGCAAAACGAAGTATTGACACAACGTGGCATTTGAACACAGGCGTGTATTTAGCATAAAACTAGCAGTCTGGGTATAGACAAAGTGGAATCTGTGATGCCCAAAGCAACCACTTACAACCTAGCTTTCATTTTGCCTCAGCAGTATAAGAAATGAAATCTGAACTCTAGCAACCAATCACTGCACAGCTTACCATTTACCTTAGCAGTAAAAAAATAATAAGCAATAACTGATCAGCTTTCATTTTACCTCAGCAGTAGAAGAAATAACAACCAACCACAGTGCAACTTTCCTTTTACCTCAGCAGTATAAGAAATACCAACCAATCACAGCACAACTGTCATTTCTCTAAGGACTCTAAGATCGTCTGGGGAGGACTCTAAGATCATCTGGGGAGGCCCTGCTCTCGGTCCCGCCTTCGTCTCAAGTACGTTTGGCGGGGACGAGAGGCAGGGCTTTCTCAGTGGTGGCCCCTCGGCTATGGAACACCCTGCCTAGGGAGATTAGATCTGCTCCCTCCCTCTTAACATTTCGGAGACAAGTTAAAACATGGCTGTTCGAGCAAGCGTTTACAAATGCAGAGTAGCTAATATAGGAAATCGAACGATTTGACAATAGAACTGGACAATGCTTGATAATAATGAGACGCTAATGATGTTGTTTTTATTGCTTTTGTGGTGTTTTATATTGTTTAATGTTTTAATCTGTATTATGTTTTTATATGTATTGATTTGTTGGAAACCGCCTTGAGTCGCCGATTGGCTGAGAAAGGCGGTATACAAATACAGTGAATAAATAAATAAAATAAAATAAATTTCACCTCAGCAGTATAAGAAATGAAAGTTGAGCTGTGTTTGCTTGCAGTAGGCATATCACTCCTTCCGACCAACATGGTGTTGGAGTACTAACAACTTCAGTTTCCAATGCATCTTGCGTTCATGATATGATCAATAAAGTATAGGGGAAATATTTGCAAGTGTGCGGTTCGAATAGAAACCAATTGCTTCTATCAAGGGCACTTATACGTCGTATGCTCCAGAGTCGGTAAACTGTCAGATATATAGGTTTATGCAAAAAACGGACAAACCAAAAATGTAGTCAATTCACTAGCTATACAATAAAAAATGATTTCTGTAAAAAAAAAAATCACTTTCTCTTTTCTTTCCTTTTATTCCACATAGACACAGCAACGCAAGGCAGGGTATTGAATTGAATGATGTGTTTCTTGGTGAATCTATACTTTTATTTACTACTAGCTGTACCCGCCACGTTTCTGTAGCCAACCTTCCCTCCCTCTTTCTCTCCTCCCTTCCCTCTTTCCTTCCTTTCTTCTTTTTCTTTCCCTATCTCTCATCTTTCTTCCATTTCTATCTGTTTCTTTCCTCCCTTTCTTTGCTCTTTGGTTACATCCATCCTTCCTTCCTTCTCTCTCTTTTTCCTTTCACTTTTTTATTTCCTTCTCTCCTTCCTTGCTTCTCTATCTTTCTATCTTTCCTTCTTTCCCTCCCTCCTTCTCTCGTTACTTCTTGACTGTTCCTTCCATTTAATATTGTATTTATATCTTACATAGAAAGAAGGAAAGGAAGAAGGAAGGAAGGAGGGACAGGAAGGAAGGAAGGAAAAGGAAAGGAGGGAGGGAAAGAAGGGAAGGAAGGAAAAGAAAGAAGGAGGGACAGGAAGGGAGGGAGGAAGGAAGGAGAAAGAAGGAAGGAGGAAGGAAGGAGGGAAAGAAAGGAGGGGGATGAAGAAAGGAGGGAGGAAAAGAAATGAAGGAGAAGGAATGAAGAAAGGGAAAGAAGGAGGAAAGGGAGGGAGGGAGGAAAAGAAGGAAAGGAAAAAGGAAGGAGGGACAGGAAGGAGGGAAAGAAGGAAAGAAGAAAAGGAAAGGAAAGAAAGGGAGGAAAGAAGGAAAGGGAGGGAGAGAAGGAAGGTTCTCCATTCAAGCACCGTGGACCTTCCTCGCCTCCTCCTCCTCCCCCTCCCCTCCTCCTCCTCCTCCTCCTCCTCCTCCCCTTCTTCCTTGCGTGGAGCACTCCGTTGCTGCTGCTGGCACTTTCCAACAGGGAAAGGAGGAGGAGACTGCTCTCCTGACATAGGAGGGGAAGAGAAGGGGCTGCATGCGGCAAGCCTCCACCTCCACTCCACTCGCTTGTGTGTGTGTGTGTGTGGCCATGTACGTGCGCCTGGCTTTAACGGCTGGCTGTTTCCCCGCGAGGAGGAGGGGGGGCATGGCCATGGGTCTCGGTAGACATTCAGTTTCCCCTTTGTGGACATGCAGTTTAGAAGTCCTTTCTGCTTTTTGTTTTCATTGTTTTTTTGAGTGGAGAACATACATTGGGTTGTTAGGGACATAGTGTCCAAATTTGGTGTCAATTGACCCAGTGGTTTCTGAGTTCTGTGAATGTCACAAACAAACATTACATTTTTATTTATATAGATCTCATTCATTTCATATCAGTCTGAGCCACAGCAAAGCATGGTCCGGTTTAGCTAGTATTTAATAAAGAATGAGTTTGGGAAGGTATTCGTGATTCGCTGGTTAGGAATGGGTTTAGGTCAGCCTTCTGCAAGTGAATGTTGTTTTCTTTTAAGCCCTGTCCCCTTCTTCCTCTTTGAACAATTGGGGATAGCTGCCTGAATGAAACTATAGCTCCCTTTTATGCAAGTGTATCTATGTAATGTGAAGTAATAAAAAAGAATATATTGGCAACATGCAGTGAATTTAATGTGTGAGTTTTAATTTTCCTGCCTGTTGTTAATGATGGGACATCATCAGGGGCGGCTCAACCCATTACGCAAAGTAAGCATTTGCAGTATAGTTGATTTTGCCCAGGGGCGCTCTTGAGGTGCTCTTGGGGGAAAATAGACCTTGACATATGCGAGTTGTAGTTACTGGGATGTATAGTTCACCTACAATCAAAGAGCATTCTGAACTCCACCAATGATGGAATTGAACCAAATATGGCACACAGAACTCCCACGACGAACAGAAAATATGTATCAGTGATTGGTTGGGGGTGGGGGGCAAAATACTGTTTGCTTACTGTTGAAAATTACCTAGGGCCGCCTCTGGACATCATCAGCCAAAGCTATGTGCAAAGGATTTGCCACCTCCCCTTACATTGACATCTGCACAGGCTTATAGGACATTTGGAACACATTTTTAAATGTACATATTATTGGTTGAGTGACAGATTTATTATAATTTTTAATGCAATGCATGCAATCTGCAAAGAGCAAGTATCACTAGGGAAAAGCTCCTTCTGAGAAGAGGAAATTTGCAATGCATGTTCTCCACCATTATAAAATGTATGCATGCATTCTTTAGGACAGTTGGTTATATCTAGATATGCAGATTTATTTACATTGCTAAAATTAACCTGACTCAGAGATGGGAACCAGTCCCATCTCCAAGATACCTCATTATCGGTATATGCAAGTACAGGTATACCATATCCAAAATCCTTTGCACAACTGATCATTTCAGTCAATGGATACTAAACCTGTACTTGAAATAGACTGGAGGAAAGTAGAAGACAAAAGTCTCAAGGCTTATGGTTTCCATCAGCATTTTTGGACATTTTGGACTTATGATGATTCAAGTCATACAATATTTAGCCTAGGAACCAGATTGTTGACTCCCAAATATTATGGCAGACAATTACAAATGCAAATTAGGAGTAGCCTATTGATTTAATATGTTCATGGTACTCTTTGCTGTATGATAAGGATGGGAACCATGTAGACCTTCACTTACTGTGGGAATGCAACCCTTAGCTGCCCTAACCAGCACAGGGAAAGATAAGGAATGCTGGGAAATGCGGCTCTACAAAATCTAAAGGGCTGCATTGTCATCATGCCTGCTGCCTGAGAATGGGGTTGGGAAAAGTCTTTTACATCAGTAATCGGAGCCAGGCCTAAAATTAGACAGAGTGGCTGACTGTCTCAGGTAAAAGGTGAGAGGAGACGGCAGCAAAACATGAGCTATTATTTCTGAGCTTTTGGAAGACCTTCCCTGTTAGAGGACAGAGTCTCCCAGGACTAATCTTGCATCTACACTAGAATTAATGCAGTTTGACACCACTTAAATTTCTATGGCCTAATGCTATGGAATCCTAGAAGCTATAATTTTACAAGGTATGCAATCTTCTTGCCAAAAAGTGCTGGTGCCTCATCAAACTACAAATCTCAGGATACTGCACCCTGGCAGTACAAGTGGTGTCAAACTGCATACATTCTTCACTACAGATCCACTCTAAGGTCTTCAGTTTCAGCTGTAGTCAGGCCCGTAGCCAGGATTTCGTTTCGGGGAGGGGGGGGCTGAATCTTTTCAGGGGGGGTTTCGGGGGGGGGGGGGGGGGGGAGTTGGGAGGGGGGGAGTGGGGGGGGGCGGTGAAGTGTGGGGTCTTTAGGGGTGGGGTGGTTGGGGGTGGGGGGGATGGGCTGATGTCTGAGTGAAAGAGGTGGGTGGGGGGGGGGGGGGCCTGATGGGGGAGTTTCGGGGGGGGGCTGAGTTTCGGGGGGGGGGCGAGTCTGAGTGAAAGAGGGTCTAGCCTAGCAAACCTTTTGTATCATTACCCCAATACCCCCATCATATGGGATATATTGAGTATGGTGATCAGATCATGATATGAATAAACATAACAGTTTAAATAATGCACCAGTAAGCCTTTTCGCGAACCACCATGAGAATTTTTTTTGGGGGGGGCTGAAGCCCCCCACCCCCCCCCCCCCGGCTACATGCCTGGCTGTAGTGGAGGTCATCATCCTGTTGCCAATGAGGAAAGAAGATTCAATCCTCAAACTGGTCCACCTCTATGGAATGGCATATCTGCCAACATTTCACAATAGGAAATTGGGATCCATGTGGCTGAGCAACACCACAGTATGGGCAAAAAGGTAAATCCAGGCAAGATTTACCTGGGGGGGGGGGGGGGGGGTCTCAAGAAGATATCAGAGAGATCTCAAGGTATTTGTTCTGAGTAAACATAATGAATATGTCGAAGGCTTTCATGGCCGGAATCACTCAGTTCTTGTGGGTTTTTTCGGGCTATATGGCCATGTTCTAGAGGCATTTCTCCTGACGTTTCGCCTGCATCTATGGCAAGCTTCCTCAGAGGTCTTCCCAGCTCCAGCAGACCTCTGAGGAAGCTTGCCATAGATGCAGGCGAAACGTCAGGAGAAATGCCTCTAGAACATGGCCATATAGCCCGAAAAAACCCACAAGAACAGTATTTTCTGTTGGTTATGGGGGTTCTGTGTGGGAAATTTGGCCCAATTCTATTGTTCGTGGGGTTCAGAACACCCTTTGATTGTAGGTGAATTATAAATCCCAGCAACTACAATCCCCAAATGTCAAGGTCTATTTTCCCCAAACTCCACCAGTGTTTACATTTGGGCATACTGAGGATTCGTTCCAAGTTTGATCCAAATCCATCCAGTGCAAATTGCACTAGCCTTGGCCTGGCCTTTTAAATTTCCTTGAACAGGCAAAATTATTTTAAATATATATATGTGCTATTGTGATTTTTATACTTTTATTGTCTTGTTAATTTTATGTTTATGTTGTTTACTTTGTATATATATATTTATTTATTTGTCGTGTCAGGACAACCAGTCATATTATATATATTTCTAACAGAAAAAAGCAAACAAACAGAAAGAATACACAATTTGTGAGTTTGGTAGTTGATTAAATGTCCTTTGACCAGTATCTGGCCACTTGGAGTGCTTCTGGTGTTGCTGCAAGAAGGTCCTCCATTGTGCATGTGGCAGGGCTCAGGGTGCATTGCAGCAGGTGATGTATTGATGATGTTATTTGGAAACTCTCAGGGAGATAGAGCGGTATATAAATAATTTTATTTTATTTATTTATTTGGAGTGCTTCTACCCCACCCTTCTCAGCCCCCTAGGGGGGACTCAGGGCGGCTTACAAAAGGCACAATTCGATGCCCAACAGTTCACAAAATACAATATACAAAATACAATATAACAACAACAGTTATAACTAATTAAAACAATCAAATTAATACAATAACAGCAATAAAATCATCTTGTGGTCAACGTTCATCAATTCATGAGTCCATACTCCATCCAGCATTGTCATTGTCCTTTCCTACTCTGGTCGTCATTGTCTTTTATCCATCCGCCAGCTTACCCAAAGGCCTGGTCCCATATCCAGCTTTTTAACTTCCTTCTGAAAGAGAGGAGGGATGTTGATGACCTAATTTCCCCGGGGAGTACATTCCACAGGCGAGGGGCCACCACCGAGAAGGCCCTGTCCCTCGTCCCCACCAGTCTCACTTGTGATAAAGGTGGGGCCGAGAGCAGGGCCTCCCCAGAAGATCTTAAACTCCGAGGTGGGACGTAGAAGGAGATACGTTCAGACAGGTACGCTGGGCCAGAGCCGTATAGGGTTTTGTTGTTGTTGATGTAGGTGAACTACAATGCCAAAACTCAAGGTAAATGCTCACCAAATCCTTCCAGCATTTTCTGTTGGTCATGGGAGCTCTGTGTGCCAAGATTGCTTCGATTCCATTGTTGTTGTTTTTTAAATGATCTTTATTAAGTTTTCAAAATACATTAAAACGACGGGAGGAGAGGGGAAGGGAAGGGGGAGGGGGTTGAGGGTACAATTTCAACAGGTATCACATCTACACCAAAACATACATACCTCTACACACTACACTGACTATCACCCCTACACACTTGCATATAAGACAAAACAGGTTAAAAGATGACTTCCTTTTTGTTTCCAAATGGTCATAAAACTGTGTCTTCTAATTTTCCTTAACTTCAGGGAGAGCCCTGGATAATTTTGGATCCTTCCATTTCTTTTTCTGCCATATGTGACTCTCCCCTTTTCAGATTTTATTTATTTATTTAGCTAGTTAGTTAGTTTTCTTATAATCTATCAGTTTTACTCTTCTCATAATCATCCAAACATGTCCAGTCTGTTTGTTTCACTGGACTACCAGAGCTGTTCCTCAGGAGATATGTCAATTTATCCATATCCCTTATATCTAATAGTTTTTCTAACCATTGATCTACAGTTGGTATCTACTCCTCCTTCCAGTGTTTTCCAAATATTATACGTGCTGCAGTAATTATATATATGAACAGGATGTCCTCATTATTATTTAGATTTTGCTTCGATTCCATTGTTGGTGGAGTTCAAAATGCAATTTGTTTGTAGGAGATTACAACTCCCGCCAAACCTACCCATTTATAAAATGTGGGCATATCGGGTATTTGTGCCAAATTTGGTCCAGTGAATGAAAATACATTTTGCATATCAGATATTTACATTATGATTCATAATAATTGCAAACTTGCAATTATGAAGTAGCAATGAAAATAATTTTATGTTTTGGGGTCACCACAACATGAGGAACTGTATTAAGGGGTCGTAGCAATAGGAAGGTTGAGAACCACTAGGCTAGAAGGAGGTTGAAGGCTTTCAAGGAGTTAACAGAGGTAGCAGAGAGCTGGCTTGCCCAATTTTGAAAGAGACTCCAGCAAGCCGAAAGGGCTAGTATTGCCACCGGCAAGCACAACCTCGAAGCCGGTCTAGCAGCTTCTCTTGGGAGGCCTGGAGGGGGCTCTGGAAAGAAAAAAGTCATTACTAAGCAGTTTGCATAGGGTGGAGGAACAGGGCATCTTCTCACACAGGCCACCAAAGAGATGAAGCTTTGCTAACACAGCTCTTTGCACCAAGGGATGGGGCGTGGATGGTGCAGGCGAAGGAGGACAGATGCTGGGGAAGAGAAGCCAGGAGCAGGTGCAACTGGACTGCCGAGCTCCACCTTGTCTGAGAAAGTTCTCATAGGTGGGTGGGAAGGGAATTGTTCTTATTTCGTTGCTTCCCAGATGGCAAAAACGAAGGTTGAGGCACTTTGCTGCTCTCTTTAGCACAGAGAATATGCATCGTTTTGCTCGTACAAAATCAAGTCTTTAAAATAAGCACGCCAAGTTGTACACTTTGCAAGTGAGTAAAGCTTTTCATTTTGCAAAAGCAGTACGGTAAATTAAACTTGGGTTTGATATGAAAATATGTCTTGCACCTTTTACCCCCAAACTAAAGTTGAAACTCACACTTGTATTTTCCCCCGTGACTTCAAAGTTTCCAGAATGCTTCCATCTCAACCCAGGTGGAAGCCTCAAAAAAGGGGCGGAAACATACAAATTGGGGGACTATTACCAACAGGCATTCTAGAGTCAATCTACATGCAGATACTGTTGGAAAAAAGCAACCTCCTACAGCCTGCTATACTAGTTATTTTTGTGTATATAATTCAGATTGCTTACTGTATTGGATATGTGTGCACTTGGTATGCAGTTTTCCTTAACTCTATCTTGTGGGTGAGGCTGCAAACCATGTGATCAGATATATTTATTTATTTGCGTCATTTTTATCCTGCCCATTTCAGCCCGAAGGCAACTCAGGGCGGTGTACAGACTGCCAACAATTAGATGCCATATATATATATCTATATCTCTATATCTATCTATCTATCTATCTATCTCTATATAAATATAGATATAGATCTACATATACATATACATATATCGGTTAAAAGCAATTAAATCACATCATAAATACATATAAAAACCATAGAAGCAATAAAAACGATAAGAATCTATAAAATCAATGTCCTCCAGTTCAATTCCTCATCCGTTTACATTGTCTTAGCCGTTCCGTGTTCATATTTCAATTATGAGTTTATCTGGTCAAGCTGAAATTCCAAACAATTGCTCAAAGGGCCAAGTTTTCACTCTTTTCCGAAAGGTCAGGAGGGAGGAGGGCGATCTAATACCCCTGAGCAGGGAGTTCCACAGCCAAGGCACCACCAATGAGAAGGCCCTGTCTCTCGTCCCCGCCAGACACGCCTGTGAGGCAGGCAGGATCGAGAGCAAGGGCCTCCTCAAACGATCTTAACTTCCTAGAAAATCCAGAGATGTGTTCGGATAGATAAGCTGGGCCGGAATCATTTAGGGCTTTATAGGCTAAAGCCAGCACTTTGAATTGTGTCCGATAGCAAACTGGCAGCCAGTGGAGCTGGCGCAACAGTGGAGTTATATACTCCCTGAGTGCAGCTCCCGTTAGTAACTTGGCTGCCGCACGCTGGACCATTTGAAGCTTCCGAGCAGTTTTCAAAGGCAGCCCCACGTAGAGTGCGATGCAGTAGTCTATAGGACTATTTAGATCTCAGACTCCATTTTAGAAGTCAGTAGAAACAGAATACTTTAGAGAACTTACTGTTTCGACCAGGGGTCCTCAAACTAAGGCCCGGGGGCCGAATATGGCCCTCCAAGATCATTTACCTGGCCCTTGCTCAGGGTTAATCTAAGTCTGAAATGACTTGAAAAGCACACAACAATCCTATCTCATCAGTCAAAAGCAGGCCCACACTTCCCATTGAAATACTAATAATATTATATTTATTGAAATTGTTCTGCATTTTAATTATTGTATTGTTTTTAAAGTATTTTTTGCACTACAAATAAGATATGTGCAGTGTGCATAGGAATTCATTCATGTTTTTTTCAAATTATAATCCGGCCCTCCAACAGTTTGAGGGACTGTGACCTGGCCCTCTGTTTAAAAAGTTTGTGGACCCCTGGTTTAGACCATAAGGAATTTGTATTCACACAAATAAATACAATATATCAAAAGGCAACAATATACGATATTCATAGAATCATTGAGTTAGAAGAGACCTTGTGGGTCATCTAGTCCAACCCCCTGTCAAGAAGCAGGAAAATTGCATTCAAAGCACCCTTTTTGTGGGTGCTTTTTGAGGTTTACAACTTTTAGAATTCCACAATGGGAGGATCTGTCCAGCTGTTTTCCAAATTCTGATTTTTCCTCCTCTCACCTCCCAGAAGATGAAAATGATTACGATCAACAGATAAGATAACCTCCCAGAAGATCATCACCACAACTTCTTGATGTTATTCAGTCTTAAGAAGAATCTGAAGTAGTTAAAGATTTGCATCCTTCTTTTTCAAAAACACATACATACACACACACACAACAAACATTATATCCACTATTCTCCGAGAAGTTCTGTACTTTTGGGGGGGAAAGGTGGTTGATGACTATCCCCTCCCCAAGAAGGTGTGTTGAGCTCAGCACAGTCCCCACCAGGTCACAACAGAACAAGAAGAGAAGGAAATCAACAGCCCCAGGCCTGCCAGGACCCGTCACAGCCCTGCCCCTACTCCCTGGTGAAACTGCAAGGTAGTTGCGAAGGCTGGCAGAGCTGCAGGTCCTTTCACAGGTGTGCAAAGCGAGCGCCCACCCCTCAGCCGGCTTGCAGGCAGCCAGAGATGAAAGGCTGCCTTGGTGAGGAAATACCGAACAGCTTCAGAAGCACCGCCTATGGAAGAATGCAGAAAACTCATAAACTGTTGGAGGCGGCATTCAGGGCCAACACCTGTGGAAGCCTTAACTGGGAAGTGCTGGGTAGGGTTAGCAGAGTAAAAAAAAATCTGGAGAGGGATCCTGTAATACTGAATGTCTGTGTAGAAGGAGTGTCAGCAGGTGCTGTTATCTGCTTGGTAAATAAGCAATATCTGGTAAAAGTCCTTAAACGGCTGAGGGGGGAAAAGGAAAGAGCCTGAAGCTGTTAGGAATTATGAGAGTTGAAGTTCAAAACACCTGGAGGGGAGGGCCAAAGTTGGCCCATGCCAACTGTCTTCCTTCATCATTGTAAGATGAAGGAAGACAGGAAGTAAATCCCCATTATCCTATATCAGTTACTGGATGCAGTCTGGATTCCCTCATGCTTATTTATTTATTGTATCAGAAGTGAAGAATCCTAGAGTTGGAAAGAACCCCAAAAGCCATCCAACCCCCTTCTGACAGGCAGGAAGACACAATCACAGTGGCTTTTTAGTTGCTGCATCACACTGTGGTTTAAAAAAAACTCATAAAGTTTAAAAACTTGGCATTATTCTAAATGTCCTTTGACCAGTAGCTGGCCACTTGGAGTGCCTCTGGTGTTGCTGTAAGAAGGTCCTCCATTGTGCATGTGGCAGGGCTCAGACTGGATTGTAATAGGTCAGCGGTTCTCAACCTGGGGGTCGCGACCCCCAGGGGGGTCATTGGGCCATGTTCGGGGGGTCGCGAAGCTGCCTTGGTCGGCCCCGCCCCCGCCAAAATGGCTGCTGACCCTTGCCGTTTGGGCAAGGGAGGGCTGCCCGCTCCCCGTGCCTTTCTTTCATGGGGGTGAGGCAGAGGGCTGCCCTCATGGCCTTGCCATGAGCGCAGCCTTTCTGCCCGCCCCCTGTGCCTTTTTGAGTTCGGAAGGGCGCAGGGCAGAGGGCTGCGCTCACGGCCTTGCCATGAGCACAGCCTTTCTGCTCACCCCCTGCGCCTTTTCGAGTTCGGAAGGGCACAGGGTGTGGGGCGAAGGGCTGCACTCACAGCCTTGCCATGAGCGCAGCCTTTCTTCTCGCCCCCTGCGCTTTCCAAGGTCTGTTTTCCCCAATCTCCACCAGTGTTCACATTGGGGCATACTGAGTATCCATGTGAAGTTTGGTCCAGATCCATCATTGTTTGAGTCTGCAATGCTCTCTGGATGCAGGTGAACTACAACTCCAAAACTCAAGGTCATTGCTCACCAGACCCTTCCAGTTTTTGTTGTTGTTCGTGGGAGTTCTGTGTGCCAAGTTTGGTCCAATTCCATCATTGGTGGAGTTCAAAATGCTCTTTGATTGTAGGTGAACTATAATCCCAGCAACTACAACTCCCAAATGACATAATCAATTCTCCCTTCAACCCCACCAGTGTTCAAATTTGGGCATATTGGGTAAGGTAAGGTAAAAGCTTTCCCCTGACATTAAGTCCAGTCGTGTCCAACTCTGGGAGTTGGTGCTCAATTTCTAGGCCAAAGAGCCGGTGTTGTCCATAGACACCTCCAAGGTCATGTGGCTGACATGACAGCATGGAGCGCTGTTGTTGGGTATTTGTGCCAAATTTGGTCCAATGAATGAAAATACATCCTGCATTTCAGATATTTACATTGTGATTCATAACAGTAACACAATTACAATCAGGAAGTAGCAATAATAATAATTTTATGGTTGGGGGTCACCACAACGTGAGGCATTGTATTAAGAGGTCACGGCATTAGGAAGGTTGAGAACCACTGTAATAGGTGGTCTTTGGTTTCCTCTTCTCCACAGTTGTATGTTCAACCATTGCAAAGTTCCTTGCTTGGGCAGTGATGGCATGATCGTCAGCATAGATGAAATCCTCTGTTCCTTCTGGCAGTGGCTAATCATTTGTGTAAATGTTAAACATTGATGGAGCAAGAACGCTCCCCTGAGGCAGGCCGTTCTTCTGTTTTCGCCATCTGCTTCTCTGGCCCTCGGTTCCCTCATGCTACCTTCCAAGGACTTGGGGAAAGGAAAAGCCTTGCCCAGAGACAGGATAAGACCTGAAGAATAAGCTTCCCACCCTCACTAGAAGTAATATTGCTCTCAGGGGGAGGAGGGACCATGTATGACGTTTGGGTCAAGTACTGCTTGAGGCGATATTAGCAATTTCAGGAAAAAGCCATCTACAGCCTGTTCTCCTACTCTGCACTCTAGGTTTGAAGCTGTCAGATCATGTGAGGAACATATATTTTTCTGCCTAATTCAATGGCGGGAACATATACTTTGTTGCTTATTTTAATATTTGTGCACAGGTATAAAATTGGACCTTTATTTTATTACCAGAGACGTTTCCTGCTGGGATAGCTAAGAGGAACATGGCACAGCCCCGTCTGCACATAGTCAAAGCTGCCGGACCAGTTGCGGCAGCTAGTTGAGATGAGCCTTGACAAACAAATCAGACATAGTGGAAATTTCTAGGAGCTACTACAAACTTGAAGTCTGTATAACACTTCAGTTTTCTTTTCTTCAATAAGATTTCATTATTTTTATGTTTTATTTAATTTTCATTATAAGAACATTATTACTGATAAATCAAACCATACAATTCTGGACACAAGGTGGCAGGAAAGGTATAACAAATGCATATACAACAGTGGTTCCCAACCTGTGGTCCATGGACCACCAGTGGTCCACAAGAACAAAAATATGGTCTGTGGCCTCACCATTACTACACCATTGCCTTGAAACTATGTGTCAACGAGATCGACTGATCTTGCGAAACCCTCTTATTGTGCCAAGGCCATGAGGATGCTGGGAGGGGAGAGTGGTCCCTGGTCAAAGTGGAGAGTTGTCTCTGGTCAAAAAAAGGTTGATATACAATGATATACAATGACTCCACTAAGGCTGAAAAATCCACTAATTTGAAGTCCACTGTGAAGTTATTGCATGAATTACAATAGAGTTTTTACTGGGAGCAATAGTTAAGACTAATTTAATTTCCCCCATTTTTGGTGAAGATTAAGAAGATGAGAGAAGAAGCAGGCAAACATGTTAAGGTTACAAGTTAAAGAGGTCATCATTTGGACTGACCATACATTTCTGTGAATGAGGCAAGACAAGTAAGTGCAGAATAATTCTTTTCTTGCACCACTCTTATTACAGTTTCATAATACTAACTGCCTTCAGACCATTCTGGAAATTGTTTCTTGGTTCTCAGCAGACTGGAAGTGTCCACACCATATAACACAGGCATACTTATATTGAGCTAGAATTTAGAGGCTCCCACCCAGGAGAGAGGAGCGCTTAGATCCACCAAGGAGGATCCGGTACTCTGGCGAGCGAAGAGAAAAGAGCCAAAGAATTTTCCCTGATTTTTCCCAAATAAATCTCACCAAAGTTGAAGAAAAGCCACCGACTTGTATTTATTTCGTCCAGCTGGTACGGATGTCAAACCACGATAGTTAGTCAGGAGAGACATACATGCAATGCATTTCAGTACATTTTTATAGAAAAACAGAGCTGTCAAAAGTTCAAATTTCCCGCCCCCTGCCCCTTAGCCAGCATCTCCCTGATTGGCTGTTGTCATCAGCTGGTGGGGAGGCATGGCCGGCTCAGCCAATCAGAAAACCAGCGCCGCTTCGGGCTCTCGGCCAATGGGAGTAAAGGAGGTGATTCTTGGGAAGAACAATGAAGTGAATGTCCAGATTTAAATTGAATTAAAATGACTTGATGTGTCCAAATGGCCGGCGATAAATCAAAGAATAGATTCCTCAAGCTGGTCGGGTTTCTTGAAAGGTTGAGCTATGCAGATATGGCTGGCACGATCGCCCAGCCCTGGTATTTCCTTGTCACAGATATGGGCCCATTGTCTTATCTTAAGTTTCTCTTGGTCCATGGGGAAATGAGAAAAGGGGGGAAAGCTGGGACATCCTGGCTTCCTTTGACAGTAGGATGCCTCTTTGTTGATAGATGACTAGTTCACCAGGGGGCTCCCCCCAAGCGGTCCTGCTCCAAGACTCGAAAGGGGGGGGGGCAGGTTATTGCCATGTAATTCAGTCTTTGTTTAAAACCTTGAATCAATAGGGATATGCCTTGGGAAATGGGCTCCCAAAGGCTGATGTCATGCTGGAGGTCATGAAAAGGTGGCTTCCCATATTTCATATACAGACATACACACAGGGGTCAGGGAGATACATAAGGAATAATGAAGCATAAGGGGATTTCATATATACCCATCTCACCCACCAGAGTCCAGAGGAATAAGTTCATAAGCATGGAATCATATTATCCTTTAATCATAAAAAGGAAGTCCATAGGGCTTGGGGAAAAGTTCAATAAAGTTTTTAAAAGTCCTTGAAAGTTTGGGAAAGTTGTTCAAAGTTGTAAAATCCAGAAAAGGCCAGTGGGAAAAGATGTCCCAGTGTCCACAGGGTCCTTATGGCCATCCATCAACGCTGAAGATTGAGATCCATGGAGAGAACTACAGATTCCTCCACACCAAGGACCAAGGCGGGCCGCCGACATCTTAGGGATCCCATGGGTTGATTGCAACAGTTTCCCAGGATCAGCAGGCTTCTTTGACATCCACAAAATGGTAGCAGCGAGGCAACATCTTTGGAAAAACAGCTGGACTCCAGGTTGGGGTTTCAGAGGCAAAAAAGGTTATTCCCAGGGCGGAAGGGGCAACGGAGTGAAACCGAGACAGCCATTAGTCTTAAAATTCTCCCACGAGAAGATTGACACCATTTTTGAAGCGATCCGTTGACTTGCGGATACGGGGGCCCGAGGGGTTTCCGTATCCGTGGTTTAAGGGAACGCAGTTTCAGCCTCCCCGGGATGCGAAAATCGCATCCCAGGAGGGCCGACAGCCATCTGCAGCCCGGGAGAAGAAAGGTTTATTGAAAGAGAAGTTTTGAGGCAGTAAAGGACACAAAGTAACTCCATGAAGAGGGAAAGGTTACAATTAATTAATACTTTTTATTGGGGGGATTAGTTACAATGTTAGGAAGGGGAAAAAGCAAAAAATGAGAAGGCTTCTGAGTTGCAGCTGCTTCTGTGCCCACGTTCATGCAGTTGGCCCAAGCGGGGCAATAGAGAACTGAGGAACTCCCTGCTGTGGGTCAGATCAACTTGAAGGCAGGGAGTTCTGGGTATGGCCTCAATACTAGATTCATACCACTTGGTCTGTCAAAGGCACATCCCAGGAAATCCTGGGATATGCCATTCCATGAGACACTAAGGGTGGTTCCACACAGCACTTTAATGCGAGTGCAATCGAGTTTCAAAAACACCATTGGACAACACTGAAGTTTGCACACACCTCAGAAAGTGCGTGTTTTCGGGGGGGGGGGGAGTGTCCATATGCTCTGCTGGGCTTTCCAGCAAGGCATCCAGACACCAAGAAAAGAAAACCCAGAAAAGCCCTAAAAATGGTGAAGAACTTACCAGGGCGCCATTAGACCTCAGTGCACACTTCCTGGAATGTACCATTACATGTGAGAAAGCAAGTGGAGGCCAAATTGCTCCTGTCTCCCCCCACTTTTTCACGCAAAATGTGTTTTGAGGCCTAATGGAGGCCCGGAAAGTTATTTTATTTTATAGGGTTTTGGGGGGATCTGCGGAGGGGGTGTGAGCACTCTGTTTTCTGGGCTGATTCAGCCCAAAAGGAAAAAAACACGAGAGGGCTGGCTGGACTGTCCCCTCAGAAGTCCAGAACTTCTGAGGGAGCAGTGCAGACAGCTGCCATACTGGATTCAACCTGGGTCTTTGAGGAAGACCCAGGTCTTTCCAGTGTCAAAATAATTCACCACAAATCAGGGTTTTCCTGCTTTGTGCCAAATGCAGTTGCGTTTACCTGAAGTGTTGTCTGGATGCCCCAGGGGAAAATGCGTGAGGGCACGAATTTTGTGCCCTGTCTGGATGGGCCCATAAACTAATGATTATCAAACTGCAATCCTCCAGGTGTTCAGGATTTCAATTCTTAGAAGACCTAGTTAGCTTGGCTAGTTAACTAGTTAGCAGGGCCTTCTCTGTGGTGGCCCCCCGACTCTGGAACTCTCTCCCCAAGGACATCAGACACGCCCCAACATTGGCAGTCTTCAGGAAGAGCTTGAAGACGTGGCTGTTCCAGTGTGCCTTCCCAGAGTAGGAAACTCCAAGCATCATGTCCCAAATGCACTTTACTAGAGATTTAAGATTGTCTACATACCGCACCTATCTCCAAAAACTTATTCATTTCACCTGGTCATGCCCAGCATTTTTAAAAATTTTAATCATTACATTTGGCCCGGCCTTAGTTTTAAATGCGCCATGGTGTTATTGTCTAATGTGTATTGCTATTGTTTTAATGCTTATTGTTTTGTTTTTTTAGTTTATTTATTGTTGTATTTGTTATGCTGTTGTTTTACTGATGTGTTGGGCCTCGGCCTCTTGTAAGCCGCACCGAGTCCTTTGGGAGATGTTAGCGGGGTATAAATAAAGGATTATTATTATTATTATTATTATTATTATTATTATCGGCTAAGTGTCAAGGATATTAGGAGTTCAACTCTAAAACATCTCAAAGAACAGTCTAAGACAGGACTAAGTCTAAACATCTAAGTTCCAAGATCAATGTTGCCCTCTGAGCTAGAATATGATAAGGGGTGTGCACCGAACCTCATGCCTTCTGATTGTGGCACAGGCCACTCCACAATTTTTACCCATTCAAAGTAATCTGGTTTGCTAACTTCTGCACTTAGTTTGTACATATCTCCAATGTGACTTGGGCGTACAAATGAAGTTGAGCATGCCCCCCCCCCCCAACAAAGGATGGTAACTTATAGTTCTGCAAAGGACAAAGGTACCAGATTGCACAATAGGGGTTAAGTCTTGGTCAATTTGCCAAGACCCTAACAACAATGAGGACCCCATGAAACTTCGGGAATGGCTAGACCTTGGGGTCTCTGCCTCTCTCTCGAGAGCTGTAGTTTTCCAAGGACCATGGGACCGGCTTCTATCCCAGCGCTGCAGGGCTTTGTGCCCTGGCCCAGTGGAACTCCATAGACTCCCTTTGGTGGCTTTTTGAATTCTGCTACATTCCTGGACTTCACTCTCTTCAAGGACTCACTCTCTACCCATGAACTTCCTTCAAGACAACTTATGAATTCATGCTGTGTCCTGATATCGTCTGCTTTTTATAATTGGTATTATTAATTTCTCTCTGGGGCCCTGGATGGGAAGATACCTGCATATGATTTCCCTGTGGATAATTTCTATATGTTTTTTTTGTGTTTCCTTGTATTCCTGACCCTTTGCCCCTTCTCCCTCTAAAGAAATATGTAAGGAAACCCCCTGGCCTTCAGAAACAAAAGCCATTAGCGGTTACTGAAACCTCCTGCCAAAGACACACTGGCATGGATAAAAGAAGGAGATTCTTATCTCTAGCCTCGGAAGATGGCCCACTAGAGTAAAGAACTGTTTGGCAATGTTTCTATTACTCTTCAAGTAAGATAAGGGGAAATCTTCCCCTCTGCTTTTGTTTACTTCCCATTGATAGCATTAACCTCAGGTTGCCATCATTGTTCTCCTGTCTCACAGCCAGGAAGGATCTGGATATCTTTACACATGTTGATTCACAACACTCATGAACACAATAGATCGGCCCTGTTTAAGCTTTTTGTCTCAGGCCACATGGCATTTCCTTTGTTTAAAGACTTCTTCCCAGATTCCTTTGTGTGTCCTATCGTCCCGCCTCCCTCTCTCCTGATTTGCTGTCGCCGCCAGATGGCAGAGGTCTTCCCATTGGATCCTACAGACCACTGGAGCTTCCTGACTGGTCCAGAGGCACCGGGGGCGGGAGAGCCGCCTCCCAGCTGTTCGCCCATCGCCCAATCACGGCGGAGAACAGCAGGGAAGCCGGGGAGTTTGAACTCTGCAACTTTGAATTTACTATAAATATGACTGCATTGGTGTATTCTCTTCATGCTCTGCTGGCGAATGATTGCAGCTCCGCATCCTTTTCAGCTGAATCGCAAATAAAACCTCGATGGCTTTTCTTCAACTTGGTGAGACCTTTCACTGGGAAATCAGGGAAAAATATGGGATGCTTCTCTGTCTCGCCAGGGAAAAAGAACTCTTTGATGAGTCTAATTGGTCTCTGCCTCCTGGCAAAGACCCCTAAATTTTAGCTCTATAACACAAAGACACCACATTAGTTTTTCTTGGCAACATTTATTAAGAGATGTGATATTGCCTTCCTCTAAGGTCGAGACTATAATGTCCAATGAGTTTCAGTGGGTGAGTGGATATTCAAACCCTGATTCCCCAGAGTCGTAGTCCAATGCTTAAACCAGTAATCATGCAAACTCAAGTCTGGAGTGTTTTCAAAACTGACTTCTCACTATTTTCCATCTTTATGGCAGCTGCTCCTCTTACTCTTTCAGGCTCAATTCTTATTCTCATAGGATAAGGAGGTAACACAGGAATTGTGTATGCAAAGATCTCCCCTTCAATAATTGTCCTCCACTCTCCTAGGACCATATTGGTAAAGATGGGGACAAATGTAAGCAAAGACACTTCTAGGAGATTCTCTTGCAGGCAAAGCCAGTGTTGCTTCCAGTGACTGTGCCCTTAATCCAGTTTAATCTTACTGGATTTGATGCTAAGAAGGGACTGATTGGGCAAATGCTCTTAAAAACCACTGAGTCCCACTTACATTACAAGATAGAAAACAACTATATTCTAAATGCAAAATGCCCAGAATAGTTGGGTTGTGTGAGGAAATCAGAAGACTTCTACTTCTTGGGAGGAGAGCAATGACCAATCTCGATAAAATAGTGAAGAGTAGAGACATCACACTGACAACCAAGATCCGCATAGTTAAAGAAATGGTATTCCCTGTAGTCACCTACGGATGTGAGAGATGGACCATAGGGAAGACTGAGCGAAGGAATATAGATGCTTTTGAACTGTGGTGTTGGGAGGAAAGTTCTGAGAGTACCTTGGACAGCGAGAAGATCCAACCAGTCCATCCTTCAGGAAATAAAGCCTGACTGCTCATTGGAGGGAAGGATACTAGAGACAACGTTGAATTACTAGTATTGGAGGGAAGGATATTAGAGACAAAGTTGAAGCACCGGGATTGTGGCGCAGCTGGCTGAGTGTCAGCTGCATTAAGATCACTCTGACCAAAAGGTCATGATTTCGAAGCCAGCCTGTGTTGGAGTGGGTTTCCAACCAATTGTGTAGCCTGTTGTTGACCTTTGCAACCAGAAAGACAGTTGCATCTGTCAAGTAGGAAAATAAGGTACCACCTTAAAGTGTGGGGAGGCTAAATTAACTGATTTTTGAAGCCATAAAGAAGACTCCAGCGAAGCATTCCAGCTGGGAAGCATGCAGGGAATGCGGAGGTGCTTCATCAGCGTCGCAGATGGACGATGAAAGCAACAGCTCCCCGGCGGCCAGAAAAAGTTAAATAGCCTCTGTGTATGTCTGTATATGTTTGTATGTCAAAAATTGGCATTGAATGTTTGCCATATATGTGTACACTGTAATCCACCCTGAGTCCCCTGCGGGGTGAGAAGGGCAGAATATAAAAGCTGTAAATAATAATAATAATAATAATAATAATAATAATAATAATAATACTTTGGCCACATAATGAGGAGACAGGAAAGCTTGGAGAATGATGCTGGAGGAAATGGAAGAAAAAAGGAAGAGGGGCCGACCAAGGGCAAGATGGATGGATGGTATCCTTGAAGTGACTGGTTTGACTCTGAAGGAGCTCGGGGTGGTGACGGCCGACAGGGACCTCTGGCGTGGGCTGATCCATGAGGTCATGAAGAGTCGGAAGTGACTAAACGAATAAACAACAATGGCCATGTTCCAGAAGCATTCTCTCCTGACGTTTCTTGCACAACTATGGCAGGCATCCTTAGAGGTTGTGAAGTCTGTTGGAAACTAGGCAAGTCGGGATTATACATCTGTGGAATAATGCCCCGCCCAGCCCCACCAGTATCCAATCTATATCTATGCCAAATTTGGTCCAGTAAATGAATATACATCCTGCATATCAGATATTTACATTAAAAATCATAACAGTAGCAAAATTATAGTTTTGAAATAGCAATGAAAATAATTTTACGGTTGGGGGTCACCACAACATGAGGAACTGTAGTAAGGGGTTGTGGCATTAGGAAGGTTGAGAATCACTGGTCCAGACAGTCAATTACGTGCCTTTGGGACTAACTTCAACATAAGACACACCCAAGAGAGTCCCACCTGTTTTTTGCACCAATAGCTCCTCCTTGTGGCACCTTGGAAGCAATGCCAAATGCACCAAAGTACCTGTTCTTCCATTGCCACATGGAAACATTGACTCATGAGGACCCCATGAATGTCATAAGGCATTCTTAGGCAAGGAATACTCAGAGGTGGTTTTGCTAGTTCCTTCTGAAATATAGCCTGCAGCACCTGGTGTTTGTTGTTGGTCTCCCTGCTTAGCTTCTGAGATCACACAGGATCTCATGCCCTTTAGGGTATATATAGGCCTCGCCTGCATTAATAGTACTGTACAGTAATGAGGGCCACTCTTGCAGGAGTGTAGTACAGCTAGTGCTGCCAGGCATTTAAAACAGCAATAAGGAAGTCAACATTCATAATGGTACAGGGAGTACAATAAGGAGTACTCTATTAATAGGTTTGCATTCTGGCTAAATAAAGGCAGTCCCCAAGTTACAAACATCGGACTTAGAAATGACTTATAGCTAACAACGGAGGTGAGACAACAGGAAGTGAGAGAAATCTACATCTAGGACAAATCAACTTGTCTGAATTGTGGTGCTGGAGGAAAGTTCTACCGATACCATGGACTTCCAAAAAGACAAATAAACTGGCCCCAGAATTCTCATTAGAAGCCAGCATGAATAAATTGACGCTATCATAATTTGTCCTGGTTCTGGTCCTGGTCCTAGAAAACAAGGTGGGAGCATGCAAAATCTGGAGATCTTTTGTCCAAGGACCCAAGCTTGAGAGTAATGACAGTAACAAAGATTCACACCCAAAAAGACACTTTGCCTTCTGCAAAGACCCACTGAAACCAAACCAACTTATATCCTATACCTCCTCATCAGAGGATGAACTGCTCCCCACCCTTTCATCACCACTTTCAGCTGCCCCATTCCCTGCAGCTGAGCACTGCCTCCCATATCATTGTCCTTCTTTAGGGATCCCTTTCAAATCTCTGATACTATATCTCTCTGTGTGAATCCTGTCTGTCCGTCCGTCCCTCCGTCCGTTAATATATGAATATATTCTGTACTAGCCGTCCCTAATATATGAATATATTCTGTACTAGCTGTCCGTCCATCCGTTAATATATGAATATATTCTGTACTAGCCGTCCCCTGCCACGCGTTGCTGTGGGCCAGTCTGGTGTACTGGAAAATAAAATAATGAGAAAGTGTTGGTTTCTAATATATGTAATTTCTTTATGCTTGTGGGTAAACAATACTTTTTGCTGTTTCTTTGACAATGTTGATGTGGAGATTGTCTGGTTTGGCTACTCTGGAACATGCAACATATCATTGTCCTTCTTTAGGGGCCCCTTTCAAATCTCTGATACTATATGTGTGTGAATCCTATCTGCCTGCCTGCTCGCCCGTCAATATATGAATATATTCTGTACTAGCCGTCTGTCTGTCTGTCCGTCCGTCGTTCAGAATGGTCTTGGATTGTAGGTGAACTATAAATCCCAGCAACAACAACTCCCAAATGACAAAATCAATTTTTTTGAGTGATGGTCACTCCTTCGGTTAGTAGGTGTCTTGTGTCCAAATTTGGTGTCAATTCGTCCAGTGGTTTTTGAGTTATGTTAATCCCACAAACTAACATTACATTTTTATTTATATAGATTCTCAAACTCAAAAGACTGAAGATAATGGATGTGTTAATACGAGGGGTATTTTTTAAGTAAGGTCCGTTTTGTTGTAGACACTAGTAGTTCGTGCGCATACCGCAACGAGTGCGTGCGTCGTGTACCGGCATGCCTCGGGAACAACTGTGCTTAGTTTCCGCTCTGTAGCTAACCTTTATGGTTCTGTTCTGTGCTTTAAAGATGTTTAAGACTATCAACTCAACGCATGTGAGGTTCGCTCAGTGATACGATTTTTGTCAGCAAGGAACCTGCCTGCTGCAGAAATTCATCGACAGATTTGTGAAGTGTACGGTGATACTGTTATGAGTGAAAGCAAAGTGCGTAAGTGGGTACGACAATTCAAAGATGGCCGTGACAACGTCCATGATGAGAACCGCTCCGGTCGCCCTTCTTTGATTACAGACAATTTGGTTATCGGAGCAGGTGGCAAGTTTTTATGAAGAGAGTATTTCAAAATTGGTTCAGAGGTATGATAAGTGTTTGAACAACTATGTTGAAAAATAGAGTGAAGTATGTACTTTCTGAAAATAAATTTACTTTTTTGAAATAAACTTTCGTTGTGTACTTATGTTCAAACGGAGCTTACTTTAAAAATACCCCTCGTATTTCTAATACTGTAAGAGAAATGGGTATAATTTAAAAGATGTAGATCATATATATATATATATATATATATATATATATATATATATATATAGGGCTGAGGTAGCACAGTAAGTTAAACTGCTAGCTGCAGGAAAGCTGCTGACTGGAAGGTTGGCAGTTCGAAGCCGCGAGTCAGGGTGAGCTCCCTACTGTCAGCCCTAGCTCCTGCCAACCTAGCAGTCTGAAAGCATGCAATCCACATTATCTGCTTTGAACTGGATTATATGAGTCTACACTGCCAAAAAATCCAGTTCAAATGAAATAATCTCGATTTTATATGGCAGTATAGAAGGGGCCTTATAGAAGATGCTGGAATACCCGAGGTGGACCCAGTGTTTGCATTACGCCACAGAGAGAGACATGCGTATGTTTGGAATACATTTATTCAGCAGTCTCATTAGAAGACAACTTTGAAAAGACTCAGTCCAAAGCCCTCGCAAGGGTGGTTTTGAGGACATCTGTTTTTGAAAAGAGACTGGCATCACTGATTTTCATCTTCAAATCTGAAAACATTGAAGAGGAACAAGTTGTAGAAGAAATGATGGTCTCCTGTGACAGGTAGCAGGATAAAGCAGTCTCCTCAAACTTGCAACTTTCTTATGCATGAGATTTCCACTCCCATCATCCATAGCTGTTGTGTCCTGTGACAAGAGGGATTGAAGACCAACACATTTGAAAGGCAGAGGTTGTCGGGATCACCTTATCAGCCTGGAACTGGCTGCTTTGGTTCTCTGTCATAGAGAAGAGAGGTGGAGGAAAAGGAGGCTGGGTACAGTGAAGGTAATGTAAATAAGACATCTGTTTTGTGAGGGGAAATACAAATTGCAGTTAACAGACTGTGGGCACAGTGTTTGGCCACTAGAGGGCAGATGGGAGTTGAGCTGTTATATTAAAGGGTATTTGAGCAGGAAACTTTAGAACTGTCTTTCAGGGACTGAGGAAAGAAGATAATAAATCATTTGTCTCCATATTGTTGTTGTGAGCTTGATTTCAACTCCAAGATCTTACAGAGTCTTACAGAGAGTGAGAGTAGACTAGAATGGAGAATCCCAATGACAGAAAGGCAGAGATTTCAAAACAGGTTGCCTCTAATGGAAATGTCTTTCAAAACAGTACTTATTATTTCCATTTTTGTGAAGATTTGAGCTCGAGTGTGACAACACACTAGTTCTTCTGACTTCTGATTCACATGACACCACCCATTTTTCTTTAGCCAGGCACAAATCAGGCAGAGGTCTATAATCTTCTGCAGGAAAAGCCGTGGGCTCATCTTTCTCTCAGCTATAGGAGCTGAAAGGTACGACCTGCATCGTGACAGTCTGTTTTGGTACAAATGACTTGCTCAGGTTCAGCACAAATACAAAGTTTTCAGCGTGACGCCCCAAAGAGGAGGACATCTTCAATGTGATGAACTTCCTTCCTTCTGCCGTTACTGCAGGCCTGTCACATGTCCATGACTTCTTGTTGCACCGTTTTCTCATCTGGCTGCACATACTTCTCCTGGACCGCCAAGGTGCTGATTATTTGGGAGTTAATAATAATAATAATAATAATAATAATAATAATAATAATCTTTATTTATACCCTGCTACCATCTCTCCAATGGGGACTCGGAGTGGCTTACATGGAGCCAAGCCCGGACAACATATTACAGCAAAATAAAACCAGAGCATAAACAACAACCAACATCATCAAAATTACATAAAGGGAATACACACACACACATAAAAACACAGTCATAAAATAACATTCCAATAAGCACAATCACAATAACAATGGGCAGGCCACATGTACAGGATAAAATGATTAAAAGACTCTAATGCAGGGGTCCTCAAACTAAGGCCCGGGGGGCGGATACGGCCCTCCAAGGTAATTTACCCGGCCCTCACTCAGGGTCAACCTACATCTGAAATGACACAACAACAACAACAATCCTAGCTTGTCTCAGTGAGAGAAAGGCCTCAGACTGAGAGAGCCCTCAGTGTATGAGGGCCTCAGTGGAAGAAAGGTCTCTACTCACCCCTGCATCAGTGTGAGTAGGCCTGGTGTGAGGAGCTTTGGTGAGAGAAGCCTCAGATTGAAGGCCATTGTGTATAAAGCTCTAGAGCAGGGGTCCTCAAACTAAGGCTTGGGGGCCAGATACGGCCCTCCAAGGTAATTTACCCAGCCCTCACTCAGGGTCAACCTACGTCTGAAACGACTTGAAAGCACACAACAACAACAACAACAACAATCCTATCTCATCAGCCGAAAGCAGGCCCACGCTTCCCATTAAAATATTAATAATTTTATATTTGTTAAAATTGTTCTTCATTTTAATTATTGCATTGTTTTTAAGTGTTTTTTTGCACTACAAATAAGATATGTGCAGTGTGCATAGCAATTCATTCATGGTTTTATCAAATTATAATCCGGCCCTCCAACAGTTTGAGGGACTGTGACCTGGCCCTCTGTTTAAAAAGTTTGAAGACCCCTGTTCTAATGAGATGAAAAATAGGAGCAAGTTATTTGCAGGGAACTTGTAAAAACACACAGAGTTGTGAAGCTAAACTTCCCATTTGGAGGGCGTGTATTCCAGTGGGAAGAGCGTTGGGGGGGTGCAATGGTGTCATATTGTGCACCTACTCGCAAAGGTGCAGCGGAAGAGCCAGGTTTTGAGGTTCTTTTTGAACGTTTCTAGTGTAGGGGCTTTCCTGATCTCTCCAGGTAATGAGTTCCAAAGTCGGGGAGCCACAGAGGAGAAGGCTCTCTCCCTTGTGCCCACAAGACAAGCTTGTGAGATTGGTAGGGGTGAAAGGAGGGCCTCCCCCGAAGATCTAAGGGCCCGGGTTGGTACATGGAGAGAGATACGGTCACGAAGGTAGGAGGGTCCCAAACCGTTTAAGGCTTTGTAGGTGATAACCTGCACCTTGAATTGGGACCGGAAAATAAACGGCAGCCAGTGGAGCTCCTTGAACATGGGAGTCAACCGCTCCCTATAACTAGTTGTTAAAACGGGGGGAGAAGGGAGCAACAAATAGGTACTGATGCTCAAAGTGGACGATGAAAGTTTGCTGTCCCATCCTTCTTTATCTCTAGCCAAGGGTTAGCTGACAGCACAATTAATATGAGAACATTCCATCATACATATATTAGAAATACAAAATATTAAAAATCTGTGTTTTCAATATCATGTTCCAATTTTTAAAAAGCCAGCGCATGGACAATGAGAACCGATCATTCATTTGTACAATTAAATCATCTTCAGGTAATTACTGTGCATGAAGATCTGTTTTTGTTGTTAAAACGTATTAATCCTATGGCAATTAAAGTAGGTTCTCATATATTGTAACATGGGATAGATGAAGATTTAGCCATGTTTAGGCTGTAGCAGATGTTGTTGAACTGCAGCTCCCAACATTCTTCACCATAGCTATGCTGGCTCAGGTTAATAGAAGTTCCAGTTCAAGAATATCTGGAGTAGACCCATTGAAATTGGCTAGACTGAAATCCTTAAATTTCTTCATTGTTGTTGGGTTTGTTTGTTTGTTTGTTTGTTTATTTAGGGCTTTTATATCCCGTCCTTTCTCAACCTCCACAGTAGGACTCAGGACGGCTAACAAAGTGGCACCCCATGTGGCGCCCACATCAAAACATAAACATACAATTAACAGCAATGTAATAATAACAATATAAAACAGTATAAACAGTATAAAACAGTATAAAACCATATAAACACTATAAAAACAGACAACAAATAGTCAGTGGTCACCGATTTAGAGGGGAGCGATACCAAAAAGGAATTGAAGCTACGGGGGAACAAAAGGGGAGAAGTAATTCGTCTAGATCAGGAATGGGTAAACTTGGGACTTGCAGGTGTTTTGGACTTCAACTCCCACAATTCCTAACAGCCTCAGGCCCCTTACTTTTCCCCCTCAGCTGCTTAAGCCAAAACACTTGGAGGGCTGAAGTTTGCCCGTGTCTGCTCTAGAATAACGTATCTCCCGCTATGTACGTATCTCCCACTACGATCCACCTAGGGCACTAAGATCATCTAAGGAGACCCTGCTCATTGTCCCCCCATTGTCACAATCGCGTCTGGCGGGGACAAGGGACAGGGCCTTTTCTGTGGTGGCCCTCCAGCTATGGAACTCACTCCCGAGTGAAATTAGATCTGCTGCATCCCTCTTGACCTTCCGGAAACAAGTAAAATCCTGGCTATGGGACCAGGCCTTTGGAGAATAGGCTGACCTACTGACATGCTGACTTATTTAGAACTGATGGACTGCCCTTGGATAATGATTTAAATCGGTGACCACTGACTATTTGTTGTCTGTTTATATAGTGTTTATATAGTGTTTATACGGTTTTATACTGTTTATGCTGTTTAATATTGTTATTATTACATTGCTGTTAATTGTATATTTATGTTTTGATGTGGGCGCCACATGGGGTGCCACTTTGTTAGCCGTCCTGAGTCCCTCTGTGGAGGTTGAGAAAGGACGGGATATAAAAGCCCTAAATAAATAAATAAACAAACAAACCCAACAACAATGAAGAAATTCAAGGATTTCAGTCTACTCAATTTCAATGGGTCTACTCCAGATATTCTTGAACTGGAACTTCTATTAACCTGAGCCAGCATGGCTATGGTGAAGAATGTTGGGAGCTGCAGTTCAACACCATCTGCTAGGGGACATCCTTGGTACAGCCTAAACATGGCTAAATCTTCATCTATCCCATGTTACAATATGTGAGAACCTATTTTAATTGCCATAGGCTTAATACGTTTTAACAACTAAAACAGATCTTCATGCACAGTAATTACCTGAAGATGATTTAATTCACAACTGAATGATCGGTTCTCATTGTCCATGCGCTGGCTTTTTAAAAATTGGAACATGATATTGAAAACACAGATTTTTTAATATTTTGCATTTCTGATATATGTATGAGCTAGGTTCTATAGATGAAAGAGGATGTGTGGAAGAACCATGGAAAGGATACGATGGGAAGTGGAAATCAGCTCCTACTGCGGCAGACATCAGTGTTTCAAGGTTTCTGTGCTCCATGTCTCCGAAAGAGTAGCCATTGGCTTTGTCCACTGCCTGCATCACACGCCTCATGCTCTCCTTATCCTGGCAAGAGGAACAAACATTAAAGTCACATAATCCAAAAATTTTGGCCCAAAGCCGTTCCAAATATCAAATATCGATTCCACAGAACTCTGATCATTCCTTGTATTGCTTACTGCCCAAAGGCTTAGTCCTGAAGGCCAGGAGGGAGGGTGCTGATCTGACTTCATTGGGGAGGGCATTCCATAGCCAAGGAGCCACCACTGAGGAAGCCCTGTCTCTCATCCCCACCAGTCGTGCCTGAGAGGGAGGTGGGACCGAGAGCAAGGCCTCTGATCCTAACCTCTGAGGTGGTTCATAGGGGGAGATGTGTTCGGATAGGTAAGCTGGAGCTCCTGGTGGCACAGTGGGTTAAAGCACTAAGATGCTGAACTTGCAGGCCAAAAGATTGCAGGTTTGAATCTGGGGAGTGGCATGAGCTCCTGCTGTTAGCCCCAGCTTATACCAACCTACCAGTTCAGTATATGAGTAGATAAATAGTGAGTAGATCAATAAGTACCACTCTGGCGGGTAGGTAATGGCGCTCCGTGCAGTCATGCCGGCCACATGACCTTGCAGGTGTCTATGGACAAAGCTGGCTCTTCGGCTTAGAAATGGAGATGAGCACCAATCCCCAGAGTCAGACTCGACTGGACTTAATGTCGGGGCAAACCTTTACCCTTTACTTTTATCTTAGGTAAGCTTAGCAAAAACAATTTAGGGCTTTATAGGCTAAAGCCAGCACTTTGGATTGTGCTTGGTAGCAAATTGTCGGCCAGTGGAGGTGACGCAACAAGGGAGTTGTATGCTCCCTGTATGCTGCTCTGGTAAGCAACCTGGCTGCTGCCCGTTGGACTACTTGAAGCTTCCGAACAGTCTTCAAAGGCAATCCCATGTAGAGCATATTGCAGTAGTCTATTCGAAATGTAACCAGAGCATGGACTACTGTGGTCAAGTCTGACTTCTCAAGGTACGGGCACAACTAGCGCACAAGCTTTAATTGTGCAAAAGCTCCTATGATATTTAATAGATTTGATACTTAATGATACTTAATAAATTTCAACTAGGTGCAAGTTCCAATTAATGTCAGGTCTTTTCGCCAAGGAGTTATACAATATTTCTGCTTCATGTCATTTAGGGAAAATAATAATGACGCTTCAAGAATTTCCTGGTCAGCACGGCTGTTCTTACATGGCTGCTTGAAAAATTCCAAAGTTCCGACTAAGCTGTATCTCAAGCATCTTGTGGGTGTCTATTACCAAACCATAACCACTTGTTTCCTGCAAACTGGGTATCAGTACCTGGACATTGAGAGGAACAAAGGAGACCAAGCTGTAGTCCTCAATCACTCCCACAAGTTTCTCATTCAAGCGACGGTATTTCTTGAAAAAAGGATCTGAGGCCAAGTGATCCACGAGGTAAGACAGATCGAGAACCTCGGTGTAGTAATCTAGATTGAAAGCTGAAATAAAAGTGAAAGAAAATGTTGAGGAAATTTCAAGACAAAAGTTCACATCAAGTAGGCCTAACTCTACTGTTCCAGTCCTTTTGTGTTCCTCCCTCAGAAACACCTTCTACATATCTCATCCAGGGTTTTATCAATTTTATTCCTAGTACATTTGGCCCACCCACTGTGTTCTATTTCTCTATCATTTTGAAACTGTTTATTTTATTTTGTTATTTCATGTATTTATTTTAATGGTATTTTTGCTTCTTGTATTTTATTTTGCTGCACTGTAATTTTGGACTTGGCCTCATGTTAGCTGCCCCGAGTCCCCTTTGGGGGGATGGTAGTGGGGTATAAATAATAATAATAATAATAATAATAATAATAATAATTATTATTATTATTATTATTATTATTAAATTACCAATGACACAGGTAAGACAAATGTCCCCATTCTGGCTGGGAAATTCTCAGAACTGTATCCACAAAAGGACTTTTTACAAGCTCTAGCTGCAGAGAATGTACTTACCTCTGTTTTATTTAAATCAGGGGTCCTCAAACTTTTTAAACAGAGGGCCAGGTCACAATCCCTCACACTATTGGAGGGCCGGATTATAATTTGAAAAAAAAAATGAATGAATTCCTATGCACACTGCACATATCTGTAGTGCAAAAAAAAAAACAAACAAAACAAAAACAATACAATAATTAAAATGAAGAACAATTTTAACAAATATAAAGTTATGAGTATTTCAATGGGAAGTGTGTGCCTGCCTTTGGCTGATGAGATAGGATTGTTGTTGTTGTTGTGTGCTTTCAAGTCGTTTCAGACTCAGGCTGACCCTGAGCAAGGGCCGGGTAAATGACCTTGGAGGGCCAAATCCGGCCCCCAGGCCTTAGTTTGAGGACCCCTGATTTAAATCCAAGATCCTGTTTGACTGGAAATAAAGGGATCTAGCATTTGGCTAGACATCTTCAGGGAACAGATCAGAACCCCCACATCTCTTTGCTGTTGTAGTTGTTTGCCTTCAAGTAATTATGGCAACCCAAAACAGCCCTATTGTGGGTTTTTCTGGGGATTAAAGTTTGTGACTCGCCCAAGGCCAACTAGTGGGTTTCCATGGCCAAGCAGCAAATTGACCTCTGGACTTCAAAGTCATAGTGCAACACTCAAACCACTACTACTCTGGCTCTACTGGCGCTTAATACAAGTCTAGACTTACCTACTTCACAGCCTTTAATGAACCCATGGTCAGTGGCTCTTACCCAGTTTTCCATATTGTTCTATCAGATCCATTTTGGAAAGGACGTTGACATGGGGCAGCTCTACGTGTAACATGGTGGAAAGGGAAGTGCAGAGAACAGAGATGAATTTGCCAGGATCTGTGCAATAGTGAGAATCCACCAAATGAACTGCAGCCAGCTGCAAAGAGCAAACGAGAGAAAAAAAAGTCAAATGAAAAAAGAGTTGCCACAACATTTGCTTGGATTCTGTGTTTCTGCATGGGCCCTGGTGGTGCAATGGATTAAACCAGTGGTTCTCAACCTGGGGTCCCCAGATGTTTTTGGCCTTCAACTCCCAGAAATCCTAACAGCTGGTAAACTGGCTGGGATTTCTGGGAGTTGTAGGCCAAAAACATCTGGGGACCCCAGGTTGAGAACCACTGGGTTAAACCTCTGTGCCGGCAGGACTGAAGACCAACAGGTCGGAGGTTCGAATCCAGGTTGAGCATGGATGAGCTCCCTCTGTCAGCTCCAGCTCCCCATGCGGGAACATGAGAAGCCTTCCACAAGGATGGCAAAACATCAAAACATACGGGCGTCCCCTGGGCAACGTCCTTGCAGACAGCCAATTCTCTCACACCAGAAGCGACTTGCTGTTTCTCAAGTTGCTCCTGACATGAAAAAAAGGGGGTGGGGGGGTTGACAGGATAGCCCTTGAAGTCTCCGTTAGCTCTATGACTCTATGATTTGGGGCATTTAAACAGGTTAACATATTAAAATAGCAAAGTGGTTATGATAACATCCTCTACCAGTTTTTTATATGAGGGAGTTGTTTCTTGGACTGCAACACTGCTGATGCGAGCTGTTGGCCTGAAACATGTAGAGAACCACCGTTGCCTACTCTTGCTTTACATTGATGCTTCTTTAACTGATGAGGATATATATTAAACAAGGATGTCTGAGTTACACTTCAGGGATATGGAGTCTTGCATTGTTTCTTCTGTTTAGGGGTATTGATGCCCACAACGACCCACAACATTGTGTTAAATACAGTCAGCCATTCGCATTAGCTGAGGTTAGGGGCACAAGACCATGTGAAAGGGGGAAAAACATTTTAAAAACCCACTACTTGTTTTAATGGAGGGCCCGTCCAGACAGTACCTTTACCCCAGGAGCTTCCGCAGCAAACAGGAGGGTGGCCAGACGCCGTTCCCTGTAAACACGGAAGCAATCGCTACAAAAGGGAAAAAATGCAAGACCTCCAGGTTTGGGAATATTACAGTTTTGAGCCAAATATCTGGATCTCCACATGTCTGTATGTCCCTGTAATTGGAAATCACGTGATTTTTTTATTTGTTTGTTCCTTGATTTTAGATGTTTGTTCCTGTTTGGTCGGTTCCTAAAAAAGGTGACACTTGAGTAGAAGGCTACAAAACCTGCTACAAAACAGGAGCATTTTTGCTGAGTTCCAGGGCCAGAGAAGCAGATGGCGGAAACAGAAGAATGGCCTGCCTCAGGGGAGCGTGCTCGCTCCATCAATGTTCAACATTTACACAAATGACCAGCCACTGCCAGAAGGGACAGAGAGTTTAATCTATGCAGATGATCGTGCCATTACCACTCAAGCAGGGAGCTTTGAGATGGTTGAACAGAAGCTCTCCGAAGCTCTAGGTGCTCTTACTGCCTATTACAGGGAAAACCAGCTGATCCCTAATCCATCTAAAACACAGACATGTGCTTTTCACCTTAAGAACAGACAAGCATCCCGAGCTCTGAGGATTACCTGGGACGGAATCCCACTGGAGCATTGCAGCACACCCAAATACCTTGGGTGTGCTGCAATGGACCATGCCCTGACCTACAAGAAGCACTGCCTGAATATCAAGCAAAAAGTGGGCGCTAGAAATAATACCATACGAAAGCTGACTGGCACAACCTGGGGTTCACAACCAGACACAGTGAAGACATCTGCCCTTGCGCTATGCTACTCTGCTGCTGAGTACGCATGCCCAGTGTGGAACACATCTCACCATGCTAAAACGGTAGATGTAGCTCTTGATGAGACATGCCGCATTATCACGGGGTGTCTGCGCCCTACACCACTGGAGAAATTACACTGTTTAGCTGATATTGTACCACCTGACATTGGCCGGGAAGTAGCAGCCAATAGTGAAAGGACCAAGGCAGTGACATTTCCAGCTCATCCCCTGTTTGGATATTAGCCAGCACGTCAATGACTTAAATCAAGAAATAGTTTTCTAAGATCTACAGAGACACTTGCTGGAACACAAAGCAAGCGAGAGTCCAAAAGTGGCAGGCTCAAATCCAGAACCTCAACCAATGGCAGATACCAAATGAGAGATTCCACCCTGAGAACACAGAAAACTGGGTGACTTGGAAGGCGCTGAACAGACTGCGCTCTGGCACCACGAGATGCAGAGCCAACCTTAAGAAATGGGGCTACAAAGTGGAATCCACAACATGCGAGTGTGGAGAAGAACAAACCACTGACCACCTGCTGCAATGCACCCTGAGCCCTGCCACATGCACAATGGAGGACCTTCTTGCAGCAACACCAGAGGCACTGCAAGTGGCCAGCTACTGGTCAAAGGACATTTCATCAACTACCAAGCTTGCAAACTTTGTGTTTTGTTTGTTTGTCTGTTTGTTAAAAAATGCAATGTAACTGTTTGGTCTGCTGCTGACACGATAAATATAAGTAGAACGCAACAACTTTGTTTATGTGCCAGAAACTTCACGAAATGTGTGGAGGACACATTTTCTCTGGCCAGGACAAAGTTGTGGCCTCCTCGTCCACATTGTACATCTTTTCACAAGAAGAGAAATCCGCAACAGCCATGAATAATCCAGGAACAGCACCCTGTTGTTTGATGCCACAAGTACACAACCAAATCTGCCAGGCAGCCAGGCTCTAAAAAGTGTCAATAATGACAAAGTTCTGTTCCTGGCTTAAAAGTGTGTGCTGACTTGGGCAGAAGTGGTCCTACCTTGTAAACTTTGTTTGTGTGGCAGATGCTTCATGAAATGTGTAGAGGGCACAGTTTTTCTGGCCAGGACAAATAATGAAACTTTTGCAGTGATTTACTGCAGTGATTCTCCGCATATCTGCATGTTGAGGGTTTTTTTTTAAGCCAAAGTTTCCAGTTAAAGTCTTACAGCGGCCATCTTGGGAGCCTCCACATCTCTCTACATCTTGCAACAAAGCATAAAGTCTGGACAATGGAGGCAGAAATCCTGGGACCAACAGATCTGTATGTGGACCTCTTCTGAAGTCCCAGGATTTTTTTGCCACTGTTTAAAACCCGGGATTTAGTGCTGTCTGGAAGCACCTTGAGATAATTATGTCCTCTAGCATAACTCTATGGTCAACTTCTGGTAGAAACTGAACACAGAATTGTGCTACAGGACCCAGAGATTCCTAGAAATAACCTATCAAACAAATCCACAAATGTGGAGGGCCGACCATATATGAAAAGGGGAGTGCACATTTTAGTAAAGCAGTCCCATCTGGAGATGCCTCAAAAAGGGTAGCTATGGTGACTTAAATCACTTCTTAGTGCTGTTCTTCATTTCTGAACACTCAGCAATCTTGACAAACTGTCTGAAAAATAAAACTTAATGAATTGCTATGAAAAACTGTCCTTGTATGCTCCGATATTGATAATAATGTCAGCAAATGGCCCATGAATTATAATTAAACAACCTCTTATAGTGGGTCTTCTAACCAATCTAATCCATGAAGATGAGGCTCAAGCTTACGGCACAACTTAAATTGCCTGAGCCACATACTCAGAACGTGATGTTTCATTCAAAATGCTGTAATGCAGTGGTTCTCAACCTTCCGAATGCCATGACCCCTTAATACAGGTCCTCGTGTTGTGATGACCCCCAACTATAACATTACTTTCATTGCTACTTCATAACTGTCATTTTGCTATTGTTATGAATCGTAATGTAAATATCTGATATGCAGGGTGTATTTTCACTCACTGGACCAAATTGGGCACAAATACCRGATACATCCAAATCTSAATACTGGTGGGGTTGGGMGGGTGGGTGGGGRWWGTTGATTTTGTCATTTGGYAGTTGTAATTGCTGGGATTTATAGTTCACCTACAATCAAAGAGCATCRTGAACTCCARCAATGATGGAATTGAACCAAACTTGGCACACAGAACTCCCGTGACCAACAGAAAATACTGGAAGGATTTGGTGGGCATTGACCTTGAGRTTTGGAGTTGTAGTTCACCTACATCRAGAGATCACRYTGGATTCAAACAATGATAGATCTGGACCAAACTTYGCACGAATACTCAATATGCCCAAATGTGAACACTAGTAGTGAAGTTTGGGGAAAATAGACCTTGACCTTTGGGAGTTGTAGTTACTGGGATTTATAGTTCACCTACAATCAAAGAGTATTCTGAACTCCACTGACAATAGAATTGGGCACACAGAACCCCCATGACCAACAGAAAATACTGTGGGTTGTTGTAGGTTTTTTCGGGCTATATGGCCATGGTCTAGAGGCATTCTCTCCTGACGTTTCGCCTGCATCTATGGCAAGCATCCTCAGAGGTAGTGAGGTCTGTTGGAACTAGGAAAAAGGGTTTATATATCTGTGGAATGACCAGGGTGGGACAAAGGACTCTTGTCTTCTAATCAAGGTGGTCAGTTGAAACATTCACACCTAGCTCCAGCAGACAAGAGTCTTTTGTCCCACCCTGGATATTCCACAGATATATAAACCCATTTTCCTAGTTCCAACAGACCTCACTACCTCTAAGGATGCTTGCCATAGATACAGGCGAAACGTCAGGAGAGAATGCCTCTAGACCATGGCCATATAGCCAAAAAAAACCCTACAACAACCCAGTGATTCCGGCCATGAAAGCCTTCAATACAGAAAATACTGTGTTTTCTGATGGTCTTTGGTGACCCCTCTGATGCCCCCTCACGACCCCCCCAGGGGTCCCGACCGCTAGGTTGAGAAACGCTGCTGTAATGGCACACAGAAGCTCTGTGAGATACTACTGCTTGCAGCATCAGCTTGACCCCACAGAATTTTCTCACTGGAAACCCATTCTTAAGCAAAGCCTTACTATATGATATGGTTTCAATTCTTAATGCTCAGAGAAGGCAACGTGAGGGCCTCCAGATGTTGCTGGCCTGCAATACATATGATCCTCCCTCACTGGCTTTGCTTTCTTGGGGTTGATGTGACTTGCAAACCGACAACACTTGTCAGGTCACTATTTGTACTCTCTGTCAAACGTACCCTGAAGTTCCACTTCGCAAGCTGTGCAAAAATGTTTCTCAAGGAACTGTGGTGGGTGCAGAGCTCCACTTGTCCTGGGCAGTCAAACAAGAAGTAATGCCCCTTAAACTGGGCCAGTTTCTCCTGCAGCCAGTCCAAATTAGCTTCCAAGTACTCCATGCAATAAATCAAGCCCCCATTGGGTCCCAGGTTGAGGTTCTCCATAACGTCAGCCAAGGTGATCAGTTCTGAGATGTCTACAGCACACGGGTAAGGGATCCCATCGTTGGCAGGATCCAGATTCACCACTGCAATCTTGCGCCCAATTGCAGAAAGGAATTCCTGCATGCCAAAGCAGTAGGTCGTTTTCCCAGAGCCGGGAGGTCCAATGACTGCCTGACCAAAGGCTAATGCGGGCTGCTTCTGGCTTACTGCCATGACGCCAACCTTTTCCCTAGAAACGAGACGCAAAAAGTATAATATCAAATGTTCACACATTACTGTGTTTGGGATCCAGCTGCGAAATCCTGAAAACAAATCCACATCTACAGCAAAAATAATAACACACTCCATGCAGTTATGCCGGCCACATGACCTTGGAGGTGTCTATGGACAACTCCGGCTCTTCGGCTTAGAAATGGAGATGAGCACCAGCCCTCAGAGTCAGACACGACTAGAGTTAATGACAGAGGAAAACCTCTGCCTTTACGTATACTGCAATATAACTAGTAATATATTTAATACATAATATACAATTATCATATTTTATATTATTATATTGTACTATATCATACCACAATATATATAATACACTACCAGCATGTTATACTATTAGTATTATATTATATATAAAAGAGACTGAAGAGAGAGGGGGCCAGGGGACAGTTCCCTCTTGTCTCCTGCATATGTCATCAGTTGGGGACCCCTCCCCCAGCACCAACTGCTGCTCTGGGCCAGAGTGAAGAGAGAGGGGGCCAGGGGACAGTCTCATCTCATCTCCTGCATATGTCATCAGTTGGGGACCCATCCCCCCAGCACCAAATGCTTCTCTGGGCCAGAAGACAGTTCCACCTTGTCTCCTGTGCTATGCTAACAATATAATATAATATAATATAATATAATATAATATAATATAATATATTGTATATACATATATTTATAATATTATAATGTAATACAATATAATACTACTAATAATATGATATTATAATTATATATTTATATTACATGTAATATTACTAATAATATTACAATATAATGGTATAGTACAATATGGTAGTATATAATACAGATATTGTACTATGCTAATAATATAATACATTGTATGTATGTATGTGTGTGTGTGTGTGTGTGTATATATATATATATATTATATATATATATCTTGTAAACTGCTCTGAGTCCCCTTTGGGGTGGGAAGGGTGGCATATATATGTTGTAATTAATTAATTGTACCATATCATGTACCTAGTGGCTCAGTGGGTTAACCTGCTGAGCTGCTGAATTTGCTGACAGAAGGGTTGGCGGTTCGAATCCTGGGAGTGAGGTGAGCTCCTGCTGTTAGCTGTAGCTGCTGCCAACCTAGCTGTTTGAAAGCATTCAAATGGCAGTAGATCAATAGGTACCGCTCCGGCGGGAAGCTAACGGTGCTCCATGCAGTCATGCCGGCCACATGACCTTAGAGGTGTCTATGGACAATGCTGGATCTTTGGCTTAGAAATGGCACCAACCCCCAGAACCAAACACGACTAGACTTAATGTCAGGGGGAAATCTTTACCTTTACCTACCATATCACAAATTATATGTTTCTGGCCCAGCTTACTTGTCTGAACGTATCTCCCCTTACGTCCCACCTCGAAACTTACGATCTTCTGGGGAGGCCCTGCTCTTGATCCCACCTTCGTCGCAAACGCGCTTGGTGGGGACAAGGGACAGGGGCTTCTCAGAGGTGGCCCCTTGCCTCTAGAACTCATTCCCCAGTGAAATCAGGTCAATGGTTTCCCTCCGTTCAATTAGAAAAAAGTTGAAGACATGGCTATAGGACCAGGCATTCGGACAGCAGCTGACAATAGAAATGACGATAATGCTATGGAAAAAGGACTATGATTAAGTTGTTGATCGTAGAACGCGGACTTGATATGCCAACTAATTCTATTTGTACTATTTGAAATGGTTTGAAATCTAAGTTATTATGTAACTGTTGTTTATTGGTGTATATGTGGCGCGTTGAATTGTTTCCAGCTGTAAGCCACCCTGAGTCCCCCTTAGGGGGTAAAAAAAGGGCAAATATTTGAAATAAACACATAAATAAACATTATTAATAAACATTATAATAAACTGACTGCATCAAAAAGAAAACCAGAAGTGATGCATTTCAGAGAAAGTCCACACTGCAGATTTATAGCAGTTTGACACCGTTGTGATTGCCACACGTCCTGATTGGTAGTTTGTTGCGGCACCAAAACTCTGAGAAATCCATAGCATGTGAGTGTAGCAGTTAACGTGGCCGCCAAACTGGCACAATTCTCCAGCAAAGACATAAGCAACTCACCTCCCAAGCAGCTGCAACACGGACCTTCTTTAGCATCGGACCGCGCCAGGCAAGGCTCAACGACGCCTGGACTTCCGCCCTCACCGCCATCACAATGGGTTCAATGTTGGATCGCTTCACTCACGATCCGTGACTTCCGGTGTTCTCTTTATTCTCATCCGGATAGAAACGGAAGGGGAAGGAAAGGTTCCGAGGAACCTCCAGGAAGCCAGGAGTCGCTTCAGTAAAATAACCTACATGGCGAGCGCCCTCTGCAGGGAAGATGCCGCATTACACGCACCCATAAGGTAAAGGTAAAGGTAGTCCCCTGACATTAAGTCCAGTCATGTCTGACTCTGGGGTGTGGTGCTCATCTCCATTTCTAAGCCGAAGAGCCAGCGTTGTCCGTAGACACCTCCAAGGTCATGTGGCCGGCATGACTGCATGGAGCGCTGTTATTTATTTATTTATTTATTTATTTATTTATTTATCGTGTTAGAAGCAAATTGAGAATACAGTTATAATGCATTAAAAAACCCCCACAAAATTAAAAACTTGGCATTCTACTCAATTTCCTTTGACCAGAAGCTGACCTTTTGGAGTGCCTCCGGTGTTGCTGTAAGAAGGTCTTCCATTGTGCATGTGGCAGGGCTCAGGTTGCATTGTAGTCGGTGATCTGTAGTTTGCTCTTCTGCACACTCGCATGTCGTGGACTCCACTTTGTGGCCCCGTTTCATAACGTTGGCTCTGTATCTTGTGGTGCCGGAGCGCAGTCTATTCAGCACCTTCCACGCTGCCCAGTCTTCTGCATGCCCAGGAGGGAGTCTGTCATTCGGTCTCAGCCATTGATTGAGTTTGCAGGCTTTGGCCTGCCACTTTTGGACTCTTGCTTGCTGAGGTCTTGCTGCAAGTATCTCTGTAGATACAGGGTTACACTCCCCCTGAAGTCACAGGTCTGCAGTTTGGGAGTCCTCTTGGATTCATCTTGGATTCATCACTTACGCTTGAGGCTCAGGCTTTTGCACAATTGAGACTCGTGCGCCAACTGCAACTGTACCTCGTAAAGGGTGATCTGGCCGGGGTGGTCCACGCCTTGGTCACCTCTAGATTGGACTACTGTAATGCACTCTACGTGGGGCTGCCCTTGAAAATGGCTCGGAAATTTCAGTTAGTCCAGCAGGCGGTGGCCAGGATGTTAACTGGTGCTCCTTACAGAGAGAGGTCAACCCTTCTGTTCAAGGAGCTCCACTGGCTGCCGTTCATTTTCCGGGCCCAATTCAAGGTGCAGGTGCTTACCTACAAAGCCTTAAACGGTTTGGGACCTGCCTACCTGTGTGACCGCATCTCCGTCTATGAACCCATGCGTTCTCTTCGTTCATCTGGAGAGGCCCTGCTCGCGATCCCACTTGCGTCGCAGGCACGTCTGGTGGGGACGAGGGACAGGGCCTTTTCTGTGGTGGCCCCCCGACTTTGGAACACCCTCCCCAAGGACATCAGACAAGCTCCTACACTGGCAGTCTTTAGGAAGAGCTTGAAGACCTGGCTGTTCCGGTGTGCCTTTCCAGAATAGGAAACTACAGCAATATGTCCCAGAAGCACTTTAGTAGAGATTTAAGATTGTCTGCACATTGCACTTACCCTACTTTTCACCTGTCATACTCAGCACTTTTTAATCTGTACCCATTACATTTGGCCCGGCCCTAGTTTTATCGTGTTATGGTATATTGTCTTATTATTTACTGTTATTGCTTAACATTTTGATTTGCATGAAATGTTATGTGTATTGTTATGCTGTTGTTTTATTAAGGGCCTTGGCCTTTGTAAGCCGCATCGAGTCCTGCGGGAGATGTTAGCGGGGTACAAATAAAGTTAATAATAATAATAATAATAGATCTTAGAAAGCTGCTTCTTGATTTACAACAGCGGTGTGATATCTAAACAGAGGATGCGCTGGAGATGTCACTGCCTTGGTCCTTTCATTGCTGGCTGCTACTTCCCAGCAGATGTCAGGTGGTGAAGTACAAGCTAAACAGTATAATTTCTCCAGTAGTGTGGGGCGTATTTATTTATCGTGTCAAGAGCAAGCCAAACAGTTGTATTGCATTTTTTAACAAACAAACAAAACACAGATTTTGCAAACTTGGTAGTTGGTTAAATGTCCTTTGACCAGTATCTGGCCACTTGGAGTGCCTCTGGTGTTACTATAAGAAGGTCCTCCATTGTGCATGTAGCAGGGCTCAGGTTGCATTGCAGCAGGTGGTCTGTAGTTTGCTCTTCTCCACACTCACATGTCATGGATTGCACTTTGTAGCCCCATTTCTTAAGGTGTGGGGTGTAGACATCCTGTGATAATGTGGCACATCTACTGTTTTAACGTGGTGAGATCTGTTCTAAACTGGGCATGCATATTCAGCAGCAGAGCAGCAAAGCGTAAGAGCAGATGTCTTCCTTGTGACTGGTTGAGATCCCCAGGTTGTGCCAGTCAGCTTTTGTCTGACTGGCACAACTTGGTGTTAATAACTGGGGAGGCCCTGCTCTCAGTCCCCCCTTCCTAGCAGATGCGTCTGGTGGGGGTTGAGAAACAGGGCCTTCTCAGCGGTGGCCCCTCAACTGTGGAACGCCCTGCCTAGAGATATAAGATCGGCTCCCTCCCTCTTGACTTTTCAAAAAAAGGGGAAAACCTGGCTTTTTGAGCAGGCCTTCCCAAATACGGCATAGCTATATGGAATTATGGAACTACTTGATAACGCAATGGAATAATGACTTGACATGGTAATGTTTTAAGGCTTTGTATGGTTTTTATATTTTTATATTGTACTAGCTGTCCCCTGCCACGCCTTGCTGTGGCCCAGTTTGTTGATCTGGAAAATAAAGTAATGAGAAAGTGTTGGTTTCTAATATATGTAATGTCTTCCTGCTTGTGGGTAAACAGTATTTCTTGCTGTTTCTTTGTCAGTGTTGATGTGGAGAGTGTCTGGTTTGCCCACCCTGGAACATGCCACATATCATTGTCCTTCTTTAAGGGTCCCTTTCAAATCTATGATACTATATCTCTGTATGTGTGTTTGTGAATCATATCTATCTATCGATCTATCTATCTCTGTCTATGGCTGGATGGCTCTTTGTCAGGAGGACTTTGATTACATTTTCTTGCCCTGATGAAGGGAGTTGGATTGGATGACCTTAAGTATTTTCTGTTGGTCATGGGGGTTCAGTGTGGGAAGTTTGCCTCGATTCTGTCGTTCGTGGGGTTCAGAACGCTCTTTGATTGTAGGTGAACTGTGAATCTCAGTGACTACAACTCCCAAATGTCAAGGTCTATTTCCCCCAAACTCCATCTGTGTTCATATTTGGGTGTATTGAGTATTCGTGCCAAGTTTTGGTCCAGATTCATCATTGTTTGAGTCCACAGTGCTCTCTGGATGTAGGTGAACTACAATTCCAAAACTCAAGGTCAATGCCCACCAAACTCTTTCAGTATTTTCTCTTGGTCATGGGAGTTGTGTGTGCTAAGACTGGTTCAATTCCATCGTTGGTGGAGTTCAGAATGCTCTTTGATTGTAGGTGAACTATAAATCCCAGCAACTACAACTCCCAAATGACAAAATCAACCCCTCCAATCCCACCAGTATTCAAATTTGGGTGCCTTATTGGGTATGTGTGCCAGATTTTGTCCAGTGAATGAAAATACATCCTGCATATAAGATATTTACATTACAATTCATGACAGTATGAAAATTATAGTTATGAAGTAACGACAAAAATAATTGTATGGTTGGGGGTCACCACAACATGAGGAACTGTATTAAGGGGTCGCGGCATTAGGAAGGTTGAGAAACACTGTTTTAAATAAAATGAGGGAGGAGTAGGAGTAGGGATCATAGTGCCTCAAACAAACATTCCAGTTTATTTTTATTTTAAACTACTTTGCTTCTGAGAAAGGAGGAGGTAAAATTCCCCTCCCCTTTTTCTCAGAAGGAAAGGCAGTTTACAAAATCTGAAATGAAGCTCTTGAAAGGACGGAAGATCCAAGTTCCAGAGACCTCAATTTCAGGTTTTTAAAAGTGCCTTGCCTTGGAGAAAGAAGGAAGGAGTTAGCTCTAAATGGCTCTGTGACTATTATGCAAAGAACACAAAAATATAAATTTTACTACCCCAAAAATGGGGGTGCAACTATTATGCGATGAAATAAGGTAACTGAAATGTGCCAGTGTTATGTTTATATTCCTATTTAGGTTTATGTTCATTACACTTAAGTTACTTCTGAATAGGGATTTGAATGTAATCCCCATGTTTATACTGAAAACTATGCCTTCTGTTATTTTTACGTATCTAAAATAAAGTCAAAAAGAATATCATGGTAAAAGTGATCAACAGGTGTTGGGAACCAATAGGATCAATACTTCCTCAATCAAAGCAGTTTTTGTTTTGAAACCAGGCTGGAAGCAGGACTAAAAATTGGTTTAAATACTGTATATTGTTTATTTTATGTCTGATATTTTGATTTTGGTTTTTTATTTTACTTTATTGCACTGTGTTTTAATCTGTTTTTTCGGGCTTGTCCCTTTGTAAGCCATCCCGAGTCCCTTCGGGGAGATGGAGGTGGAGTATAAAAATAGTTGTTGTTGTTATTATTATTATTATTATTATTATTATTATTATTATATACTCGAGTATAAGTTGACCCAAATATAAGCTAAGGTACCTAATTTTACCACAAAAAACTGGGAAAATGTATTGATTCGAGTGTAAGCTGAGGGTGAGAAATGCAGCAACTACTGGTAAATTTCAAAATAAAAATAGATACCAATAACATTATATTAATTGAGGCATCCGTAAGTTCAATATTTACATAAAACTGTAATTTCAGATAAGATTTTCTAACTCTTATTAAACCATTATTCTACCCTTCTTAAATGTAAATGTGCTTATGTATTTTTCCAATAATAATAGAGTAAAATAATGTAAATGTAATAACAGTAATAACAGAGTAAAATAATAAATGTAATAATAAATATAGAAAAAGAATAAAAATAATAGAGTAAATTAATGTAAATGTTATAGTATTATAATAAATGGAGTAAAATAATAAAAATAATAGTAATAACAGAGTAAAATAATAAATAATCTTGACTCGAGTATAAGCCGAGGGGGCTTTTTCAGCCTAAAAAAAGGGTTGAAAAGCTCTGCTTATACTCAAGTATATACAGTAATTAGTGTCAGCCTAAAATGCCTAGAGATGACATGGCATAAACTGCTTCAATACCTTGAAATGAAATGGGAGATTTGTAACCCCTCAATAGCCCTCCATAGCCAAGAGCTGGGTGCTTCAGGAAAAACAGGTTTTCCATAGGTTTTCCTGGCTCTCTCATTAGCTGTGCCTCCTTCAGGATGAGAATTACAACATCCTGAAAGGGACTCCAATCATTTCTGATATCATAGCTGTAAGCCCTGAAAATGAAAATGTTCATCATTTCCGCTACCTTGGCAGCCACCTCTCCACCAAAGTCAACATTGACACCGAAATACAACACCGCCTGAGCTCTGCAAGTGCAGCATTTTTCCGAATGAAGCAGAGAGTGTTTGAGGACCGGGACATCCGTAGGGATACCAAGGTGCTTGTTTATAAAGCTATTGTCCTCCCAACCCTGCTATATGCCTGTGAGACGTGGACTGTCTACAGACGTCACATGCAACTCCTGGAACGATTCCATCAGCGCTGCCTCCGGAAAATCCTGCAAATCTCTTGGGAAGACAAGCGGACAAACGTCAGCGTGCTGGAAGAAGCAAAGACCACCAGCATTGAAGCGATGGTCCTCCGCCACCAACTCCGCTGGACCGGCCATGTTGTCCGGATGCCCGACCACCGTCTCCCAAAGCAGTTGCTCTACTCCGAACTCAAGAACGGAAAACGGAATGTTGGTGGACAGGAAAAGAGATTTAAAGATGGGCTCAAAGCCAACCTTAAAAACTCTGTCATAGACACTGAGAACTGGGAAGCCCTGGCCCTTGACTGCTCCAGCTGGAGGTCAGCTGTGACCAGCAGTGCTGCAAAATTTGAGGAGGCACGAGTGGAGGGTGAAAAAGAGAAACGTGCCAAGAGGAAGGCGCATCAAGCCAACCCTGACCGAGACCGCCTTCCACCTGGAAACCAATGCCCTCACTGTGGAAGAAGATGCAGAGCAAGAATAGGGCTCCACAGCCACATACGGACCCACAAGAATATTGGAAGACAATCATCCTCGGAAAGCGAGGGATCGCCTAAGTAAGTAAGTAAGCCCTGTTCTAGCAGATCTCTTGAACCAGGAAGTGGAAACCTAATGAGTAAGTTGTAGGTTTTAGCCCTTTTTAAAAAAGTATCCATAAAGTACTTATGTTTTTTTTAATTAGTTTTTGGTCCAAATGTGGTTAATTACATCTGTTATTTTTTTAAAAACCACACAAATAGAATAAATTTTTAAAATGCTGTTGCAGAAGTACAAGTCAGTCCTTAGTGGTAGTCTCTCAGGACCAATCAGAGCCCCTGTGAAAACTATGAATGTCATGGGAAAAGTCCACATCTTGCCGATACTTCAAGCTGATCGGAAGCTGACGCCGAAGCAGCTGCTCTTTTCCGTCCTCCGGATGGGGGTCGTCATAGATGGTGGAGATCAGTGGACGGCCATCTTGCCGAGGCTTCTTGGGTTTGACAAAAGTCTGGAGCTTCTCACCATGGTACCTAAAGGAAAGGTTAGGAAGAGTCACAATTTTCAGAAACACAGAGAAGGCAAATTGTGTTTGTCCTGACAACCAAAGGATCCATTTCATTTTAGATGTAATAGATGCAAGTCACACAATAGTCCACAGATGTGAGATCTCTGTGGCCCATGGCTAGTAAGCAGCCCGAGGGTGAGGTTTAGTGTAGTTCTTGGTCCCCACCGACTGGTCCCCAGATTTAAAGATTCTTCCAAAAATAATATAATGAGGAATTATGTTATAATACAATGTGAGCAATAAAGACCCCAGAATGGGTTTTTGAGCCCCCATATATGTCAGAAATATTAAAAAATTACAGTAAATACTTGAGTATAAGCCAGCCCGAATATAAGCCAAGGCACCTAATTTTACCACAAAAAACTGGGAAAATGTATTGACTCGAGTATAAGCTGAGGGTGGGAAATGCAGCAACTAATAGTAAATTTCAAAATAAAAATAGATACCAATAAAATTATATTAATTTAGGCATTAGTAGGTTAAATGTTTTTGAATATTCACATAAAACTGCAAATCAAGATAAGACTGTCCAACTCTGATTAAACCATTATTCTAACCTTCTTCAATGTAAACATGCTTACATGTCCTCCAATAATAATAAATAGAGTAAAATAATAATAAAGTAAAATAATAAATGTAATAATAACAATAATAAAATAATAAATGTAACAACAACAACAACAAAATAAAATAATAAATAACATTGACTCGAGTATAAACCGGGGGAGACTTTTTCAGCCTTAAAAAAGAACTGAAAAACTAGGCTTATATTCGAGTATATACAGTAACTAGGTATTTTTAAGGTGGCAATCCATCACTTATAGCTCCCTGGAGGGACAGTGGGTTAAACCGCTAAGCTGCTGAACTTGCTGACCAAAAGGTTGGCGGTTTGAATCTGGGGAGCGGGGGTGAGCTCCCACTGTTAGGCCCAGCTTCTGCTAACCTAGCAGTTTGAAAACAAGCAAATGTGAGTAGATCAATGGGTACCACTTCTGAAGGAAGGTAATGGTGTTCCATGCAGTCATGCTGGCCACATGACCTTGGAGGTGTCTATGGACAACGCCAGCTCTTCGGCTTAAAAATGGAGATGAGCACCACCCCCCAGAGATGGACACGACTAGATTTAATGTAAGGGAAAACATTAACCTTTTTACCCCTCACTTACCCCAAGCCCCTCTTGCATTTGGGATTTTGGCCATCACCAATCAGTGCTTCCGGCATCCCTGAATTGCTGCTTCCCAGACCAAGGCCTTCAGTCCAGCCCTGTTTCTCCATCACTTTCCTGCCGATGCCCTGAAAGAGGGAGAAGAATTTCTAAAGTTACTGATTCAAGAAAATAATAATAATGAAGTTTCCATCTATACACAGTCACTATTATTAGAGAAGGATGGTTGGAATGCCAAACAAGTCTTTATATTGAAATCAACTTTCAGTTCTCTTGGTCTAGAAAATGAAGCAAGCTAGGTTCTTCAAAATCTGCTCTATTAGGAACACTGAAGGACCTTCCCCATTGCTTCACACAATTTCATTTCTTACCTTGGTATATTTTTCAAAGTTCCCAATTGTTTGTCCTGCAACAGACCCATCTTCCAAACCATCCCGAAGCCTCTGCTCAAGCCGCATCCGGACAAAATCGCGAGCATCCTTATCACCACCATCTGGAATGAAGAGAAATCCCATATCAGTCTCTGCTCAGGAAAAAAGCCAAGAGCTATGAAACAGAAAGAGAGCTTATAGCTCAGTGAAACCATTCTAAATCAGTGCTAACAGATTTATTAAGCAAGAATCCCTGAAATCGGAGGTTGGAGCCCAAGACAGTCAATGGGAAAGGTATGGGAAGGCTGTATCATTGCAGTAGATTGGAAAATGTTTCAGACATCAAATGGTGTAACAACTGCAACATTTTAAAAAAAGAGTCTGGTAAACAACCATATATGGATGGCTTGACCTATAAAAGGTAGGAGATATTAGAAATTCCATAACTTATTGAAAATAACTGCACCATAACCTCATTGAAAAAGGTAAAAATGATGTCACATCCGTTTGGCAAATGTGAATCTCCATGAACATGTGGAGACCACCTTTTGAAAACTACAAGTCAAGAAAAGCATGACCTTGTTAGAAGTCAACTCTTTGAGCAAGTGATATTCACAAGCATTCATGTAATGGCACACAGGTAACTCAGATGTTAACTGAAGAACCATGTATTTAAACTGCCAAGGATAAAGACATGCCACTACAAAAATATATTTGACTAGCCGCCCCCTGCCACGCGTTGCTGTGGCCCCGTCTGGTGATCCGGAAAATAAAACAATGGTTTCTAATATATGTAATTCCTTTATGCTTGTGGGTAAACAGTATTCCTTGCTGTTTCTATGTCAGTGTTGATGTGGAGATGGTCTGGTTGGCCTACTCTGGAACATGCAACATATAATTGTCCTTCTTTAGGGGTCCCTTTGAAATCTATGATACTATATCTCTGTGTGTGAATCATATATATCTATCTATATTTATGGCTGGATGGGTCTTTGTCAGGAGGGCTTTGATTACGTTTTCTTGCCCCGGTGAAGGGAGTTGGACTGGATGGCCTTAAGTATGGTGGTTCTGTGTGGGAAGTTTGCCCCAATTCTGTCGCTGGTGGTTCAGCACGCCCTTTCATTGTAGGTGAACTATAAATCCCAGAAACTACAACTCCCAAATGTCAGGGTCTATTTCCCCCAAACTCCACCAGTATTCACATTTGGGCAAATTGAGGATTCGTGTCAAGTTTGGTCCAGATCCATCATTGTTTGAGTCCAAAGTGCCCTCTGGATTTAGGTGAACTACAACTGCCAAACTCAAGGTCAATGCCCACCAAACCCTTCTAGTATTTTCTGTTGGTCATGGGAGCCCTGTGTCCCAATATTGGTTCAATTCCATCATTGGTGGAGTTCAGAATGCTGTTTGATTGTAGGTGTACTATAAATCCCAGCAACTAAAACTCCCAAATGACAAAATCAAATTTTTAAAGTTAAGGACATACATTGGGTTGTTAGGTGTCTTGTGTCCAAATTTGGTGTCAATTTGTCCAATGGTTTTTGAGTTCTGTTAATCCCATAAACGAACATTACATTTTTATTTATATAGATAAGCAGAGGATAGTTGTTTCTTTGATGTAGAATAGAAAACTGAACACAAAACTGAATATAAAATGGAGTCCTGAGTCTGAACATGCTCAGTACAATCAGATGTCTATAAGCCCTCCCACACCAAAGAGCTAAGTCAAACTGGGAAGTCAACATGCACATAAAATACAGGTAAGCAAATATATACATTAACAAATAAATGGTGAAAGGCTATGCGGTTGCTATTTCCAACATGGGAAGTAGGAAATGGTTTCTGTTCATACATAGCAATAGAACATTACAATACAAAGTTTTATGTGTCATTTTGAGCTGGGTACAGGTGAGACACTGAGATGAGGGAGGGATGAAAGGATCACTGACATGTGTGTTATATCAACGCCCCAGTAGCTCCTTTGTAGACTGACCATGATCTATGGGAAGGCAGGGTGGTCAACACACACACACACACTACCTTGAATTGTGCTTGGAGTATTAAAAGGTGACAATGCAAAATCTTGTGATGCTCCATCCCAGCCAGAAAGACAAACCTAATACTTTTCAATTGCACTACGAGAAAGTTTGTATGGTGTATGCTATGCCAACTTAATCTCTCTACATCCCAGTCATCATAAATGGAGACATTTAATTCAAATACCTTTGTCATAGTAGATGCTCATGTCTACATCCCAGTCATCTGCTGTCTGCTCATCAAAATCTGTCAAAAGAAAAGTGACATGTGAAGCCATGAGTCTGTACCAGCTAAACATTGCTCTTGTGAGCAGCACAATCGCCATGCCCAAATGTTTTAGGGATTCTGCCAATGTTTGGATCAGTATTTTAACACTGTCTGGCTTATCATGATCAACAGTGAAGAGAGGAGCTGGGCAACCCTGTCTGATGCCAACCAATCATTGAGGATATGGAGGGATGGTGGAAGGAGTAAAAACTGAGCCTCGTATCTGACAGAAGGCAGATAGGGGCGTCAGGTCCGAGATAGGGAAAAGATTGTGTAGCAATAGGAAAAAGATGACACAGAGATAGGAAAAAGCAATAATAAAGATAGGCATGAGCCAGAAGGCATGTCCCTCCCAGTGGGCAATGGAAGTCAGAAAGAACATAATATAGTGACCTCAGCACCAAAGGATCTGAGACATATAGAGGCAGACTACTGCAACGCACTCTACGTGGGGTTGCCTTTGAAGACTGCTCGGAAGCTTCAAATAGTCCAACGAGAGGCAGCCAGGTTAATAACCGGGGCGGCATACAGGGAGCATACAACTCCTGTGTTACGCCAGCTCCACTCGCTGCCAGTTTGCTACTGGGCACAATTCAAAGTGCTGGCTTTGGCCTATAAAGCCCTAAACGGCCCCGGCCCAAATTACCTGTCCAAAAGCATCTCCCCCTATGAACCATCGATTGGTGGGGACGAGAGACAGGGCCTTTTCGGTGATTGCATAGCAGATATGGAACTCCCTTCCTGGTGAGATCAAGTCGGCCCCCTCCCTCCTGTCCTTTAGAAGGATAGTAAAAACTTGGCTGTGGGACCAAGCTTTCGGGACAGGGCAATAAAGCAGCAATAGGAAAGATGACCAGGCCAATGATTTGATGCGGATGACTAGGACGGTTTTAAATGGTGTATTTTAATATTTTGATAAATGTTTTTAATGTTTATGTATTGTATGTGAATCTGTGTCCCGGCATTTAATGTTTGCCGTGTATATGCTGTGCTCTGCCCTGAGTCCCCTTTGGGGTGAGAAGGGCAGAATATAAATGTTTTAAATCAGGGGTCCTCAAACTTTTTAAACAGAGGGCCAGGTCACAGTCCCTCAAACTGTTGGAGGGTCGGATTACAATTTGAAAAAATAGGAATGAATTCCTATGAACACTGCACATATCTTATTTGTAGTACAAAAGACACTTAAAAACAATACAATAATTAAAATTAAGAACAATTTTAACAAATATAAACTTATTAGTATTTCAGTGGGAAGTATGGGCATACTTTTGGCTGATGAGATAGGATTGTTGTTGTTGTTATGTGCTTTCAAGTCATTTCAGACTTAGGTTGACCCTGAGGGAGAGCCAGGTAAGTGACCTTGGGGGGCCACATCTGTTTGAGAACCCCCGTTTTAAAGAAAGAAAGAAAGAAAAGGAACATCAAGACTCCTGTATGTAATCAAGAAAGATATATGCCAGGAGCAGTTTTCAGTATTTCAAACCACTTATCTAATATTTCCTGATATTGCATTAACCAAAGGGCTTCTGCAAGCTGACTGCAGGCTGGATTAGCTCTGGTTCCGTCTGCCACTGTTAAAAGCCTTGGGGTTGTTTTGGACTCATCGCTGATGATGGAGGCCCAGATCACTGCCATAAGTAAGCAGGCCTTTTTTCATCTTCGCCAGGCAAGGAAATTGGCATCCTACCTTTCGGTAGAAGCATTGGCAACAGTAATCCACGCAACAGTCACCACGAGGTTGGACTATTGCAATGCCTTATATGCTGGCCTTCCGAAGTCAACGACCCAGAAGATTCGGATGGTCCAAAATGCGGCAGCCAGGCTGCTAGCGGGATCATCTATAAGATCCCATATTACACTGATTCTGCAACAACTGCATTGGCTACCAATAGAACATCGGATGTCTTACAAGATACTTATCCTGACATTTAGAGCTCAAAATGGCCAAGGACCTTTATATCTTAGGGACCACCTCATTCCTTTTCCCCATCAGTGGTCACCTCGATCCACCCAGGAAAATCTCCTATACATACCGGGTCCTAGGGAGGCACATTTGGAAGCTACAAGGCGTAGAGCTTTTTCGATCTATGCTCCAATTCTGTGGAACTCATTGCCTCCATATATTAGAGCAATGTCGGAGTTGCGACCTTTTGCAAAGGCGCTCAAGACTTGGCTGTTTGGTTGTGCATTAAATTACCGGATCAAATTTTGCCATAGTCACTGCTGAATGTTTTTATGTTGAATGTTTTATGTTGAATGTTTTTATGTTGAATGTTTTTATATTGAATGTTTTTATATTGAATGTTTTATATTGTGTATAAACTGTTTTAAATTGTAAGTCGCTCAGAGCACCTTGGTGGAGAGCGACTAATTAAGAAATAAAGTGATTATGATGATGATGGATTAGGGTTAAAAAAGAATTCTTCAAAGGTTAGTATGTCTTTAGTTGTTACCTCCTTCTTCCTCTTGTTGCCAATATTGTGCATCTGTATAGAAAACCAACCCAGAGCCTCCCTTTTCCCATTTCAGTTCAATCTCCTCCTCGTAGAGGCGCTCCTTGATTCGTTGCTGGCTTGTGACATCTTCATGCAAAGCCTCGTGTCTCTCCCACTCTTCACATCTATCATCATCTGATTCCTGTAGCAAAGAAGTGGGGGGACAGAATAACAGGACATCTAAGGTTGGGTTCAGTATCCTTTAACCAACTCCTCCCTTCAATAATTCTAGTAGAGGAAATGTATTCCTAATCAGCCAGGTGGGATGGGTTGCTCAGACAATAGTTGGTCTGAATGTCTATAGAGAGCTTTACCCTCCCTGTCTTACCATTATGGCCTCTGTCTCTTTATATGGCCATAGAAGACCAGGCCCAAGCAGGATGGCAGCTAGCTGTTCAAGTCAATGTTCTGTCACACTCAAGCTGCTTTTAAGGTCTCTTTGGCATTAATGTGTCTTAACTCTCTGTCAGCTTTTGGGATGCTAGATTGCCTTCTTTTGGAACAAGGAACCTCACAAAATTAATGTCCATGCTGTTGCTTTGAGGAAAAGGTAACGATTTATTAACAGATCTTCAATCTGATTCCAGCCAGGCACTAGCTTGATTTCCCCACAACTAAGTTCAACTAAGCCCTAAAAGGTTCTGGCCCAACTTACTTGTCTGAACGCATCTCCCCTTATGAACCATCTAGGACCTTAAGATCGTCTGGGGAGACCCTGCTCTTGTTACCGCCTTCATCACAAGTACGTTTGGAGGAGCTGAGAGAAAGGGCCTTCTCAGTGGTGGCCCCTCGGCTGTGGAACGCCCTCCCTATAGATATTAGATCAGCACCCTCCCTTTTAACATTCCGGAAAAAAGTCAAGACATGGCTTTTTGAGCAAGCGTTTGCAAATGCAGATTAACTGACATAGGAAAATGGAACAACTAGACAATGAGACCGGACAGCATTTTTAACAATGTGACACTATGGATTTATATTTTATTTATTTCTTATAGTTTTTATTATATGTTATGTTTTTAATTGTATTTATGATACTGTAGGCATTGAATTTTGCCCTGTAAACCGCCTTGAGTCGCCTATGGGCTGAGAAAGGCAATATACAAATACAGTAAGTAAGTAAATAAATAATATTTAAAACTTGGAAGGTAGCTTAATGATTCTGAAGCTGCCAGACGTGAATGTTTCTGAGGAGAATAGTTGACAGTTTTCCTTGCTCTCAGTCTCTGGTATAGGGCAGTCTGAGACGCCCAATGCCTAAGGTGTTAACCAGTCGTTGTTTAACTAATTGGTTGAGGTACTGGTTGTAGTAGGTAACTGGTCTGAAGTAACTGGTTGTAGGTAATATAATTGGTTATAAGTACAACTGGTTATGAAGTAACTGGTTATATAGTATTGACTTGAAATGTCTTGTTCAAGCCTGAATCTCTGGGACCAACCGAAGACACGTCCTGCCTCAAGGATTCCCTGGTGGTCTATGATCTAAAATGGCTCCTTTACCTCAGGTAAAGGGGCGTGGCCAACCAACTGACACAAACAGTTCCTTTTTCCTCAGGCAAAGGGCAAACAAACTGGCTGACACAAACCAGGAAGGGATTTCCTAAACTCCACCCTCATAAAAACTAGCATAAAAGCAACTGCTTTAAAACTATGGCCAAGGAAGTCAGACAAAAGGATCTGGAACTAGTGCAGGTCCAGCACAGGTGCTCTTTCTATTTAACACATATTCTGCCTTGCTTAATTCTAGCTTTGCCTCAAAGAACAACCAGTACTGTAGCACCTGGAAGATGCATTTCTCAAGTATTATATCTACCCCAGAGGTGGGTAATAGTGTGTCTTCCAGATATTTTGAACTCTTACCAGTCCTAGCAAGCATAATCATTGGTGGGAGATATGGGAAATAGGAGGCCAAAAACATTTGGAAAACCCCATAACTCCTGTTCTATATGCATATGATCAGATGAAAAGAGGATGGAGGCTTGTGAACACCAAACTTATTTCAAACACACTTCATTTCAGGAGATACTCCATAGTGGGTATAACAAGAAATGCCTTATATTTTTGTTAGTGAACAGCCACCTATTGGTATATAACACTAAGAAAATGAAACAAGATCACATACTTTTTTAAAAACCCAATTTTATGTATGTATATGAATAATGCTACATTCCCGGGAAGCATCCTCATTGTGATAGACTTAATATTACTATTGTATTTGAATGATATCACTTCATGGCCATGGAGCCTCTGGTAGCACAGTGGGTTAAACCCCTGTGCTGGCAGGACTGAAGACCAACAGGTCGCAGGTTCGAATCCGGGGAGAGGCGGATGAGCTCCCTCTATCAACTCCAGCTCCTCATGCAGGGACATGAGAGAAGCCTCCCACAAGGATGATAAAACATCAAAACATCCGGGCGTCCCCTGGGCAACGTCCTTGCAGATGACCAATTCACTCACACCAGAAGCAACTTGCAGTTTCTCAAGCTGCTCCTGACATGACTAAAAAAAAAATGGCCATGAAAACCCATTGGGTGACCTTGGACAAATCACACTCTCTCAACCTCAAGCAAAGACAAGCCCCCTCTTACCAAGAAAACAGTGTGATATGTTCACCTTGGGGTCTCCATAAGTCAGAACCGATTTGAAGGCAAACAACAAATACTGAATATCCACAAAATCACTCCCTCCTTCATTAGATTACATCTCTACAAGAGCTAAAAATATGTTTTCACATCTTCTAACCAGAGTAAAGTACTTACGCTGTTCTGTGGAGACTCTGCTGCTTCTTCCTCCCCTGCATCTTCCCAGTCTTTCTCCTCGGTGCTTCCATCATGATTGGCCATTCCTTCTTTTGGCAGGGGCTCTCCTTCTGTGACCTCCTCACCGGTAGCTGTGTACACTCGCTCCTCTTCTACAACAGTCTCAGTTTCCTTATAGGTAAATGGCACTTTTCCATATCTGCGAGAAGAACCTGATTTGGGGAACTGCAACTGTAGCTTCCTGATAATACTGGAAGGCATCCGGCAAGCTTTGATGAGATCCAAGAAGACTCTCAGAGGAGTTCCTACATTCCCATAAGGCATGAATGCAGGAGGATTTAGTTCAGGGAGGTGTTTTAAATCACCTTGAGTGAAGGATTCTTTTGATATTCTGTGATGTTCCTTTTTGGTTTTATAGGCAAATGTGTCAACATCTGAGAAAAAAATATATAAACAAAATGGATTTTAAGAAGTAATCAATATACCCAGCTTGAAGTTCTCGCCTCTCAAGAGAAAAGGTCTTTTTCAATTCTCCGACTGTTACAACAAATACACAGAAAGTACATGGCACACTTAAATTCTTGTGACCACATTCTGACATACAGTGAGTTACTGCATTGGCAGGACTGTCCAAAATGGACTACAAGGGCTACCTCTGATCTTCTGATGTAATGGTACATACTAATATCCAAGGCCAGCCACATTGTTTTGATACAGGAGACTGCAAACTCAACAAGTCACTCTCTTTTCTATAGCAGTAAATGTAACTGTAGCTATGAAATGAATTATTTGTCCCCATGTTCGTGACATTCATAATTAGGTGCCTGGTAGGTCTAGTCCAGCTCATTCGACAGAAATGTAGTGTGTGGCTCCCAAAAGCTATGTAATGTAGAAAGTGCCACCTATGAGTTGCAGATGAAAAGTATTCCAATTAAATGTAGTGAATGCTTCCAGAGGCTTGTGTTCTACTTTCTTGTTGTTGTGTGTCTTCAAATTATTTATGAATTACGAAATGTGAGAAAACTGCTGGGACATTTCCTCTCACAAAACTGGGTAGGTTTGGCTTAGAGAATAGAAGACTGAGACTAAATATCTGAAAGGATATCATTACACTATGTCACGCAATTTTTGGTCCTGGGTTATAAATGTCAATTCCTAATTGGTTCTACCAGAAGAACATGGGGAATGGGGTTTTTTTTGGTAGGAGGAATATTGTGCAGCACATTTTGCAATAGTTTTTCCATCATCGAGTGTCAACCAATTCAACCTAGTTTGTGGAAGACACAAAAGCAAAGTTACTGGAGTAGAACAACTACTTTCAAAGTAAGGACCGCACAATGAAACAAGAAATATGTGTTGCTGAAGGCTTTCATAGCTGGAATCATTGGGTTGATGTGAGTTTTCTGCCTGTATGGCTATATTCCAGAAGCATTCTCTCCTGACATTTTGCCCACATCTATGGCAGGCATCCTCAGAGGTTGTGAGGTCTGTTGGAAATGAGGCAAGTGGGGTTTATATATCTGTGGAATGTCCAGGGTGGGAAAAAGAACTCTTGTCTGTTTGAGCCAGGTGTGAATGTTGTAATTGGCCACCTTGATTAGCACTGATTAGCCTGACAGCTTCAAAGTCTGGCTGCTTCCTGCCGAGGGAATCCTTTGTTGGGAGGTGTTAGTTGGCTCTGATTGTTTCCTGTCTGACATTCCCTTTTTTTTAGTGTTGCTCTTTCTTTACTGTCCTGATTTTAGAGGGGTTTTTTAATACACATAGCCAGTAGGATTGGATAGGTTCGTTCGGAAGAGCCTGAAACTCATAAAAAACTTCAGACTTTTTACTTTGAAGCATTTTTGAACCATGCAGGCAAGGTGGGAGGGGCAAATCCAAATTTGAACCACTAACATTTTTCCCCCCAGAAATATTCCATAATGTTTGGATGTCTCCCAAGGTTATTTTAATTTTCAGAACGATTAAGCAACTTTGGTTTTTTTTTGGGTTTTTTTGTCGTGTCAGGAGTGATTGCAAGTGATTGTGAGAGAATTGGTAAAGCCTAAGTTTTAAAATCTCATGCTTTCCCTCCCTGGCGATGCAAGGGCGGGATGAGGTGGGCGTGGCTAAGCACAGCCATTGTTGTAGTTTGTGAAGGCCAGGCCCCCAATGGTAGAGATTGCAAGAGGCCCTGCTGTTAAACTACATTAGCCACAATGGCTGAAGGACCCCTCCCCTATAGCTGTCTGTAACAGTCTTCAACTAAATATAAAATAAACTGATTGAATCTACAAAGGTGTCTAAAGAAGGCAGCAAAGCAATAAGCAACTTTTGCAAAGCCAAGAGAACATACACTGCTTAAAAACTAATAATTTCATTTTGGCCTGATTGCCATGAACAAGGTACTGGGGTAGCCAGCCTTTTACGTCATTAAGTAATGATAAAATAAAATGATCGATTGAACCTGCAAATAGGAATAAACAGATGGATGTGTCTTGAGGGTCCCCTCCAGCTCAGTAGAGGAAGCAAATGGATGTCAGGAGAGTTTGGATGGTGCCTTTCTGCCCGGAAGAAGGGGGTCAGCCTAGATGTCCCTTGATGGGGTGTGTACGATGATTTCTGTTCTCCACCAATTTAACACAGTTTGTGCCACACAAACAAAGTTTCTGGAGTAGAACAACTACTTTCAAAGGAAAGACCACCCAATGAAACAGGAAATAACATTTTCAAACCAGGAACAGATTTTATTTAATATTAAAAATATTTTTTATAAAAACTTTGAAATATCCATGGATAAGTCAAAGGTAATGAAATTTGGTGAGCTAACAGTTGTCCATGTGTTCTACCATTTTGGCAAGTTTCATCATAATGAGGGAGGGAGAATCCCCCGAAAGCTTCCCCAGTGCCAGTGCTGTTTTGTTCCTACTGCACATTCGTGTCTGCCATTAAAGAATCGATTCAGAGTTTTGGAAAGTTTTGATTTTTTAAAAAATCAGAAGTGACTTTAGAATTGAACCACCAGTGCCACCTACATCTGAAACGAGCTTTGAACCTTTTTTTTTTAATCAACCAAGCCCAGATTTTATCAACTAAGCCCAGATTTTGTTCATTTTCACAGTTTCTTCCTTTCTGTTAAAATTGTCCACGTGCTTTGTGTGGATTTCAATGGCTTCTCTGTGTAGTCTGACATGGTGGTTGTGACAGTGGTCCATCATTTCTCTGTTCTCAAATAATATGCTGTGTCCAGGTTGTTTCATCAGGTGCTCTGCTATGAGTGACTTCTCTGGCTGAATTAGTCTGGAGCTGTGGACAAGCCTACATCGTGACCATAAAACGCAGTGTCCAAACACCAATCAAGGAACATGAAAGGCACTGCAGACTAATTCAACAAATATTTCTCCAGGCAGGAAGCTGCAAGTCTCCGGCCCAGTTTACCTGTCCGAACGGATTCTCCCCTATGAACCATCAAGGTTGTTAAGATCTTCTGGAGGGGCCCTACTCTCGGTCCCACCACCCTCACAATCGCGTCTTGTGGGGAAGAGGGACAGGGCCTTCTCGGTGGTGGCCCCTCGGCTCTGGAACTCTCTCCCACTGGAGATTAGATCTGCCCCTTCTCTCCTAACTTTTAGAAAACTGGTGAAAACCTGGCTCTGGAATTTAGCATTTGATGACTGAGTCAATAACTTTTGACCACACGGACAGATAGCGATGAATTATGACTTCATTTTGACGACTGGCATTATGTAATTATATGATTGTAGTTTAATGTTTTAGTGAATTATGGGATGTGATGTTTTAAACTACTGTTTATGAATCTTTTGTTGTGAACTGGGCTGAGTCCTTCTGCGGAAGTTGAGAAGTTCTAAATAAATAAAAGCTCTAAATAAATAAATAAATAAACATTCAATGCTAATCAAGGTGGCCAATGGCAACATTCACCCTTGCCTCATGCAGACAGGAGTTCTTCCTCCCTCCCACCCTAGACATTATTCCACAGATAGATTAACTCCACTTTCCTAGTTTCCAACAGACCTCACAACCTCTGAGGATGCCTGCCATAGATGGGGGAGAAACGTCAGGAGAAAATGCTTCTGGAACATAGCCATACAGCTCGGAAAACTCATAGCAACCCAAACAGGGAATGACAAGCATTCCAAAGCACCCTGGGCTTCTCCCCTCCTGCTCTGCCTACTCTCACCTTCCTGCGGGGAGACGCGGACCCTGCGGATGAGGCACCGCCCGGGCAGGGTGTCTCCTTGGCGGTCGAGCCAGCGCTTCCCTGAGTACATGCGGACCAAGCGGCGGGACCAGCCGGCCTTCACGGCCACGAGGCAGCAGCAGGTCGGGCCTGGGCGTTGAGGGAGAGTTTCCTTTTCGGGACGGTGCCGGTAATGGAAGCAGAGGAATCCCCCGGCTTCGACGAACTGGCTGAAGTAGCCGCGGAGGTCGGCGGAACGGAGCCCGGCCGGAATGCCGCTCACCAGGCAATAGCGGCCGCCGGGAGGGAGAGAAGACGGAGTCGGAGCGAGCGCCGCCATGTTGGGAGTCCTCCCAGCGAGTCACGTGAACGCTTAGTGACGTCTGGGCTGGGTCACGTGCCCGTCTTTTGCGGCTGTCGGGACGACAGCCGCAAAAGACGGGCACGTGACCCAGCCCAGACGTCACCAGGCGTTCACGTGACTCGCTGGGAAGACTCCCAAAACGGCGGGCACGTGACCCAGCCCAGACGTCACCGACTCCCTCTTGTACTTAGAACTTCAACTCCCAGAATTCCTCGCCGTTCGCTGAGCTGGCTGGGGCGTCTGGGAGATGAAGTCCCAAACCGCTGGAGGCCTCAAGAGTCTAGGAAACACTGATAGAAGCCAAGCTCCTCCTCTCTCATCCTCCCTATTTTGTTATTCAGCTTTCATTGCAATGGATAGGTGCCAATCCTGTATGATGTTTGGATGTGTAGTTTGGTGCTCTCTGCTTGAGGCTTCTCGTCACTCCTTTAAACTGCAAAGCTCAGGGTCGCATAAGATGTTGCCACGGGAGTTAAAGTGGAATGATAGCGCTATAAGGCCTGCCTCAGGGGAGCGTGCTCGCTCCATCCATGTTCAACAACTACACAAATCACCAGCCACTGCCAGAAGAGACAGAGAGTTTCATCTATGCTGATGATCGTACCATCACCACTCAAGCAGGGAGCTTTGAGATGGTTGAACAGAAGCTCTCCGAAGCTCTAGGTGCTCTTACTGCCTATTACAGGGAAAACCAACTGATCCCTAATCCATCTAAAACACAGACATGCGCCTTTCACCTTAAGAACAGACACGCTTCCCGAGCTCTGAGGATTACCTGGGAAGGAATCCCACTGGAGCATTGTAGCGCACCCAAATACCTGGGAGTCAGACCGTTCTCTGACCTACAAGAAGCACTGCCTGAATATCAAACAAAAAGTGGGTGCTAGAAACAATATCATACGAAAGCTGACTGGCACAACCTGGGGATCACAACCAGACACAGTGAAGACATCTGCCCTTGTGCTATGCTACTCTGCTGCTGAGTACGCATGCCCAGTGTGGAACACATCTCACCACGCTCAAACAGTGGATGTGGCTCTTAATGAGACATGCCGCATTATCACGGGGTGTCTGCGCCCTACACCACTAGAGAAATTACACTGCTTATCCGGTATTGCACCACCTGACATCCGCCGGGAAGTAGCAACCAATAGTGAAAGGACCAAGGCAGTGACATCTCCAGCTCATTCCTTGTTTGGGTATCAGCCAGCACGTCAACGACTTAAATCAAGAAATAGTTTTCTAAGATCTGCAGAGACACTCGCTGGAACACCTCAGCAAGCGAGAGTCCAAAAGTGGCAGGCTCAAACCCAGAACCTCAATCAATGGCTGATACCAAATGAGAGACTCCCCCCTGGGCACACAGAAAATGGGCGACTTGGAAGGCGCTGAACAGACTGCGCTCTGGCACCACGAGATGCAGAGCCAACCTTAAGAAATGGGGCTACAAAGTGGAATCCACGACATGCGAGTGCGGAGAAGAGCAAACCACTGACCACCTGCTGCAATGCACCCTGAGCCCTGCCACATGCACAATGGAGGACCTTCTTGCGGCAACACCAGAAGCACTCCAAGTGGCCAGATACTGGTCAACGGACATTTAATCAACTACCAAATTTGCAAAATTTGTGTTTTTTTATCTGTTTGTTTGTTTTGTTCTGTTAGAAATGTAATACAATGTTCTGGTTGCGGATGACACGATAAATAAATAAATAGCGCTATATGTGTGTAGTGTGGCAGGGCCCCTAGTCCTCAAGGCAAAACTCAGTGATCCAAACCACTGGGCATAGAGTTGCCTTTCCATCAAGGGCCTGAAGAACAAGCTGTAATGAAATTCCCAATTAAGGTGTAAGTTTTGGATATCTTCTTCTATCTATATAAATAAAAATGTAATGTTCGTTTGTGGGATTAACAGAACTCAAAAACCAGTGGGCGAATTGACACCAAATTTGGACACCATACACCTAACAACCCAATGTATGTCCTTCACTCAAAATTTTTTGATTTTGTCATTTGGGAGTTGTAGTTTTTGGGATTTATAGTTCACCTACAATCAAAGACCATTCTGAACTCCATCGATGATGTAAACGAACAGATAGGACTCCCATGACCACCAGAAAACACTAGAAGAGTTTGGTGGGCATTGACCTTGAGTTTGGGAGTTGTAGTTCACCTACATCCAGAGGGCACTGTGGGCTCAAACAATGATGGATCTGGACCAAACTTGGCACGGATACTCAGTATACCCAAATGTGAACACTGGTGCAGTTTGGGGAAAATAGACCTTGACATTTGGGAGTTGTAGTTACTGGGATTTATAGTTCACCTACAATCAAAGCATCCTTGAAGTGACTGGACTGACCTTGAAGGAGCTGGGGGTGGTGACGGCCGACAGGGAGCTCTGGCGTGGGCTGGTCCATGAGGTCACGAAGAGTCGGAGACGACTGAACGAATTAACAACAACAATCAAAGCGCATGCTGAACCCCACGAACGATAGAATTGGTGCAAACTTTCCACACAGAACCCCCATGACCAACAGGAAATACTCAAGGCCATCCAGTCCAACTCCCTTCACCAGGGCAAGAAAACGTAATCAGAGCCCTCCTGACAAAGAGCCATCCAGCCATAGATAGATAGATAGATAGATAGATAGATATATGATTCACACACAGAGAGATAAAGTATCATAGATTTGAAAGGGACCCCTAAAGAAGGACAACTTTATGTTGTGTGTTCCAGTGTAGACAAACCAGACAATCTCCACATCAACACTGATAAAGAAACAACAAGAAATACTGCATAAAGCATAAAGACATTTCATATATTAGAAACCAAAACTTTCTCATTACTTTATTTTCCAGATCATCAGACTGGGCCACAGCAACGTGTGGCAGGAGACGGCTAGTGTTTTATTAATATTGGCTGAGAGGTGACCAGAAGCCCCGGGTGTTGCCATAGCAGCATAGCCTCCAGGCAGAGGAAAGGGGGCAGAGCCAACTGTCACTGGAAAAAAGAATGTTGGTTTAAAAAAAGGAGTCAGTTGGTTGCTGGATGAGTTTAAGGACGGTTAGTCCTAAGGTGGTGGGACTACACCAAAAAGTTTAGGCTTCTGACAGGTAGTCAGGAAGAGAAAGGCTGCATTAAGTAGTGAGCCAGGTGTTTACTCTCCAATGTGGAGTAGTTAAGAGTTGGAGAAGCCCAACTAAACATTCTGGTGTTGTTAGTTAGTGAGCTAAAGTGAAGGAAGACGTTAGCTGAAAATTTAGATATAGGAACACGTTAAAGATAGTTTGTACCTGTTTTTATGTATTTGCATAACTGTCCTTTTGGAGAAAAAGAATAGATTGAATGAAACTTATATTGAAACGTTGTTCTGTAATCAGCAAGCATTTGATCCTTTGTAACCACTACGCTTATGCCACAAGAATGCTACAAATAAACTGGGTTACTGTTTCATCTCTCTTAATCTCTGTTAGATATCTGTTTGTTTTTGTTTCAAATGGAGGCAGTGACATGATGATAAAATAAAAGGTCCACCCTGCCTGAAGATTTGTTCGTGTTTTCGTTTCACAAGCCCTATAAGGAGTGGCTTAAAGACTTGGGCATGTTTAGCCTTCAGAAAAGAATAATAATAATCATCATCATCATCATCTTTATTTATACCCTGCCACCATCTCCCCAATGGGGACTCGGCAGCTAACATGAGGCCAAGCCCAGAAATACAATACAACACAAGAAGGCTGAGAGGAGACATGATGAGGGCCATGGATTAAGATGTGAGATGTCATAGGGAGGAGGAAGCAGGCTTGTTTCTGCTGCCCTGGAAACTAGGATGCAGTGTAACAATGGTTTCAAACTACAGGAAAGGAGATTCCTCCTGAACATTAGAAAGAACTTCCGACTGTGAGAAGAGCTGTTCAGCAGTGGAACTCTCTCTCTGTCCCAGGCTGTGGTGGAGGCTCCTTTGGAGGCTTTTAAACAGGCTGGATGGACATCTGTCGGAGGTGCTTTGATTTTCACTATTTCTTGGCAGAATGGGGTTGGACAGGATGGCTCTTCCAGCTCTATGATTCTATGAATTCCTTTCCTTCCTTGGTCACCATTGGACCTGTTTCTGTTTTGTCCACATGCTTCTTTACACCGAGCCCAAAATAGGATTGACTCAGTATCCCAAATAAAGTAATTATAATAGATCTGTCAACCACAATCTCCGTAATCTTCAAAATGACACCAACTGTTGGTTGTATTTCAAAACATTTTATTTGTTTTCTTTAAAAAAAATAAATTAGCAAATTGTTGTTAACATACAATCACATAGAGACACAGTATACACAAAATGCCGACATCAAGGGCCTGTGCAAAGATAGTGTTACTCTGTGTATGCAGCAGTTGTGTGAACTAAAGCAGTAAGCAGCCACTTCCCTGGATAAAACATCCATTGTGGAGGAGATTTTGTGATGAAAAGCTGGAAAGAGGAATGAAGGTTTCTGTCCTTCAGCTGTTCTTAATGACATTTTTTTTGGTCATGTCAGGAGCGACTTGAGAAACTGCAAGTCACTTCTGGTGTGAGAGAATTGGCCATCTGCAAGGACGTTGCCCGGGAACGCCCGGATGATTTGATGTTTTATCATCCTTGTGGGAGGCTTCTCTCATGTCCCCGCATGAGGAGCTGGAGCTGATAGAGGGAGCTCATCCGGCTCTCCCCGGATTCGAACCTGCGACCTGTTGGTCTTCAGTCCTGACGGCACAGGGGTTTAACCCACTGCTCCTCTAAACGACATGAGGATCAAAGGTTAATTAGGGTGCATCTACACCATAGAATGAATGCTGTTTGACATCACTGCCACGACTTAATGTTGTGGAGCCCTGGGAGTTGTAGTTTTGTAAGGTCTGTAGCCTTCTTTGCCGAAAAGTGCTGCGGTCTTGCCAAACTACAAATCCCACAGCATTGAGTCATGGCTGGTTTTTTTGTCCATGTCAAGAGTGACTTGAGAAACTTCAAGTTGCTTCTGGTGCGAGAGTGTTGACCGTTTGCAAGGATGTTGCCCAGGGGACCCCCAAATGTTTTGATGGTTTACCATCCTTGTGGGAGGTTTCTCTCATGTCCCCACATGGGGAGCTGGAGCTGACAGAGGGAGCTCAACCCGCTCTCTCCCCAGATTCGTCCTGCCAGGACAAGGATTTAACCCGTTGTGCTACCAGGGACTTCTGTCATGGCTATTAAAGTGGTGTCAATATGCATTCATTCTGCAGTGTAGATTCGTCCTGAGATGCCCCACAGTCATAGAAGCATCGAGTTGGAAGGGGCCTCATGGGCCATTGAGTCCAAGTTGCTACTTGATGCACAACCTCAGCTAAAGCTTTCCCAGCAGGTAGCCATCCAGCCTCTTTTTCCAGACATCCACATCAAAATATATTTGACTGATTCATACCAAACAGTGCAATTTGAGACGAACTGTTTTGTCTTCTAGCATCATAACCCTTGGAGGGCTATAACTTGGAGTACTATAAGGGAAACTGTTCCACTAGTCATCAGCAGGCCTGTTTCGCACAGCTTCTTTCATCAAGGAAACACACACACAACAAATGTACAAGGTGGCATATTTAGATTCTTAGACACAATACACAGGTCTCCGCCACTTGACACCAGCTAAAACCAAGTGATTCTCAGAAGATGTGATAAGGAGAGAGTACTTGCACCTAAGCAAGAGATGAACATGCCGGTTGGTTTATGTGTAAATAAATCCCTTATTTAAGCTGAACTAGTCCCAATATCTATTATTTCCAAAAAAGAAAGCGAGATAAATATCATGACTAAGTTATTCAAAAGCGGTGATGTATTATTACAGGAGATAGGTTTCCTCTAATTGAAACGTTACTGGAAGCTGCAGTTCCTTGAGGAAGGGCAGTGGATATGAAGACATCTCAGCACCATCAGAAAACTGCAATTCCCAGCATCCTTTGAGAAGTATGAGGATGTTATAAGAGTTACGATGGAAGGAAAATCAATATAAGTGTGTCAATCGCATGCCCTTAAATGCTGCAGGGGTTTTGACCCGCATTACCCCTATTTCATAAATTGTGATTGTATTTCTGATATCCTTTGCAATGCTGCACAAAAATAGGAGGGTTTCCCCCGCCATAATGTGATTCTGACTTTAGTTGCTTGAAAGACCAGATTGCAATTCACCTTCTTGTGTTTTGAGGTCTAGACAAAGAATAAGTCTCTTTATCTGCAAAGTCTCATTAGGATGCTCTTATCCACATCTTGAATTCAGTAAAGAGTCATAGCTTTGATGCATGCACAGAAGGTGATGTCAAAGGAGCTATTTCACTAGCAACATATCCGAGAGCAGTTCGAGAATGTCCATATTGCCAATGATGGGCTGAAAGAAAAGTTCGGTGATGAGAGAAGGAGGGATGGACTTCAAGGAGGAGGAAACCAGCAAGACGCGGGCAAAACGGCCTTGATCTTCCAGGTGAAGAAGCGCCAAGACCTCTTGGAGTGCTCTCTGAGCTTCTTTCTGGAGGCTCTCGATGTAAGAGGACGCTTTAAGACCAGGAATGTCTGAAGGAGGAGAGAAAGGAATATTCAGATTAACCACAAACTGTGAACATGTCAATTGGAATCCTGGAAGCAGATGAACTTCAAGTGCCTTCAAGACTGTGCATTATCTCAAATATTTATTACAGTTCCAAGCCAGTACAAACCCAGCTAAAATCAATGCTTTAAACACTCATTTCTTTAGTTTTATCAGCGTTTCGTTTTGTAAAAAGCTAAAACTTCGTTCTAGTTTTCTTTTACTACAAAACGATATTACTCAAGTCTAGTAAATTTTTGTTCAAATAATAAATCTATATCTATATAAATAAAAATGTAATGTATTGTCAAAGGCTTTCATGGCCGGGATCACTGGGTTGTTGTAGGTTTTTCCGGGCTATATGGCCATATTCTGGAGGCAATTTTTCTCCTGACGTTTCGCCTGCATCTATGGCAAGCATCCTCAGAGGTAGTGACCTCACTACCTCTGAGGATGCTTGCCATAGATGCAGGCGAAATGTCAGGAGAAAAATTGCCTCCAGAACATGGCCATATAGCCCGGAAAAACCTACAACAATCCAAAAATGTAATGTTCGTTTGTGGGATTAACATAACTCAAAAACCACTGGACGAATTGACACCAAATTTGGACAGCATATACCTAACAACCCAATGTATGCCCTTCACTCCAAATTTTTTGATTTTGTTATTTGGGAGTTATAGCTGCTGGAATTTATAGTTCACCAACAATCAAAGAGTATTCTGAACTCCATCAATGATGGAATTGAACCAAACATGATACCCAGGACTCCCAAGACCAACAGAAAACACTAGAAGGGTTTGGTGGGCATTGCCGTTGACTTTGGGAGTTGTAGTTCACCTACATCCAGAGACCACTGTGGACTCAAACAAGGATGGATCTGGACCAAACTTGGCACAAATATCCCATATGCCCAAATGTGAACTCAGATGGAGTTTGGGGGAAATAGACCCTGACATTTGGGAGTTGTAGGTACTGGAAGTTATAGTTCACCTACAATCAAAGAGCATGCTGAACCCCACAAATGACGGAATTGGGGCAAACTTCCCACACAGAACCCCCATGACCAACAGAAAATATTTAAGGCCATCCAGTCCAACTCCCTTCACCAGGGCAAGAAAACAATCAAAGCCCTCCTGACAAAGAGCCATCCAGCCATAGTTATAGGTAGATAGATATGATTCACACACACACACACACACACACACACACGTATATGACAGATATAGTATCATAGATTTTAAAGGGACCCCTAAAGAAGGACAATTATATGTTGCATGTTCCAGAGTAGGCAAACCAGACAATCTCCACATCAACACTGACAAAGAAACAGCAAGAAATACTGTTTACCCACAAGCATAAAGAAATTGCATATATTAGAAACCAACACTTTTTCATTACTTTATTTTCCAGATCACCAGACTGGGCCACAGCAACGCATGGCAGGGGATGGCTAGTATATAATAAAAGTGAATTTTGTATGTATGTTTGTATGCGGAGATGTATGTGGCAGCTTTCTGATTGGCTCCCACTTTCACAGACCACTGTGACCAGCACGGGTGACGTATCTGGACCAAACATGGCGCACAGAGCCCCCATGATCCACTCTACATCCTGGTGCTGTTTGGAGGAGGAATGACAATGGATGATGGGATTTGTAGTATTTTCAAATCTTTCAGTTCCCACAGACCACTGTGGCCCCCAACAAAGACCGATAAAGACCAAAATTGGCACACAGAGCCTCCATGACCCACTCTACAGCCTACTGCAGTTTGGAGGAGGGCAGACCATGGATGATGGGACTTTAAATACCTCCACTCACTTCCCGAGACCGCTGCGACCCACATCCAATGGCTGATAAAGACCAAACTTGGCACACAGAGCCCACATGACCCACTCTACATCCTGGTGCGGTATCAAGGAGGGTGGACCACGGAAGATGGGACTTGAAGTACCTTCACTCACTTCCCAAGTCCACTGTGAACCTCATTCAATGATTGATCAAGACCAAACTTGGCACACAGAGCCCCCAGGAGCCCCTCTATGTCCTGGTACTATTTGGAGGAGGATGAACCATGGAGGATGGGACTTGCAATACCTTCACTAACTTCCTGAGACCACTGCGAGCCACATAAATAACCAACCTTGGCACACAATGCATTTCTGAAAGTATGGGTTCCCAAGCTAGTATCATAATAAAATGAGTGTAGAGGCTAGATCAGGCATGGGCAAACCCAGGCCCGTGAGTCGAATGTGACCCCTTGGGCTCTTTTCTCAGGCGCTCGTCTCCCTTACTATTCTATCCTTCCTTCTCTCTTTCCTTCCTCCTTTCCTCTCTCCCTTCTTTATCTCTCCCTCCCTCCCTCCCTTCCCTCCCTCCCTCCCTCCCTCCCTCCCTTTTGTTTTTCCTTCCTTCTCTCTTTCCTCCCTCCCTCCATTCCCTTCCACCCTTCCTTCCCTCCCTCCCTCCCTTTCTTCTTTTTCCTTCCTCCTTTCCTCCTGTGGGATGTTTAGCCAGGAGAAGGTAGAAAGGGAACACGAGAAGCATGTTTCAAGATTTTAAAGGGTGTCGCATTGAGGAGGAGGAGGGGGAAAACTGACTTTCTGCTGCTCTACAGACCAGAGCACAAGGGAGCAATGGGTTCAAATGGCAGGGAAAGAGATTCGACTGAAAAGATTAGAAAGAACTTCTTGGAGAGTAGCCTAGGCTGTCCAGGAGTGTGGTGGAGCCTCCTTCTCTGGAGGCTTTTCCCTGTCTGGGCTGGAACAGGGTGGGCGAGCTGGGAGGAAGGGGGTTCTCCCCAAGTCCCCTCCCTACCCTTTCCGCCCCTTCCAGAGGCAGAAAGTGAAGGAAAAACAGGAAATGTATTGTCGAAGGATTTTATGGCCGGAATCACTGGGTTGTTGTAGGCTTTTTCGGGCTATATGGTCCATTTCTCTAGAACATGGCCATATAGCCCGAAAAAACCTACAACAACCCAAAAACAGGAAATGTTTGGATCCCAAAAGGGTTGGCCTTGGTCAGGATGAGATGGTGGACGGGAGAGAAAATGTGTATCCATGGGACCCCTATTGCCTACTCTTGATATAGAATCCTAGAGCTGGAAGAGACCCCCAAGGGCCATCCAGTCCAACCCTCTCCCATGCAGGGAAGCACAATCAAAGCACTCCCGATAGACAGACTCTGCGGAAAAGCCTCCAGAGAAGGAGACTCCACCACACTCCCAAGCAGCCTACACCACTCTCTAACAGCTCTTACTCACAGGAAGTTCTTCCTCAGCTTTTCAGTCAAATCTCTTTCCCTGCCATTTGAAACCATTGGTCCCCTGTGCCCTGGTCTCTAGAGCAGCAGAAAGTCAGTTTTCCCCTCCTCTTCAATGGGAGACCCTTTGAAATCTTAAAACATGGTTCTCATGTCCCTTCTCTACCTTTTCTTCTCCCAGCTCAATATCCTCAATAGGGAAAGGAAGAAGGAAAAAGAGAAGAAAGAAAGGGAGGAAGAGAAGGAAGGAAGAGGGAATGTAGGGAGGGGAGGGGGGAAAGAGAGAAGGAAGGACAGACAAAAGGAAGAAGAAAGGGGGAAGGGAAGGGAAGGAGGGAAGGGCAACAGGGTGGAAGGGATGGAGAAAGAGGGAGGTAAGGAAGAGAAGGAGGAAGGAAAGCGAGAAGGAAGGAAGGATAGGATAGTGACACAACCTAAGAAAAAAGCGCAAGGGGCCACCCAGACCTGGGTTTGCCCATACCTGGCATAATCTCTTTCCTAACAGGAGGCTGCAATCATACTTTGGCTTACAACTCCAACCAGATATCATGGGACCTGTGATCAGACCATGATTGTTCATGCTCTGGATATCAGAAATTACAACCAACATTGCCATTGATGTACCACCTGGTATCTTTTTTCTACAGGTCACTTGTAACGGCACACCTTTATCAATATCTCATCCTGCAGGAGTGACACCTGTTACGGTTTGCTGTTACTTTAGTAAAGCTGTCCTATAATTTTTCATCAACAAAATTGCAAGATAAATAAATGTGAGCCTTATGAAGTTCTTACGTGAAAGCCATAGACACCCCAGGATGACTCCTAGGTTTGCAAGTATATTATGAAGTCCTTGTTCAATTAGAACATGGAAATCCAGGGTTCTGTTGTCTAATTAATTTAAATCGTTTCAATTCTATACACTGCATTTCCAAAGGAATATGTTGCTATTCATACCTCTGTGTATATTTTAATTTGCCCAGCAAAGGATATGAATAAATAATATGTATATTTGTAATAATTTTAAAATTCCCTCAAGACCTTCATCTTACTTCTGCAAAAGTTTGTACTCATACACAAATTTAATGAATAGACTAACTAGAAAAAATAGGTTGAATCAATGCATTGTTTAACCTAGAATGAAGCAGAGAGTGTTTGGTAGGGATACCAAGGTGCTTGTTTATAGAGCTATTGTCCTCCCAACCCTGCTATATGCATGTGAGACGTGGACTGTCTACAGACGTCACATGCAACTCCCGGAACGATTCCATCAGTGCTGCCTCCGGAAAATCCTGCAAATCTCTTGGGAAGACAGGCGAACAAACACCATCGTGCTGGAAGAAGCAAAGACCACCAGCATTGAAGCGATGGTCCTCCGCCATCATCTCCGGTGGACCGGCCATGTTCTCCGGATGCCCGACCACCGTCTCCCAAAGCATTGCTCTACTCCAAATTCAAGAACGGAAAACGGAATGTTGGTGGACAGGAAAAGAGATTTAAAGATGGGCTCAAAGCCAACCTTAAAAACTCCGGCATAGACACTGCGAACTGGGAAGCCCTGGCCCTTGAGCGCTCCAGCTGGAGGTCAGCTGTGACCAGCAGTGCTGCAGAATTTGAAGAGGCACGAATGGAGGGCGAAAGGGAGAAGTGTGCCAAGAGGAAGGCGCGTCAAGCCAACCCCGACCGAGACCACCTTCCACCTGAAACCAATGCCCTCACTGCGGAAGAAGATACAGAGCAAGAATAGGGCTCCACAGCCACATACGGAACCACAAGAACACTGGAAGACAGTCCTCCTCGGAAAACAAGGGATCGCTTAAGTGAAGTGAAGTAACCTAGATTACTATACCTTTATGTTGAGTGTGAGAGGCACAACTCCAGCTCAGTCATCCTGTTGTGTGACTTACGGCAACCCTATCATGGGGTTTTTGGAACTTGATCAAGATCATCCAGTGGGTTTCATGGCTGAGTGGGGAATCGATCACTGGTCTCCAGATGTCTCCAACCTCTACACCAGCATTTCTCAACCTGGGGGTTGGTACCCCTGGGGGGCTCGTGAGGGGTTACCAAAGACCATCAGAAAACAGAGTACTTTCTGTTGGTCAAGGGAGTTCTGTGTGGGAAGTTTGGCCCAATTTTATCATTAGTGGGGTTCAGAATGCTCTTTGATTGTAGGTGAACTATAAATCCCAGCAACTACAACTTCCAAATGTCGAAGTCTATTTTCCACATACTCCACCAGTGTTCACATTTGGGCATATTGCGTATTCGTGCCAAGTTTGGTGCTGATTTATCATTGTTTGAGTCCACAGTGCTCTCTGGATGTAGGTGAACTACAACTCCAAAACTCAAGGTCAATGCCCACCAAACCCTTTCAGTATTTTCTGTTGGTCATGGGAGTTCTGTGTGCCAAGTTTGGTTCAATGCCATGGTTGATGGAGTTCAGAATACTCTTTTGATTGCAGGTGAACTATAAATCCCAGCAACTACAACTGCCAAACGACAAAATCGACCCCCCAAACTTTCAAATTTGGGTGTATTGGGTATTTGTGCCAAATTTGTTCCAGTGAATGAAAATACATCCTGCATATGAGATATTTACATTATGATTCATAACAGTAGCAAAATTACAGTTATGAAGCAGCAACTAAAATAATGGAGCCCTCGGTGGCACAATGGGTTAAACCCTTGTGCTAGCAGGTTGGAGGTTCGAATCCGGAGAGAGCGCGGATAAGCTCTATCTGTCAGCTCCAACTCCCCATGCAGGGACATGAGAGAAGCCTCCCACAAGGATGGTTAAAACATCAAACACCCGGGTGCGCAGGGGTCCTCAAACTAAGGCCCGGGGGCCGAATGCGGCCCTCCAAGGTCATTTACCCGGCCCTCGCTTAGGGTCATCCTACATTTGTAATGACTTGAAAGCACAGAACAACAACAACAATCCTATCTCATCAGCCAAAAGCAGGCCCACACTTCCCATTGAAATACTAATAAATGTATGTTTAAATTGTTCTTCATTTTAATTATTGTATTGATTTTAAATGTTTTTGCACTACAAATAAGATATGTGCAGTGTGCATAGGAATTCATTCATGTTTTTTTTTTCAAATTATAATCCGGCCCTCCAACAGTTTGAGGGACTGTGACCTGGCCCTCCGTTTAGAAAGTTTGTGGACCCCTGCGTGTGTGTACCCTGGGCAACGTCCTTGCAGATGGCCAATTCTCTCACATCAGAATCAATTTGCAGTTTCTCAAGGCAGTCTTGACACAAAAATAATTTTATGGTTGGGGGTCACCAGAACATGAGGAACTGTATTAAAGGGTCACGGCATTAGAAAGTTTGAGAAACGCTGCTCTACACCATACTGGCTTTCCCCTTCCCTCCTATTTCTTATGAAAAGCTGGCCCGCTTCTCCTACTTCTTCTTACTGGACATTGGTTCAAGCAGGACTTACCAGGGTTGAAAAGAATGGCGCCTTTCAGATAGGCATATTCTTTAGGGCTCAGGTCCAGGCTATAGAAAGAGTTCAAGCAGCACTGTAGCCGCTGCACACTGGCCAGTGTGGGCTGTGTCCTCTGCGGCTCTTGCCTCTTGCAGGGCCCATCGAGGAGGATCCTCTCCAGCATGCTGGGGGCGGGGGTCTCCATCACCTCAAAGGTCACCATCTCCTGGACCAACCCCAGAAGGAAGAGAGGTGCCCAGCAGCTATCCAGCAGCAGGAGCTGGTCATCCCAGGGCAGGAGCTGGAAGGATGGCAGGTTCTTCACAAAGGTGATGGTCTTCACCAAGACATCAGAGGCCGCCTGGCAGGTCACTTGAGGGGTCCGGAGGCAGACCGTGCGGCGCTTGTGGCACATGCAGCTCTGTTGGGAAAAGCCAGCGCTGCTCCTGTTGGGGCTCAAGTTCTGGCTCAGGAGGGTGTAGAGGATGGCGTTCTGGTTTTCCTCATGGTGCCATGGGCACTTTTCGCACTCCATGATCAGGTTGGAACAGAACGTAAGGAACCGCTATCTGAAAAGCAAACGCTTTCCCTATACAGGTGGCTTGGCAACTGTCTTGGTCCTACCACACCTTTTGCTCACTCCACAGCTTCTCCCGTCTTTTCTGTAGCTGCTGTTTCCCAGCTTCACTTATAAGGCCCCTGAAGGGATGATTGGAAACCACCCCCACTAGCAGCCTTGACCTCCCTTTGACAAGCAGCCACCGGCTCATTGAAAAACAAGTCAACCCTGAACCAATTGGCTGGGGAGAAACAGAGACTTCACGTGGCCCGGAGAAAGGTTTTCTCAATGAAGGTGCCAGCCGGGGCCAGGAGACCCAGGGGACTACATTTATCTCAATTGTCCTTATCAGTATAAACAAAGTCATTAACCCAGCCTGTACCAAGGCACCAAGGCTTCAGGTGTGTAATCAGGTTTCAGGATATGGCCGGGGTCACTGCCAAGGAGTATGTACACAGACACACTCCATTTACAGCCCAAGAAAGACAGCCCAGTGGCAAAACAGCTCATAAAGATTTAGCCTTGGAACCAGCAACCTGGAAGTCAATTTATCTGTGAGTTGTTTGTTTAACTCAGACAGTTGCTCTTTGCTGATAATGAAGAAAGGGTGGGGAGACCAAAAACACCTAACAGACCAAGTATTATGAGGCTTCTACTGAAGAATACACACACTACAGTGGCTACACCTCTTACTTTTATGCAAAACTGCATGCACCTATTTCTGTCTCCCCTATTTCTCCTGGATTTTGATCCAACAGGTGATCACATTGCACCCCATTAATCAATGAACTGAAGATATGATAATCAGATTTGCACAGATCAGGTCTTACACATAAAATTACACAATAGGAGGAAAGTTAGTTGAGTGCCAGCCGCAAAGCCAGTGAACAATCAAGGCCTTTCAAAGATTTGTGAAATGACAAGGCGTGACACACCGGTGCACCACGACAGGGAGCCCTTCAGTCAGTGAATGGTCATAAAGCACACAGGAATGGGGTCAATGGCCTGTTCTCAGATCAGGAGAAAAAAAAAAAAGGAAAGCTTGCAACTTCCAGCAGGGGAAAAATGTTGTAAAAGACTGGCAGCATAGAGCATAGTGAAACTACCACTTGCAATGCTGTTAACAGCTTATTACCCTTATATTACCCCAACTTTATTCTCCATCTTCATCGCTAAGATACTTCATCTTGTTGATGGGAAGCTTCCCAGCGGAGTGGAAATCATCTATCGGACAGATGGCAAGCTGTTTAACCTCAGCAGACTGAAAGCCAAAACAAAAGTTACAACATCTGTTATAGAACTCCAGTATGCTGATGACAACGTCATCTGTGCACATTCAGAAGATCTACAAGCCACTCTAAACACCTTCGCAGAAGCATATGAGAAGCTCTGCCTGTCATTAAACATCGAGAAAACCAAAGTGCTGTTCCAGCTGTCACCAGCCAACCCCTCTCCAATGCCAGAGATACAGCTTAATGGTGTAACATTAGAAAATGTTGATCATTTCAGCTACCTTGGCAGCCACCTCTCCACCAAAGTCAACATCGACACCGAAATACACCACCACCTGAGCTCTGCGAGTGTAGCATTTTTCCGAATGAAGCAGGGAGTGTTTGAGGACCGGGACATTTGTAGGGAGACCAAGGTGCTTGTTTATAAAGCTATTGTCCTCCCAACCCTGCTATATGCCTGTGAAACCTGGACTGTCTACAGACATCACATGCAACTCCTGGAACGATTCCATCAGCGCTGCCTCCGAAAAATCCTGCAAATCTCTTGGGAAGACAAGCGGACAAACGTCAGCGTGCTGGAAGAAGCAAAGACCACCAGCATTGAAGCGATGGTCCTCCGCCATCAACTCCGCTGGACTGGCCATGTTGTCCGGATGCCTGACCACCGTCTCTCAAAGCAGTTGCTCTACTCCGAACTCAAGAACAGAAAACGGAATGCTGGTGGGCAGGAAAAGAGATTTAAAGATGGGCTCAAAGCCAACCTCAAAAACTCTGGCATAGACACTGAGAACTGGGAAGCCCTGGCCTTTGAGCGCTCCAACTGGAGGTCAGCTGTGACCAGCAGTGCTGCAGAATTTGAAGAGGCACGAATGGCGGGTGAAAGAGAAATGTGCCAAGAGGAAGGCGCGTCAAGCTAACCCCAACCGAAACCGCCTTCCACCTGGAAACCAATGCCCTCACTGCGGAAGAAGATGCAGATCAAGAATAGGGCTCCACAGTCACCTACGGACCCACTGCCAGGACACCGAACTTGGAGGACCATCATCCTTGGACTACAAGGGATCGCCTAAGTAAGTAAGTAACCCTTATACAGTCCTTTCCAAAGGCTCTCTTAGGACCTTATCGTATTGGGATATACTATACACACACACTCACCCACACCACACCATATTTCTGGATGCATAGTGTATTAAGATGGGATTCTTATGTTTTGAAAATACTAAGCTTTGACTCATCACATCATGGAAGATGGCTCCTCTTTTTTATATTTTTTATTATTTTATCATGATTTAATACATTTGTTATAGTGTTTGTTTTACAGCAGATAAATATTATTCAATACAACCTACCATGCTTTAACTTTTGGTATCTAGTGTTATTTTTCTGCTTATAAATATTTTCTAACCCTCACCGCTGTACTCCCCCCCCCCCCGCCCCAAGCCACGGCTTTTACATATAATCTGTCCAAAATTTCAATTCTTCTTGTGGAGGTAACTTTCCTTCTTTATTTTTTAATCCTTTTTCAATAATTTTTCCACGCATCATCAAAATCACTTTGTTTCCATATACCCCTTTTAACTTTTAATATACATAATACATAATTTCCATACTTCCTTATACCACTCCTCTATTTGTATATTTATTTCTCTTTTCCAGTTCCTTGCTATTATATAATTATATGATAATAAAGCTATACTTGGACTTCTATTTTAATGCTCATTATATCTTGTATTTCTATAAACACTTTCCCCCACACATTATTTACATATTTACATTGCCACCACATATGTATATATGTTCCTGATTCTTGACATCCTCTCCAGCAATTTTTTGAATAGTTTTGATTTATATTTGCAATTCTTAGTGGTGTTCGGTACCATTTCCATATTAGCTTATAATAATTTTCTTTAACCCATATTGATAAATTTTTTAGATGTCTTTGTCTCCATAATGGTTGCCACCGTTTCATTTATTTTTATCCCTAAATCTTCTTCCCAGACCTCCTTGAGGATGCTATTTTTTTTGTTTTTCCTTTCTTTATTTCAATTATCTTATATACTTTACTAGTTACTCCTTTCAAATTTTCATGCTCCTCTACAACCCTTCCATTTTGTATTATTTGTTCTAATTGGTTAAGCTTACTTCCGTTTTTATTATTTTTTCCCAATTTTTAAATTATTCTTCTAATTGTATACAATGGAACCATGTCAATTTTATTTCTCTAAATTCTTCCATAATCATTTCCTTCTTCATTCCAACCTTTGTCCAACCCCCTATTTTGTCTAAATTTTTCCTTAAATTTTTATCCATTACTTAATTTTTTTTTTGAAATTTCTTTTCCTTTCCAATTGGGGTTATTACTGAACCATCCGTTATTAACATTCTCCTATATTTGTTCCATACTTCTAATATATTGCTCAACATTGGGTTTCTAATTTCCCGAATTTTTCTCGTAAACTGTTTAAAAAATATATTCCAAATTTCTTCCTCCACTTGTTCCGAATCCTTTCTTAGCCAATCTACACCCTCTTTTTTATCATTCCTTCTATAACCAATCTTAATCTGCTCGCTTCATAATATTTTTTTAATATTAGGGAGTGCTAATCCTCCATCTTTTTGCGATCTGTACCATAACTGTTTAATCTATTTCTTTTACTACCATTACAATATTTATTCATCGGGTTGTTGTAGATTTTTTTGGGCTATATGGCCATGGTCTAGAGGCATTCTCTCCTGAAGTTTCGCCTGCATCTATGGCAAGCATCCTCTACCTCTGAGGATGTTGGCATAGATGCAGGCAAAACGTCAGGAGAGAATGCCACTAGACCATGGCCATATAGCCCGAAAAAACCTACAACCCTGTGATTCCGGCCATGAAAGCCTTCGACAATACAATATTTATTTATCATTTGTTGCCATGGTAGTAAAAGAAATAGATTAAACAGTTACTGGCTCCTCTGAATCCGTTTTGTTTTCTAATTTGGCTCAGTGATGTAGCCTAGAAGCCCCTACTTACCATTCTCGCAAGATTTCAGCTGACGAATGCATACCGATTTTACAATCACACATAAAAACAGTACCTCAGAAGCATATGAAATTAATTACTTAATTTTTGGCATGTTCTGCAGTTTCTGACAGATTTCTGATGGAATGGGATAAACATCATGTGATAGAACCTGTTCAGAATTGCGCTCAGTCTCCGAAACAAAGTATATCCCAATGGGATAAGGTCCTCATATTTGAAATGTTGAACTATAAAGCCAATTACAAGGGTTATCCGGAAAGTAAGGTGACAAGGCACATAGCACTTAGCATGTAGCTCTCATGGAGAATTTTCTCATGGGAAGTTGGTATCACTGCTGTGTAGCAGGAAGCAAGCAGGAGTGAACGAGCAGTGCCAGTCGTCAGTAGCTTATTGACTGGTGTTGTGGTGAAGGTTAGAGATGAGCGTCCTCATTCCGTTTCCAAGTCCAAAGTTTGTGCTGTAATACGCTACCTAAATGCTAAGTGCATGAATGTTGCTGCGATACATTGCGAAATCATTTAAGTTTATGGAGAGGATTTTTTTTTTGTCGTGTCAGGAGCGACCTGAGAAACGGCAAGTTGCTCCTGTTGTGAGAGAATTGGCCGTCTGCAAGGACGTTGCCCAGGGGACGCCCGGATGATTTGATGTTTTATCATCCTTGTGGGAGGCTTCTCTCATGTCCCCGCATGAGGAGCTGGAGCTGATAGAGGGAGCTCATCCGCCTCTCCCCGGATTCGAACCTGCGACCTGTCGGTCTTCAGTCCTGCCGGCACAGGGCTTTAACCCACTGCGCCACCAGGGGCTCCTTATGGAGAGGATGTCATGTCAAGACAGCATGTGACAATTGGGTACGGTATATATTGTGAGACCATGAAAAAATTTTGTAGAGCCATCCAAAACAAATATCATGGGATGCTGACAGTGGGAGTCTTGTCTCCTTCATGACAACATGCATCCGCACCGCTAATGCAATACAAGAGTTGTTGACCTTATTTCACTGGGATGTTTTAAGCCACCCCTCTCACAGCCCCGATCTTGTACCCTGTGATTACCTAAATTGAAGGAACACCTGGGTGTTTTCTGACGACGAGGAGGAGGTGAAAATCGAAGTGACGAACTGGCCAAAAAAGGTGGAGGGAAACTTCTAAAACACAGGCATCAAAAACTCATCCCATGGATGACAAAATGTACTGAACTGAATGGTGATTATGTGGAAAAATAATGTAATACCTATGCTAAAATCCATATAAGTTTTATTAAAATATATTTACTCTTTGCATTTAAAAAAATCTTGTAACCTTACTTTCCGGATAACCCTCGTACCTTGACCCAAAGATCCACCTCAGTGGGACTACAACTTCTAATCCAAAACTACCAGAGTAGCCCATATTGTGTACAACATTTCTTTACTGAAGGGGGAAGACCTGGTAAATGGTTTTAATTATACAAAACAATGCCTAAGATTCTACTAAAGTTGCTGGTTACTTCGGTATTATTTTGGTACGTAGGTAAAAAAATAATAAAGAACCCAGACTGACACCACATGAAAACATAACCTTTTTAATTGTACATGCAGAATACAAGCTGCTTTAAGCAATGAAGAAGGAAAAAGCAAGGACATCTGATCTTCCAACGCATCAAAGATATGCTTGCCATCCAATGTGCCCCTGTTAACAGCGAAAACAGCCACTTGCTTAATGTTACTGTAATAAGATAGGACAGCATTCCTCAACCGGGAGGCTGCCAGATGTGTTGGATTCCAATTCCCATCATTCCCAGCCAATGGCCATGTTGTCTAGGAACAATGAGTGGCAGTTCCAACAAATCTGAAAGATGTCAGGGAAGGCTACAGTAAAACAACTGCATAGTTCACATGGGTTTAATTCATCTTATGCAGAGTCTAAGTCAATGGTGTCAAAATTGTGGCCCTCCAGCTGTTTTGGACTTCAGCTCCCAGAATTCCTGGCTGTTGGACAGGGTGGCAATAGGGGTTTCTGGAAGTTGGGGGCCAAAACACCTGGAGGGCCACAAGTTTGAGACCTCTGGTCTAAGTCAACCTCCTTGAAATATTCAGACATTTAGCAGCCCTATCTACATCTAAAAATGGTTCTCTAAGGCAGAAACAGTACTGCAATTCAACCGTCTAGTGTTTTGGATTGATATATACCACGGAAGATCTGAAATTATTACAACAGGGCTTGGCAGTAGCAGTTGAAGACAGAGCTGATAAAAGTAGGAATATACCAGATTCTGATGTGACTGATCTGAACAGCCCTCTAATTTCAATCTAGCCAAATTGTTAATTATGTGTATTTAGTATCTCAATCATGTAAATTTGGATGTTTGTAGAAGTACTGACAAGCAGATAGAAGTATTCTTCACAATACTCCTTTCTGTGCTTACACATTAATGTCCACATAAGAACCTGTGCAAACAAAGGAGATGTTGTTCTTAAACAGCATCACTTTTGGGAGGTTAGAACAAGCATGAGACACTCACAGGCTCATCTGCCAGTGAAACAACTTTTAGAGATCCTGCACTGAGGTTACATTGACAGGGCTTACTTAGTTTGGTGCAGGAATGCTGGAGGGAATGATGATTGGGTGTTTGAGGAAGGGATGCCCAGTTCTCAATTCAAAAGCAGGGGCTGAAAGAGCAGCAGATGAGCAAGCCTGGCATCATCAATGCTCGAAACAACCAAATCTCATCCTAAACCTGTCAGAATAATATAGATGCAAGGGAAACACAGAATTTCTACAATGAATCCCCCTTTGCTTCGTTTCTAATTCCCTGACATAACTTTTCCTACAAAAAAAAAAAAAAGCAAAGCAGGCTGATAAATAGCGCTGCTAGAAATTCCAGGTGGCAACATGGATTAAACAGCACTGCGTTTCTTATATGGAAAGCTCACTCTGAAGATAGTGTGAACATTCACAGCATCTCAAAGAAAGGGACATAATGTCCTGTTCAGGAATATTTTTCTTTAAAAGTCGTTGGGAGAAAGGGAAAGGAGAGAGAGGGAGAGAAAAAAAAGGGGTCAGGGTAGAAACCACATTAGTTGAATTTTGCTTTGGAGAAATCCATTTCTGGATGTTGTTCCATGAACCTAAGAGAAGAAGAGAAATTCACATTACTTGAGATGGCTAGGGAGATACAGCAAGCTTATACCATGAATACTTGAAAGTCAATTCACGTCCTTCTCAGAACAGTTACCAGCTCTTTTATTCTGGGGAATAAGTACCATATATACTCAAGTATAAACCAACCCAAATATAAGCCGAGGCTTCAATCCCTGATGAAGGCAAGACATCCCTTGCCCACAATATCTAGTAATCTATAAACATAATAAATGTGAAAAATCTGTATGTGGCAGAGGTGTCTACTTATTTATTTATTTATTTTATTTACTTTATTTGTATACCGCTCTTCTTAGCCCTTAGGCGACTCAGAGCGGTTTACAAGAATTTAGGTATACACAATACAAAATCATTAAGCATTTAAAAGCAATAGCATCATAAATAATTAAACATCAATATCAATACATCACTACATCAATATAACAAATCCATCAGGTCTCATAAATGAAATCAGAATCCAAACTCGTTATCCGATATTCCGTGTTCAGTCAATCAATCACACTGCTTAGTCGAATGCCTGTTCAAACAGCCAGGTCTTTACTTTCCTCCGGAATGCTAGCAAGGAGTGGGGTCGATCTAATATCTACAGGAAGGGCGTTCCACAGCCGAGGGGCCACCACTGAGAAGGCCCTGTCTCTCGTCCCCGCCAGGCGTGCTTGTGAAGCCGGCGGGATTGAGAGCAGGGCCTCCCCAGACGATCTTAATCTCCTAACTGGTTCATAGGAGGAGACGCATTCGGACAGGTAGGTCAGGCCAGAACCATTTAGGGCTTTAAAGGCTAAAGCCAGCACTTTGAATTGTGCCCGGTAGCAAATTGGCAGCCAGTGGAGCTGGCGCAGCAGTGGAGTGGTGTGCTCCCTGAGTGCCGCTCCTGTTAGCATCCTGGCTGCCGATCGTTGGACCATTTGAAGCTTCCGAGCAGTCTTCAGAGGCAACCCCACGTAGAGAGCATTGCAGTAGTCTAAACGGGATGTGACTAGAGCATGGACTACCGTGGGCAAGTCAGGCTTCCCAAGGTACGGGCAACCTCTCGCCTCCACAACAGACAACCTCTCGCCTCCACAAACAGGCTATACTCCAAAGGCCCTCCCTCAATTGCAGATTACAGCAAGTGCAATTAACATGTAGCACAAATGCTGCCAATGTCCTCCCCAAAGACTACGGCCCACCACCCAAGGAATGCTTTCATTTGAGGAGAAATTCATCCTAGTAAAATAATAAAGGTAATAATAACAGAGAAAAATAATAAATGTAATAATAATAATAATAACCCAGTAAAATAATAAATAACTTTGACTCGAGTGTAAGTCGAGGGGAGCTTTTTCAGCCTTAAAAAAGGGCTGAAAAACTCGGCTTATACTCGAGTATATACAATACATCTGTTTTTTGTTTTTACATATGCAAGCACAGGCCTTTGGAAAAAGAACAATGTGATCATTTATAGGATTTATATCCTACCATATAATCTGATTTCTAGATGCTTTGTAGTAGTTTTCTTTTTTTCTTTTCTTTCTTTTCTTTTTTTTGCTTAAATCTGCTTTAGTTCTTACTAGCTGTCCCCTGCCACGCGTTGCTGTGGCCAAGTCTATGTATATGTGTTTTGTGTGTGTATATATTTGTGTATATGTGTGTTTGTGTGTGGTTTTGTTCATGTGTTGTCATGCAAATTTTGTTTTTTGGCTTTTTAAGTCCCTTCTTCTGTGTTTTTCAGTGTTTTTATGAGTGATGGTCACTTGTTGGCCTGATAGGTGTCTTGTGTCCAAATTTGGTGTCAATTCGTCCAGTGGTTTTTGAATTATGTTAATCCCACAAGCGAACATTACATTTTTATTTATATAGATTTTATTGATTGCATTAGATGGTGTTTTCATTGGCTGATGTTCTATAATAAGGTAAGATAGAAATATCTTTAATTATAGAAATATGTCCAAAGAAATTGAATTACTAATTCTGAAGGCACTTCATACAAACAAAAAAGTTAAGTGAGGGGTTCATAAGGGAAATTCTGCCAATGAAGTGATTTTATCTGGCTCCTACCAGAAAAAAAGGTTTCTAAGTTTGAAAGGTGACAGATTTCATACTTTAATGCTATATCTTTTGCATGTTGCATAAAACCCTACTGCAGAACAATCTCCCACCTATAGTGTAAAGTCTCAGGCTTCCCTGCTATCTGTGTAGTTCTGTTGAGGTCACTGCCTATGAAGCCACATTAACTCTCTCATTAATAATATCAGTAATTGCCCCAATACGATACACTACAGCTGTAAACAAGTAATGGCAAATTAATCAAATATGCCCTTGGGAACGCTTAGCTCCAGGTCAGACACGTAGCACCTGTCTTAAAAAAGTACCATAAATACTCGACTATAAGCCAAGTTTTTAGCACTTTTTATGCTGAAAAAGCCCCCCACGGCTTATACTCGCATCAAGGTTATTTATTATTTTACTGTTATTATTTTTATTACATGTATCATTTTACTCTATTGTTAATTATTATTATTATTACATTTACATGATTTTACTTTATTATTATTATATTACATTTAATATCTTTATTATTATTAATATTCGGTCAAAACAAGATATGTGATAAGGTGCAACAGAGATATTGAAAATAATGGACACAGAAAAAGGAAAAGATTTCTTTTTCTCTCTCTAAATATCAAAATATAGAGTCATCCAGCTAGGCTAAATGAAAAAAGATTCAGGACAGAAGAATCTGATGTATGTCTTTACATATGGTAGTTAAATGTAAGGGGGGGGGGGGGGGGGGGGTAGTTAAATGGAATGTATCCTCGAAGGTTTGCATGGCAGGAATCACTGGTTTGATGTGAGTTTTCCGGGCTGTATAGCCATGTTCCAGAAGCATTCTCTCCTTACATTTTGTCTACTTCTATGGCAGGCATCCTCAGAGGTTGTGAGGTCTGTTGGAAACTAGGAAAGTAGGGTTTATATATCTGTGGAATGTCCAGGGTGGGAGAAAGAACTCTTGCCTGTTGGGGGTAAGTGTGAATGCTGCAATTGATCACCTTGATTAGCACTGAATAGCCTTGCAACTGTAAACAGACTCCCAAAAATCCATAAAAACTCTACCCCACTCAGAGCCATCATGAGTGCTATTGGATCCCCCACATACGACTTGGCAAAATTTCTTTCTGCACAGCTACAACCCCATTTTGGGCTCACTACGTACTACATCAAGGACTCAGCTCACTTCATAGAAAAAATCAGCAACCTCAAGCTCAACACTAATGACAAAGTGATCAGCTTCAATGTGATGTCTCTATTTACCAAGGTCCCGGTAGCAGAAACCATTGCAGTAATCAACTAGAATTTCCCTGAAGACGTCACAGCCTGTTTCACCATTGCTGCACCCAAACTACTTCCAGTGAGACAATGAATTCTATGAACAGAAAGATGGAGTAGCTATGGGAAGTCCTCTCAGACCAGTCATAGCAAATTTCTACATGGAACACTTTGAAAAACAAACCCTGGAAACAGCAACAAAAAAGCCCACCACATGATTCAGATATGTGAATGACATCTTCACCATTTGGAGCCAATAACTTAGCAGCATCCACCCAAACATCCAATTCACCATGGAAAAAGAAAATTAAGGAAAACTGCAATTTCTAGATGTCCTAGTCATCCGCAAACCAGATCAACAATTGGGCCACACAGTTTATAGAAACCTACACACACTGATAGATACCTACATAAAAACTCCAACCATCACCCAAGTAAAAAAAGAAGCACAATTAAAGCCCAGACCGTGCAAAAAGAATCTGTGAAGCCCACCTTCTCCAAGGTGAAATGAACCCCCTCAACTGGGCTCTACAAGTTGATGGAGACTCCACCACAGACATCAGAAGATCTGCAAGACCGAGAACAAGCCACGAGAGTCAAGACAGAGACCCACCCAGAGGAAAAGTGTTCTTACCATACAGCAAGGGAACCACTGACTGCATAGGGAAGCTGATGAAGAAGCACAACCTGCAAACTATTTACAGACCCACTAAGAAAATTCAACAAATGCTATGTTCAGTAAAGAACAAGAGGGATCCTCTCACCGCTGCAGGAGTCTACTGTATATCATGCAGCTGTGGACAAGTCTACACAGGGACCCCCAAATGCAGCATTGCCCACATACAAATCAAGGAACATGAAAGGCACTGCAGACTGATTCAACCAGAGAAGTCAGCCATAGCAGAGCATCTGATGAACCAACTTGGATACAGCATATTATTGGAGAACACAGAAATGCTGGACCACTCTAACAACTACCATATCAGACTACACAGAGAATCCATTGACATCCACAAGCATGTGGACAATTTCAACAGAAAGGAGGAAACCGTGAAAACGAACAAAATCTGGCTACCAGTAAAAGTCAAAAATCAGGACAGTAAGTAAAGAGCAACACCCCAAAAGAGGAGAATTCCAGACAAAAATCAATCAGGGCCAGTTAACGCCTCCCAACAAAAGATTCCCCCAGGCAGAACTCAGCCAGGCCTTGAAGCTGCAAGGCCATTCAATGCTAATCAAGGCGATCATTTGCAGCATTCACATTTGCCTCAAACAGTTTTTTCTCCCACCCTGTATATTCCACATATATATAAACCTCACTTGTCTGGTTTCCAACAGACCTTACAGCCTCTGAAACATGGCCATACAGCCCAGAAAACTCACAGCAACCAAATGGAATGTATTTCCACAAGATATCATTATGTCCTGAATGACTTTCCAATAACTTTGAAGCATAGGTTCTTTTTATTGCAATTTCCAGTGTGAGAAGGTATATCAGATTACAGAAAACATTTAGACAAAGAATGACATTAGACATACAGATTCTATGCAACTACATTGGATTTACAATTACATTGGTTAACAAACAAAGGGGAATTACATTTTCACTCAACATTCACACACATGTACATGCATTCATCCACATGCATCCAAATATTACCATATCATTTTCTCCCTCCTTGGAGAAGCACCTGTCAGGCCAGACCCTGCTTCCCTGCAGCCTGCCAATGTATAGTTCCATAACTTCCATAACGCCAAAACTTCAAAACGCTGAAATGCCAAAATTTCTTCCCTAAGAACAATGCCAAGGACCAGATCTCTCTTTTCCATACAGCAGAACCTGACTCCCTGCACAAAATCTAAGACTCCAAAAGCACACTTCTTCCTCTTCCCTTGAGGAAGAAGCCCCAAAGGGACCAGACTGCTCCCGTGCAAATCGGCCACTATCCATAGGTACACTATCTCTCTCCTTCCCATGGAGCAGAGCATAGCCAAGGACCAGATCTCTCTTTTCCATACAGCAGAACCTGACTCCCTGCACAAAATCTAAGACTCCAAAAGCACACTTCTTCCTCTTCCCTTGAGGAAGAAGCCCCAAAGGGACCAGACTGCTCCCGTACAAATCTGCCACTATCCATAGGTACACTATCTCTCTCCTTCCCATGGAGCAGAGCATAGTGGGTGAACCAGACTCCTCAGGTCGGTCACAATTTGAGCATTATTAGACTGCGTCTTTTATAGGAATATTCTGTTGATGTAGTCCCAAAGTTGTAAATTAACGATAGACGTCTTCCATCCTGGATCCATCACAGTTTCCTGGCCAGATGTTAACTCTGCTTGATTGGTGTTGACAAACACAAGGCTTGTGTTGACTTTCTTCTTAACATAAGGAATGTTGCAAACATTTCCTTAACTTGAAAGAACCATTGTCACAGTTCTTATCAATTCTTATTAGCAGGTTTTGATCACAGTTCCAGCAAGTAGGTAGTTAGTCATTGCAGGCCTTAATATTATACTGGTGGCACAGTGGGTTAAAGCACTGAGCTGCTGAGCTTGTTGATCGAGAGGTCGCAGGTTCGATTCCGGGGAGCGGCGTGAGCTTCCGCTGTCAGCCCTAGCTTCTGCCAACCTAGCAGTTCGAAAACATGCAAATGTGAGTAGATCAATAGGTACCGCTCCGGCGGGAAGGTAATGGCGCTCCATGCGGTCATGCTGGCCACATGACCTTGGAGGTGTCTACGGACAACGCTGGCTCTTCGGCTTAGAAATGGAGATGAGCACCACACCCCAGAGTCAGACATGACTGGACTTAATGTCAGGGGACTACCTTTACCTTTTTTTCCCCAAAATTATTAATTCCATTCATACATCCTTCCATTCATTTCCACACATCATATTAAATTCATATTTGTCAAATCTGCACATTGAATTTCTAGTGACAATGACAACCATCAACATGAATATGTTAGGTATTAAAAAATGTATCAATTATGATGGCTGTACCATCTTCAGTACCAAAGGCAACCTATTTGTGTAAGCTGGCAGCCTGAAAACAAAAATGGGTTATCCTATTGCACTCATGTTTAGTTTCTGGGCTTTCCAAATGCATCTGGTTAGCCATTCAAGGAAATACAATGTTGCACTAGATAGGCCTTCAGTCTGATAAAACACACCTATTTAAAAAAAAGAGAAATGCATACGAACGATTCACTCCCCCTTTTTTGAGGGGGAGGCGGTGCATGTGAAGTGTTGTGTTCAACAGAATATGCAAAGAGTTAAGTGTCAGAGCTAAATAGCGTATTAATATCTGCCATTTAGTAGCCCAAAAATGAGATCAGCTTTCTCTCAATTTCTTGCAGCAGTAGAGCAGAAAGAGGATTCACGGTGAAAATCGTGCAATGTTTAAAACTTGGTAAGTATCAGAGGATGGTGCTATATTTCAGCTCACCCACTGAAGGGCTTTAAGCAGTGAGTTATCGGAAGTGGGATTTGTATCTGTAGACATTAAATTGGTCTCTGGATACTAGAAAAACCCACTCCCCTTGCATCATTTCCCCTACCACCATCAAAGCTATTCAGAATGGAGGAAAGGTAGCCGTGTGCCCTTAATGACTCAGGTGCTAACCTGAGAACAGGGAGCGTCACCCTGTGCGGCCCTAGAAAGGGAATTACTCACAGAAGCTTCTACGCACACTTTTTGCCAAGCAGGGCAATAAAGCGATAACAGTATGGCTGTCTAGTAACCCCGACATTTGACAGAGAGGCGGGGAGGAAGTCATGTTATCTTGAATTGAGGCAAAAGGAGATTAAGAACCAGAAAGACCATGTCATGGTTCAGGAATAGATGGCACTACCAGGCTCCTGAGTCCCGACAGCACGTTGCTACTTGCCGCGCTGAAGGGCAGGATCCAACCTACAGTCAAACCTGTAATAAGGACAAGGGTCATTTGTGATCCTCTTCTCTATCGCATATTTCAAGGCGCCCACAAATGGACTCTACTCACTTTTTCAATATGTCCTGCTTTTTTTGCTCATCTGATGTGGGGAGACCCATGGACTTCTGACGCTGATCGTACATCATTTTCTCCACCATGCTGCGTGTCTCACTGTCCAAGTCTGAGAGCTTAAAAAATGAGAACAAGAAACTGCGTGTTTATTCATTTATGCATCTAAGAAATATACATCCTATTTTATTTATTTATTTATAACATTTTTACCCCGCCCTTCTCAACCCCTAGGGTGACCCAGGGAGGCTTACAATTGGCAACAATTCAATGCCGCTTCATAAAATACAAATAGCAAAAATAACAATTAAAACCAAAATAAAAATTAAACAGTATACTTACGATCCATTTAGCTATTGCCAGTCTGGTGGCTATTTATCTAGCCATATACTAATGAGTACTCCGCTTCACTTATCCAAATCCACTTCCAAGCCATAGTCAAATATTATCCATTGTCCTTTAACCTGATTGCCCGAAGGCCTGGTCCCACAACCATGATTTTACCTTCTTTCTGAAGGTGAGGAGGGATGACAATGATCTAATTTCCCCGGGAAACATATTCCACAGGCAGGGGGCTATCACCAAAAAGGCCCTGTCCCTCGTCCCCGCCAAATGTGTTTGAGACAAAGGCGGGGCTGAGAGCAGGGCCTCCCCAGAGGATCTCACTCCACGTACCAACCCGGACCCTTCGTTCCTCAGGGGAGGTCCTCCTTTCGCCTCTACCAATCTCACAAGCTCGTCTTGTGGGCACAAGGGAGAAAGCCTTCACCTCTGTGGCCCCCCGACTTTGGAACTCTTTACCTGGGGAGATCAGGAAAAGCCCCTTCACTGGAAATATTTAAAAAGAACCTCAAAACCTGGCTTTTCTGCTGCACTTTTGGCGAGTAGGTGCACAGCATATTTTACACCCCCTCAAAGTTTTTCGGCTAATGGAGTTCGTGCCCTCCAAATAGGATGTTCTGTCCCACAACGCTGTGTGTTTTATGAGTTCCATTTAAACGTCCTGCTCCTATTTTATCTCATCATAGTCTGTTAGTTGTTTTTATTCAGAATATGTGGCCCACCCATTGTCATCTCTATTGTGATTGTGTCTATTGGAATTATTATTATTATTATTATTATTATTATTATTATTATTATTAATGTCATTTGGATAATGTTGTTGTTGTCTGCTGTATATGCTTTGATTTTACTGCTGTATTATGTTGGCCGGGCTTGGCCCCATGTAAGCCGCTCCGAGTCCCCATCAGGGAGATGGTGGCGGGGTAGAAATAAAGATGATGATGATTATTATCTTAAGCTCCGAGGTGAGATGTAGAAGGAGATACGTTTGGACAGGTACGCTGGGCCTTGAATTAATTTATTTATTTATGGCTGCACCTTTTGAAACAGGATTATAAAAATACCAACAGCAAAAAGACTACCATCAATAACAAAATAATGTGGTTTCCAGCATAGCTGAAACCCTTTCCTGCTCTATTCTTTCCTTGCTCATTGGTCTTTTTAGCCACTGACAACCTCTATGGAAGATCTCCCACCACAGGTTTGAGATTAAGCAGCCAGCACTTGCTCAGGAAGTATCTACACTGCCATAGAATGCAGTTTCAGAATGCAGATTAAATGCATTGAACTGGATTATATCAGTCTACATTGCCATGTAATCCAATTCAATGCAGGTAATCTGCATTCTGAAGTGGCATTCTATGGCAGTGTAGATGCTTCTTAAATCCCTGATGAAGGCAAGACATCCCTTGCCCGCAGTATCCAGTAATCTATACACATAATAAAAGTGAAAAATGTCTATGTATTTATGTGACGGAGGTGTCCACTTACAAACACAGCCTTCTGCCTCCACAAACAGGCTATAGTTCCAAGTGCTGAGAAGCCTCCAAAGGCACTCCCTCAACAGACATTGCAGGTTATAGTGAGCGCCATGAACATGTAGGCCAAGGCCTGCCAATGTCCTTCCCAAACACTATGGCCCACCACCAAGAAATGCTTTCATTCGGGGAGAATGTCATCATAGATTTGATGTGTTTTCTCCACCACAGGTAGGCATCTCAAGGTTCCTCGTGTGGAATTTGCATGACTCCGCCCACTGCCTTTCTCCCTTAACCCTTTCCAAAGTAAACACAGAGGAATTGATCAGCAACTGAACAGACTGGAGGAGTTTGGGGGTGGTTGCCCTGGGAATCAGGGAGTTATAGTTCACCCTTATTCAGAGAGCACTGAACCCAGCCAACAATGGATCTGGACCAAACTTGGCACACAGAGTCAACATGGCCAACTGTGCATACTGGCAGGGTTTGGGGGTGATTGCCCTAGGAATCTGGGAGTTGTAGTTCACACTTATCAAGATATCACTAAACCCAGCTGATGTTGGATCTGGACCAAACATGGCACAGAGACCCAACATGGCCAACTTTGAATAATGGCAAGGTTTGGGAAGGATTGACCCACAATTCTAGGAACTGTAGTTCACCCACATCCTTATGCATTTTCTAATGGGAAATTTTTATATATAAAAAAAGGAAAGACTGTTTTTTTCTTATAAATATCATTACACATTACCAGACTGATATTACCAAACTTCGCAAAACAAACAATGCCTTTATCAACTAATCTGGCCACTGCCAGGTCCCCAAGCTAGTATCATATAAAAAGGGACTCTGTGTCTCCTTTGCAAACACCCCCTGAATTAAGGATTACCGTATATACTCAAGTATAAGCTGACCCAAATATAAACAAAGGCACCTAATTTTACCACAAAAAAACTGGGAAAATGTATTGACTCAAGTATAAGGTGAGAGTGGGAAATGCAGAAGCTGTTGGTCAATTTCAAAATAAAAATAGAAACTAATGAAATTACATTAATTGAGGCATACGTAGGTTAAATGTTTTTGAGTATTTACATAAAACTGTAATTTAAGATAAGACTGTCCAACCCTAATTAAACCATTATTCTAACCTTCTTCAATGTAAATGTGCTTACGTATCCTTCCAATAATAATAATAAAGTAAAATAATAAATGTAATAACAGAGTAAAATAAATGTAATAAGAGTAAAATAATAAATGTAATAACAGTAATAAATCAAGTAAAATAATGTAATAATAATAACAAAGTAAAATAATAAATGTAATAATAATAATAGAGTAAAATAATAAATAACCTTGACTCGAGTATAAGCCGAGGGGGGTCTTTTTCAGTCTTAAAAAAGGGCTGAAAAACTCAGTTTATATAAGAGTATATATGGTATACTTATTTTTAACACTTTGGCAATGTACCTGCTTCAGCCAGATAACTAAATCTCTTGATAAGTTCTTAAGTTTGTAAAATAAAAGGACAAGATGTTGTTAACCATCCTGTTAAAATTTCATTTAAAAAGAAGCACTTACTTTGGAGTTCTCTGGGTTAATTTTCTTGGTGTTAATCTCAGGGTCTGTTTGAACTAACTTGTTCCACCACTCCATCTTGTTGATCTAAAGGAAAGACAATTAAGGATTTCACAGTAACAGCAACTTCTATGAAAGGAATGAGTGCATTAGGAATTTAGCATTTTATATTTATTAGTGAGTAAAGATTGACATGTAACTCACTTTCTAATCACAGTAAGATAACCCATTATACTTAAAAGCAGGAGAACACAGAAATGCTGAACCACTCTAATATGTCAGACCACACAGAGAAGCTACTGAAATCCACAAGCATGCGGACAATTTCAACAGAAAGGAAGAAACCATTAAAATGACCACAATCTGGCTACCAGTATTTAAAAAAACTCTAAAATCAGGACAGTAAATAAAGAAGAACACTTTGAAAACAGGGGAATTTCAGACATGAAACAATCAAGGCCAGTTAACACCAACCAACAAAGGATACCAGGAAGGAAGCAGCCAGGCTTTGAAGCTGCAAGGCCATTCAATGCTGCTAAAGGTGGCCAACTGCAACATTCACACTTGCCTCCAACAGGCAAGAGTTCTTTCTCCCACCCTGGACATTTCACTGATATATCAACCTCCCTTGCTTAGTTTCCAATATACCCCACAACCTCTGAGGATGCCTGCCATAGATGTGGGCTAAACGTCAGGAGAGAATGCTTCTGGAACATGGCCATACAGCCCAGAAAACTCACAGCAATCTACTGTCTCATTCTGGAAGCTCCTCTCTCCAAGTGATATTACTACTAGCAGTTCAAACTCTAGCAAACCTAGCTACAAACCTAGGCACAAAATGCTTTGTTGTTACCTTCTCCAAGTGCACGGTGACTATTTTCCCATCCTCGATCAGCCATGAGCTCTCCTCCACTTTCACCTCATTGAACAAGGGTGCATCAATCACAGGTGGCTGGCCCTTCAATCCCACCTTCAGGTGCCGTCGCTGTATATCGACTAACACATCTCTCCCCTTCAGCCTGAAGTTCACTTGGATTGGGACAGCCAGCTAAACAACAGAGGAAGCAAAAGAAAGGAAAGTATTGAATTATCATAGAAACCTCTCTGTTACAGATGATGTGCAGATCATTGTGATGATCTATTATACCCTAAATCATGAATGGGCAACCACAGAAGGCTAGGAGACTGGCATATACATATTGTCCCCAAAGAACATCTTGGAGACCTGAAATTATTACATTATTTTACTGAAATTATTACGTTATTTTACTATTTCACTTTTTAAAAAAATGTTTCCCCCAGCCCTAGAGGTCATTATGTCATAATTTGGAGCTCAGAAGTATTGGGGGGGGGGGGGGGGGGGGGGGGGGGGTTGATCCATGGAGATATTGAGCACCACAAAAATGTCAAATCCTTTGGATTTGCTTTCTGTGGCCAAAATTGTTGGGCAAGTGGCCTTATTAACAAAAGACCCTCTCCATAAATGCACAGCAGAGTAACTTATTATTCTTTATACTTCCTTCTTTGCTTCCACGCTGGGCTTCTTTCTCATGCAGATAAAAAGATTTACTCTCTCAGAGCTTCTCCTCACACCAAACTTACACAGGAGCTTCACACAGTAGCTTTTTTACACACAGCAGCCTTCACACATTGGAGCTTCACCCATGATGGCCTTCAACCTGGGGCTTCTCACACCAGGCCTACTTATACTAATACTGAGGCCATCTCATACTGAAGCCTTCTCCCACAGAGATCTCTCACAGACTGAGACCTTTCTCCCACTGAGGCCTCCCTCACTGAGGTCTGCTAACACTGAGGGCTCCCTAAGACTGATGGCTACTAAGCTACAGGCACATCTGCTTATATTGAACTGCAGCTTTTGCTGAGTTATTGTATCCATTTAGTCCTTGACTCACATTTTTGTAATTAAAAATACCTAATTTTTTTTTAAAAAAATTGACAAAAATGTGTACCATGTGAAGCTGCAACTTAACAAGATGAAAAACAAAGAAGACTAACTCCCAGTGGTCTTCACCTTCTTTCTATGATGCTAAACTGCAAAGGGATCCCGACTCTGCTTCCTTATTTAATAGATTCAACCTAGCCACAAATGGATACAAGCCACTTTAATGAAAAAAAAAAACTTTCTCAAATTCTAATCAAAGACTGTACTTACATCTAGTTCAGAGAGGGTCTGTGTCCACCTATAGTTTGGAAGGTCTGCTCCATTCCCAGAATTTGGTTTAAGCTTGCCTTTGTCTTTCTCATCTTCTTCTTCCTCATCTGTATCCTAATGAAACACAATCATAGCATATACAGTCTTCACACAGATTCAACTTTTATCAAGCTTAATAAGTACATAGGGGGATTTTTCCTGTCGGCTACATTACTTGAATAAGAGTGGTTCAACTGTTCTGCATATACAGTGAGCCTTTGTTATTCACTAGGGCAGTGATGCTCAACCTCTGGGTCCCCAGGTGTTTTGGCCTACAATTCCCTGAAATCCCAGCCAGTTTACCAGCTGTTAGGATTTCTGGGAGTTGAAGGCCAAAACATCTGGGGATCCACAGGTTGAGAACCACTGCACTAGAGCTTGGTTCCAGGCAGGGGTATCCACACTCCATGCATACCAAAATCTATGGGTGACCAACATCTATGGATTATTATACACAATGGCATAGTAAAATGTCTAAGTGAAGGTTGCTTTTTAATTTTCTTTAAAAAAAAGTTTTCAATCTGTGGATGATTGAATTTGTGGATGCAGAATCCATGGCTATAGAAGGCTCCCTTCAGGAAAAAGACTAAAAACATGGCTATGGGACCAAGCCTTTGGTCAGTAATTTCCAAACAGTGCAATAAGTGAATACGAAATATTGCAATGACGAATGGAATGGCTCTAGATTACAATTTTGGACTGTGTGGTTTCAATGAACTATTTTAATGTCTAATTTTTTTATGTTTTTAACTTTTTGGATTTTAATGTATTTGCTTATTATTTGTATGTATTTGTGCGGCATCGCATTGTTGCCTACTGTAAAGCCGCTCTGAGTCCCCTTTGGGGTGAGAAGAGTCGGGTATAAATGTGGTAAATAATAAACAAACAAATAAATAAATAACTTGACTGCTCCCAGGCTGTGGAACTCCCCTCCAAGAGAAACCAGAATGGCCCCATCCCTGCTGACCTTCCACAAGCAGGTCAAGACATTTCCTGTGCCAACAGGCTTTTGGGGGAGGCTGTGGGGAGGGAGGGTGTGTGGACTTGGTGGGGATATGAGTTTTAAAGGCCATTTTAATGTATTTGCTGTATTTTAATCTGATTTTATTAATTATTTTTTTAACTTTTGTATTGCTCTTTGTAAACTGTTTAGTGTGGATAGATGTTAGCTGCCTTGAGTCCCCATGGAGAGAAAGACAGGATATAAATAGAGATGATGATGATGATGATGATAATAATAATGGCTGACTGTATAGTTTAAACTGCCTGAAACATATATTTGAAATCTCAACAGAGAGACTGAACATTTAATCAATTTATGACAAAATATTTTCATGGATTGTTGCATACACTCAAGTACAAGTCAAGAAATGGACCCAACAAACCTGGGCTGACTTATGCACATGTCAGTGGAAATCAAGTAACCTTGTCCTGCTCTGAGCAGCATGGCAACAGCTCTGACCTCCTCTGCGGTCCCCTCTCAGGTGGAACTGACACTTTGTGGAATGACCCTTGGCTTAACCGTGGGTCACATCAAAATCCATAATTTTGGCACCAAAACTTGCCCTAAACTTAGACATGAGTACATATGGTGGATCCCACTGCTGAAGCTTGATGTTTTATCCTGATATACAAAATTATTTAGATTGCATAAATAAATGGAGTATTTCATATTCTTGTGCCCTCGCTGCTTATTCACACTTGCAGTCACATGCATATGCTAAGAATTAACATTTCAAATACAGCCCATGAAAGCTTATTGTATAACACAGGAAGCTGCCTTTTACTAAGTTCATTTGACCATCAGTATCAGTGAGTAGCAGAAGCTCTCCAGAATCTCAGGCAAGCTTCTTTCCTTCTGGAAATCTCTCTGGTGGGTTTTTTTCAATTTAAACTTTATGCCTTATTTGTATGTTTTATGGTTAACAGGCTTTATTATAATTACAGAAAACCTGTGATTTCACATATTCTGGTAACCATGTTATAGGTATCATCCACAAGAACCACGTCACAGCAATGAAAGAAGACATACAAGCCACTCTAAACACCTTTGCAGAAGCATACGAGAAGCTCGGCCTCTCATTGAACATCGAGAAAACCAAAGTGCTCTTTCAGCAGTCACCAGTCAATCCCTCTGCAATGCCAGAAATACAGCTTAATGGTGTAACATTATAAAATATTGACCATTTCTGCTACCTTGACAGCCACCTCTCAACAAAAGTCAACAATGACACTGAAATACAACACCGCCTGAGCTCTGCATGTGCAGCATTTTTCCGAATGAAGCAGAGAGTGTTTGAGGACCGGGACATCCGTAGGGATACCAAGGTGCTTGTTTATAGAGCTATTGTCCTCCCAACCCTGCTTTAGGCCTGCAAAATGTGAACTGTCTACAGATGTCGCACTCAACTCCTAGAACAATTCCATCAGCATTGCCTCCGAAAAATCCTGCAAATCTCTTGGGAAGACAGGCAGACAAATGTCAGCGTGCTGAAAGAAGCAAAGACCACCAGCATTGAAGCGATGTTCCTACTCTATCAACTCCACTGGACTGAATGCTACATTGTCTGAATGCCCAATCACTGTCTCTCAAAGCAGTTACTATACTCCGAACTCAAGAACGGAAAATGTAATATTGGTGGACAGGAAAAGTGATTTAAAGATGGGCCTAAAGCCAACCTTAAAGCTGTGGCATAGACACCAAGAATTGGGAAGCCCTGGCCCTTGAGCACTCTAACTGGAGGTCAGCTGTGACCAGCAGTGCTGCAGAATTCAAAGAGGCACGAATGGAGGGTGAAAGGGCGAAACATGCCAAAAGGAAGGCGCATCAAGCAAACCCTGACCGGGATCACATTCCACCTGCAAACCAATGTCCTCACTGTGGGAGAACATGCGGATCAAGAATAGGACTCCATATCTACCTAGGGACCTACTGCCAGCCAAGACACTGCATTTGGAGGAGCTTCATCCTCGGGCTACGAGGGATCGCCTAAGTAAGTAAGTAAATGCAATTTCAATATGGGAAGCAATACATGTTTACATCTTCAAAAACTTCTAAGAGGACATTACCTGCTTGTTAGACTCTGGTGTTTCCACTGAATTCTTGGAAGGTTCAACTGGGATACTCTGGGCCTCATCGTCTTTTTTCTCTTTTTTCTGTTTCAAAAGAAGACACATGTAGATGAACATGTCGATAAATTTGAATTAAGAGCTAGAAACAGCCCATGTTCATTTACTATTAAGCCTTCTCCATTTTTCATGTTCAACACAGGTGATAAAAATGAATCAACCCAACTGGAATGTTAGGGTGGGGAATTTTCAGGTACAGTTTGTGCATAAAGAATGGGAAAGTACAATAAATGCAGTTAAGAGAATGGATAAGTGATACACTAAGACAGAAAATGATTATTTATACAAACGGAGGCTTTCTTGAAATGCAGTCTTCAATCAAGTTGGAAGCAACCTATTGAAAAACAATGCCACTTGAACTTCTCACCAGATTTAACAAATGAAAGTCCTACCTGATCAATTTCCAGCTGCAACCTTTCTGCCTCTTCATCTGTCAGCTCCTTAATTCGTGGCTCACTATCTTCTTGCTTTTTTTCCTTGGCAAGTTTAGCAGCACGTTCTGCTTTTTCTCTCTGCTCCGCCTCTTGACGGGCCTTCTTCTCATTCTGTGCCTTCTGAGCCAGCTTGTTGTGGCGGCTGAAAGTCTCTGTGATTAGCTAGAAGAGTTAGAGGCTTTGGTGTGAATAAACCCTGTGAAAAACTACTGAAGGAGTAGTATTTTATCATACAGATGTTTGCAGCCTGTGGCTAGTGTACTCCCAACTCCCCAGACCCCCATTTATGATTACCGAATGCCAGGAGAGTTGAGAGTCATAATTCATTAACTGCTCCACAGCTTTACTGTAGCATCTAAAAACAGTGTTATGAATCCCAATTATTCAAAGAGCTGCAGCCACATAATTAATGATTACTTCCAGAAAATCCAGAATTTGATGTACAGGGTGAGGCAGCATAACTTCCTTTTTTAAAAATATGCGCCATTCAGTCGGTTGAAGACGTAGCAGAGCGCTAGTGGTTCAGTTGCCATCATGCGTTGGAACAGTGAGGAGTGCGCTTTTGCCATTGAGGCCTACTTTTCGAGCGGATTTGGAGTGGCCGGCCCGCTCTCCAGATTTGGCCCCTTGTGATTTTTTTCTATGGAGTTTTTTGAAATCCCGTGTTTATGTGAACTGTCCAAGGACCCAACAAGATTTGAAGACCAACATCCAGGAAGAAATTGGCAACATAATGCCTGCTATGCTGGCAAGTCATGACAAACGCCAGAAATCGGTTTACTCAGTGTATGGAGAATGGGGGACGTCACCTACCTAATTTGATCTTCAAAACTATGTAAAACAAAACTTTAGGTAGGCGCCTACATTATAAAAAAATTAAAATTTCTGATTCATACAATGGGTTTTATTCAGTTTTGAAAAAAGAAAGTTATGCTGCCTCACCCTGTATTTGGTAAGGACAAAGTATAGCCTGAACAAAATATGGCCACCAGTATTAAAAAGAACTCTAAAATCAAGACAGTGAATAAAGAAACATTCTGAAAACGGAGAAATTCCAGACATGAATCCATCAGGGGCAGCTAACACCTCCCAACAAAGGATTCCCCAGACAGTAAACAGCTAGACCTTGAAACGGAAAGGCTAATCAATGCTAATCAAGTTGGCCAATTGAAACATTCACACCTGCCTCAAACAGACAAGAGTTATTTCTTCCATCCTGAACATTCCAGATATAAACCCCACTTGCATAGTTTCCAACATACCTCACAGCCTCTGAGGATGCCTGCCATAGATGTAGGCGAAACATCAGGAGAAAATGCTTATGAAACATGGCCATGCAACCCGGAAAACTCACAGCAACCCAGAGATTCCAGGCATTAAAGCCTTCAACAACACAGTTTGATAGATGTTTAAAACTTAATTCGGGTAAAATACTAATTGGAATATCTTTTAAAATTCTGCAGTAGTTCAATACAATCAAGTGTATATGAGATCTAATAGAAGGCAAGCCAACTTCTGCTTGAACTAAGGCTGCAGGAACTAAGGCAAGCCAGAGGGAAGAATTAACAGTTTCTGAAGTATTCTGAAGGGTTTCCAATATGGCCACCTGGGAGTCATCCCAGAAAGCGGCACAATCAGAATCTGGGAAATGACTTTTCCCTGGAATATTTTCAGAGCTGGGACATCCAGCTGTCCTTCTTTCTACAAACCAACATTGGCTCTGAGATCGACAGGGGAGGCCCTTCTCTCAGTCCCACCACCATCTCAAGAACAGTTGGTGGGGACGAGAAATAGGGCCTTCTTTGTGGTGGCCTCTCAGCTCTGGAATATCCTCCCAAAAGAAATTAGATTAGACCCCACCCTTCAATCCTTCCGTTCTAATCTGAAAACATGGATGTTTCATAAGACAGGCCTTTGACCTTGAATAGGCTGAATGGGCCCATATGAAGCTGACACTTGTCACCTTGTGAATTGATGGCAGTTAGTTTTATCTACCGTTGTTTTAAAATTGTGTTATTTTGATTTTATGCTACATGTGTCGACAGGGTTGTTGTTATTATGTTGTGTGACTTGTATTATATTTTTGTACCATTTTTACCTGTTGTATCTTATAGGTGCACCCTGGAGTGCCTTTCAAACTGCCCTGAGTCCCTTTAGGGGAATGGTGGTGAGATATAAATAAAGATTATTATTATTATTATTATTATTATTATTATTATTATTATTATTATTATATTGCAGTGTTGTAAAATCTAAGGATTGCTCCAATACTTCTCAAGGCTACGGCTCTAGTAGCTTCTATACCGTCCAATAAGTTATTTACAGATCTTTGCAAAGTGCACTTTCTTCCTCTTTCAATGTTCTAACAAGAGGGACAGAAAGTACTGAAAAGCTTGAAACATTTCAAAAACGATGTATTTGTCTCCCTCCCACCCAAGGATTCAGAATGGGAACAAATGCAGCTACCTTTGCCCACAATTTAGAGGAAACAGACTGAGGGTCAGGGCTCCAGAATGTTTGCTCCAGGAGGTGATGCAGTCATCTGACTGCAAAACTGACCAAATTTCAAGGGTTCCCACTGTTGGGTGACCTTCACAGCTGTCGCAGCAAGTGATAGCCGTAAACAAAAGCCACAGAATCGGTAACCTGTGATCTAATATGCCCTTTGGACACTGACATGTTGGAGACTTGTACCTACTAGCAAAAAACCATGATGGCATTGTGCCGTCCTCAGATTTAAAAAAATAGCGCTGGAAAGAAGGAATCTTTAAACAGCAAACTGTTTGGGCATTATACATTCAAATAATAACAACAATAACAATAATACTTTATTTATATTCTGCCCTATCTCCCCGGATTACAAACATAAAAGGCAAACATTCAATGCCCAAATACAACAACAATACATCCATAGTAACGAAATTTAACAACCCAACATATAAACACAAATGATGATTTAACAACTAAAATAAAATAAAAAAACACAGCCTGCTATATCAGAGAGAGAGAGAAATAAATCTCTGGCCCCATTTCTATAATGTGGAATCTAATTTTCAACACAGAATCTAGTGGATTTATCATACATTTAAAAATCTGTTAAACTTTCAAAATTCTATTTGTCAGTTTGAAAACAGGAAGAGATTCGGGGCATTGTTTCTTAGACTTTTAAGGAGTAGCATGGCATTCCTGCTTCCTAAGATTAGTGATCATACACTGCCTCTTGAATGCTCCATGATTCAAAAAGAGAAAAGTCTTGATTCTGAAATTTCCCAAGATTTTAAATTCAAAATATTCTGGCCATAATGCCCAGGGCTTCCTAAAAAACATGGAGGACCAAGTTTCCTATCCCTGAGATAAATGTTCAAAATTAATTTTCTGCGCAGGGGTTCTCAAACTTTTTCAGCTGCTAAGTCCTTTTTGAAGCACAGGTTTCTCATTAAGACCAAAGAAATATTTATATATGATACATTATAAAATATCTATCTATCTATCTATCTATCAGGCAAGGGCTGGGCCAGTGGCAGATAAATTGAGAGTGTTTGTGTGAACTAATTCACACAGTGCAAAAAGAAAGAAAGAAAGAACAATATACTATTTAAAATGAAGAACAATTTGAACCAACTTAGCAGTATTTTAGTGGAAAATCCCCGAGGCCATCCAGTCCAACCCCCTTCTGCCATGCAGGAAAAGCACAATCAAAGCACCCCCAACAGATGGACATCCAGCCTCTATAATAACAATAATAACAGTTTGCAGTTCTATATTTATATACTTACACAATATGAGGATTTAAAGATAGAACTGCAAAGACTATGGAACAAACCTGTCAAGGTGGGTGCAGTGCCTAAAGACCTTGGCCTGCACTTAAAAATAATTGGTGCTGACAAAATAACCATCTGTCCGCTGCAAAAGGCCATCCTATTTGGATCTGCACGCATTATTCGCCGATACACCACACACTTGGGAAGCGTCCGCCATGTGATCAAATACAAAAGCCAGAATAGTGATCTTGTTTGCTGTGTACTAATATTGTTATGTATCAAATAATAACATCAACAACCCCAAGGGCTCTGTGGAGCAGAGTTTGAGAACCCCTGGCCTTAGTGAACTAAACCTTGCTGCAGTAATCACATTCCTACCTCTACTTCAGAAACCTCATTTACTTTTTTTAGAGGGGGGCATGAATTTTCCTACTATAAGACATTCAAGAACAGGCAAAATAATAACGGTGGTACAAGAAGACACAGACTCCAGACCAATTTAAATTTGAGCTTTCTTTTTTTAAATGACATCACTAGACAGATTAAATATTTACTATAAAATCTGTCTGTTGATAATAGAGAATGGATCAAATTTAACAAAATTTCTAAAGATTTTCAGAAAATATGGCTTTTTGGGTCTATTTGTGTCAGATGTAAGACCCATATAGTTCTCCAGCTGTGACTGGGTTACGATTCCTAGCAGCTGTAGCCAGAACAATGTGAAGAATGCTGAGAGCTATATTCCAACAATATCTGGAGGGCTGTATGATTCCTAAGGATGATTTACACTTGCCATCAGATTACTTATGAGATATAATATTAGAAAAGTGAGGGTGGAGTCAAATTCCAATCCTCGCTTCAAATAGCAAAGAAACCAAATCACACAGCATTTAGAATGGGGTGCATGGGTAAAGGGTCTCCCTACCCATGAGACACAGCATGACTCTGGGTCTGAAAAGTGATGGAACATTCATCCAAATTTTGGATGGCAAATCTGAGGATGCTTGCCATAGATGCAGGCGAAACGTCAGGAGAAATGCCTCTAGAACATGGCCATATAGCCTGAAAAAAACCCACAAGAATTGAATGACATAAACTGTGTTTTCATATATTTTAAAAAAAAAATTTAGGGGCAGAGGGGGGAACGTGCCTCCAGTAGCTATGTCTTTGTTGTGGTGGTGGTTTGGGTCTTTTGGAGGTAAATGATCCTGGCTGGAACACAGGGTGACCTTTTAAAGGAGGAGATCCAGAGTCCTCAAGGAGAAGGGGGCTTCAGAAGCTGAAAAGTGGGTGAAAAGCCACTTATGGGTTGCTCTTTCCCCGCCCCTCATTTAGGAGCACTAATCACACACATATAGGTTAGGTAAACTCTATTTGGTTGCAATGTCACTGCTATGAAAGTGGACTTTAGAGCTTTTCTAGGAATGAACAAAGTAAACTGAAATTATTGATCCTGTGCTGTCTGCCAGAGTTAAATTAGCACATTTTGGTTTGCCAGCTTTTCAAACTAGCCTTTGGTCAAAGAACAGCCCCCCCCCCCCCCCCAGCAAACAAAAACAATACAAAAATTTATTTTGGTGTCATCCATTGAATAAACCTGCCCAGACAGGTCAGTTACTACTTCACGTAGCCTCTTCTGTTACTTTCCAGATTCCAGACATTACAGTAGACTTGGAAGAAATTTAATGGCATGCTTGAGCCACAAAATGATATTGAACTAAGTCACTCAGACTGCAACTGATATGTACTATCTTTTCACAGAGTGAGGGGTGGTTCTTTGGTCACATACCTTCTCAGCAGCGCCCTCTTCTCCTCCTACAAAGAAATCAGTTTTGCGTCTCAAGAAGCTGAAGAAGGTGTTCACAAGCTGTAAGGAAAAGAGACAGGATGTTTTCAAGGGATAATAACACTTTCTTTTCAAAAATCCTAACACTGTCTTGGGGGTGACCAAAGTTGTTTCAAAAACCTTGTAGTAGCTTTTCCTGTTTGCAATATGTTCTTGGCCACATAAAGGAGGTTAGCAAGCATGTTATAGAACCTTCTAGCAGAACCAATATCCTTCTGGCCCAGAAATCTGCAACAAATCACCAAGAAACCAGCATTAAGTACTTTCTCCACTTATAACTGTGTACACATTTTAGAAACTGTGTATACAGAGTAGGACACTTAATGAGGTTTCATGGCCTAGCTTTCTCAAATGGACCTTGTATTGAATAACAATCTTTAACTGACGTTTTGACACATTCCGCATTAATGTGACTGCCATTTCCATTCAAACAATCACTTCACTTTAATTTAAATCATTAAACTAGCTGTTTAGAGGACCAAAGATTTTATCCAGTATCCTCCCAGGGCTATTTCTGGCATGAAAATGCTGCTTTGTCCTCCCTCTGATTTCAAAACAGCAAATGATACCCACATAATGCTCCCAGGAGTGACTGGGAAGGACGGAAAGTCAATTCCAGTTGCCCAAAATAGTGGCTATGGTGACAATGATGAAAATCTTGGCCATGGAGAAAGCTCGCCATTACTTTATGTCAGGGGTCCTCAAAACTAAGGCCCAGGGGCTGGATACGGCCCTCCAAGGTCATTTACCCGGCCCTTGCTCAGGGTCAACCTAAGTTTGAAACGACTTAAAAGCATGCAATTACAACAACAATCTTGTCTCATCAGCCAAAAGCAGGCCCACACTTCCCATTGTAATACTAATACGTTTATATTGGTTAAAATTGTTCTTCATTTTAATTATTCTATTGATTTTTAAGTGGGTTTTTTGCATTATAAATAAGATATGTGCAGTGTGCATAGGAATTCATTCATGTGTTTTTTCAAATTATAATCCGGCCCTCCAACAGTTTGAGGGACAGTGACCTGGCCCTCTGTTTAAAAAGTTTGAGGACCCCTGCTTTATGTATTAATCTTTCACAGAGAATACAGGGAATTTCTCTTGAGGTTGTGATGTCAGCAGACTAGAATGCTCAAGGTTGGTATCTTTCTACATTATACAGAATTGTAGTCTTGGAAGATTATATTTCAAACCTTTTCATGGTGCTTCTGGAAGATCTAATCCAATGCATTGGTTCACTGACAACATGTCAAGTAACAAACTATTTGTTATCAAAGCATCTCCCAGAAACAACATATTGGGTAAGATAGAACACCAATCATGAATTCATAATTTATTGTTGGTTTTTAAAAGCCATGTTACATATGGTTAGGTATAATGTAACCCCCATGTTATATGTAGGTATCATTTCATTAAAAAGATTCACAACATAGATAGAAATAGCATATAATAATTTATTTACCCTATTTATATCCTGCCTTTCTCTACCTCAAAGGGGACTCAAGGCAGCTTACATATGGTAGCTATTTAATGCCTCAAACACATACAAAATTAAGCTTAAAATCCATTGAATTAAAATTAATGCATATTAAAACTTTAAAATTATATTCAATATTAAAATCCACAATCCAAAAATTGTAGTCTGATGCCATTCCGTAGTCATTGCACATATATTATATTATTGCACTGCTTCTCTGAAGGCCTGGTCCTAGAGCTTGGTTTTCACTCTCCTTCTGGAGGCTAGGAGGTAGGGGGCTGATGTAATGTTGCTAGGGAGGGAGTTCCACAGCCGAGAAGCCACCACTGAGAAGGCCCTGTCTCTTGACCTAACCAGTTGCGCTTGCAAAGAAGGTGGAACTGAGAGCAGAAGATCTTAATCTCCGAGGTGGTTCAGAGGGGGAAGATACATTCGGACAAGTAAACTGGGCAGGAACTATTTAGGACTTTATAGGCTTAAGCCAGCACATTGAATTGTACTCAGTAGCAGGCTAGTAGCCAATGGAGCTAACGTGATAGAGGTGGCTGTTTGAGTGGTCCAGCACTTCTGTGTTCTCAAATAATAAGCTGTGTCCAGGTTGGTTCATCAGGTGCTCTGCTATGGCTGACTTCTCTGGTTGAATTAGTCTGCACTGCCTTTTGTGTTCCTTGATTCGTGACTGGGCAATGCTGTGTTGGGTGGTCTCTATGTAGACTTGTCTATAGCTGCATGGTATACACTAGACTACTGAAGATGAGAAGATCCCTCTTGTCCTTTGCTGAACGTAGTATTTGTAGGATTTTCTTAGTGGGTCTGTAGATCATTTGTAGGTTGTGTATCTTCATCAGCTTCTCTATGCGTTCAGTGGTTCCCTTGATGCACGGTAAGAACACTTTTGCTCTGGGCGGATCTTTGTATTTATTCTCGTGGCTTGTTCTTGGCCTTGCAGCTCTTCTGATATCCATGGTGGAGTCTCCAGAGAGCCCAGTTTAGGTCCACTCAACCAGAAAAAGGAGGAAACCATGAAACTGAACAAAATTTGGCTACCAGTATTAAGGAGGTAGATTGCAATTTGTCTCCTTTCAGACTTCAGTTAGTACAGTTATACTATATCTATATGCTTAAAGACATTGGGTTATAGACTAGTATGTGGAATCTATATAAATAAAAAAGTAATGTTCGTTTGGGGGATTATCATATAACTCAAAAACCACTGGACGAATTGCCGCCAAATTTGGCCACAAGACACCTACTAACCCAAGGAATGATCATCACTCAAAAAAACTGATTTTGTCGTTTGGGAGTTGTAGTTGCTAGGATTTATAGTTAACCTACAATCAAAGAGCATTGACCTACAAAGCCCTGAACGGTCTGGGACCCACCTACCTGCGCAACCGTATCTCCAACTACGAACCCACATGATCTCTTCGATCTTCCGGAGAGGCTCTTCTCTATCTCCCGCCCGCATCTCAAGTGTGACTTGCGGGGACGAGGGAGAGGGCCTTCTCTGTGGTGCCCCCCCCCCCCGGCTCTGGAACTTACTCCCCAGAGATATTAGGCAAGCCCCCCCGCTAGCAATCTTCAGGAGGAACCTGAAAACCTGGCTATTCCAATGTGCCTTCAGTGATTGAATGTAAGAAACTCCCTGACCAAACTTTGCACTAAACGTCCTTAGAAGCATTTTATTCGTGCAATTGAATGCACCGATGATGATGTGCACCGGCCTATCTCGCAGTTTTTAAAATTTTAGCCTTGAAGGTGGCCCTGCCCAGTGAAATCCTTTGTTTTTAATTGCATGTTTTTATATTGTCTGTTGTCGCCTATTATATTTCTTTGGATTTCATGTATTTTATTTTCTGGTTATGCTTTTATATTATGATGTACTGCATTGATGGGCTTGCCCTCATGTAAGCCGCACCGAGTCCCCTTGGGGGAGATGGAGCGGGGTATAAATAAAGTTTTATTATTATTTACTAGCTGTACCCGCCACGCGTTGCAGTGGCCAACCTTCCCTCCCTCTTTCTCTCCTTCCTTTCCTCTTTTTCTTTCCCTTCCTATTTATCTTCTTCTTTCTTCCATCTCTACCTGTTTCTTTTCTCCCTTTCTTTGCTCTTTGGTTACATCCTTCCTTCCCTATATTTTTCCTTTCACTTTTTTATTTCCGTCTCTCCTTTCTTGCTTCTCTTCCTTCCTTTCTTTCCTTCCTTCTTTCCCTCCCTCCTTCCTCCTTTCATTCCTTTCCTCTTTCCCTCCTTCTCTCGTTACTTCTTGACTGTCCCTTCCAATTCTATTCTGTAAGTATATTTAATTTGTATTATGTAGTAATATATAATAGTAACATATTACATACTAATCTATATAACAATATAGAAAATATTGTATTTATATCTTACATAGAAATTGGGTTGTTAGGTGTATCGTGTCCAAATTTGGTGCCAATTGCCCCAGTGGTTTTTGAGTTCTGTGAATACCACAAACGAAAATTACATTTGTATTTATATAGATTACTAGCCATCCCCTGCCACGCATCGCTGTGGCCCAGTCTGGTGATCTGGAAAATAAAGTAATGAGAAAGTGTTGGTTTCTAATATATGTAATTTCTCAATCCTCGTGCATAAACAGTATTTCTTGTTTCTTTGTCAGTGCTGATATAAATATTGTCTGGTTTTCCTACTCTGGAACATGCAACATATAATTGTCCTTCTTTAGGGGTCCTTTTCAAATCTATGGTACTACATATGTCATAAACATGTATGTGTGTGTGTGTGTGTGTGAGAGAGAGAGAATCATATATATTTATCTATACCTATGGCTGGATGGCTCTCTGTCAGGAGGGCTTTATGTTTTCTTGCCCTGGTGAAGGGAGTTGGACTGGATGGCCTTAAGGCAGTATTTCTCAACCTTGGGTTTGGGGCCCCTGGGGGGGAGGGTTGCGAGGGGTGTCAGAAAGGTCACCAAAGACCACCAGAAAATACAGTATTTTCTGTTGGTCATGGGGTTTCTGTGTGGGAAGTTTCCCCCAATTCTGTCGTTGGTGGGGTTCAGAATGCTCCTTGATTGTAGGTGAACTATAAACCTAGTAACTACAACTCCCAAATGTCAAGGTCTATTTCCCCCAAAGTCCATCTGTGATTATATTTGGCCGTATTGAGTATCCATGCCAAGTTTGGTCCAGATCCATCATTGTTTGAGTTCACAGTGCTCTCTAGGTGTCGGTGAACTACAACTCCAAAACTCAAGGTCAATGCCCACCAAACCCTTCTAGTGTTTTCTGTTGGTCAGGGGAGTCCTGTGTGCCAAGTTTGGTTTAATTCCATCGTTGGTGGAGTTCAGAATGCTCTTTGATTATAGGTGAACTATAAATCCCAGCAACTACAACTTCCAAATGACAAAACCATCAAGATTATTAAGATTGTCTGGAGAGGCCCTGCTCTCGGTCCCACCGGCCTCGCAAGTGCGTCTGGTGAGAACGAGGGACAGGGCCTTCTCGGTGGTGGCCCCTCGACTCTGGAACTCTCTCCCCCTGGAGATCAGAACCGCCCCTTCTATCCTGACATTTAGGAAACAGGTGAAGACTTGGTTATGGAGACAGGCATTTGACGAGTGAGCCAACACCCTGACATATGGATGGAGGATGATGATCAACGATTTTAGTATGACGACTGACCATTATAGTTATTGATTGTAATTGCTGTTTTAATGTTTTACTGTAACATGTATTATGATGTTTTATTGATTGTATGTGATATTATGGTTGGAAACCAGTCTGAGTCCTTCAAGAGAGGTGAGAAGGTCGGTATACAAAACTTTTAAATAAATAAATAAATAAATAAATAAATAATGTTTTGAGTGATGGACAATCCTTGTGTTGTGAGACGTTTTGTTGCCAAATTTGGTGTGATTTCGTTCACTGGTTCTTTTGTTTTTAAGGTACTCATTATGCACAGAGCATTTTTATATAGATTATTATGAAGTTTGAAAGTGCCGAACAGGCTGAACAGGGTATAGGGTTACAGCCTGTGCTGGATGGGGTCGCACTCCCCTTGAAGGCGCAGGTTCGCAGCTTGGGTGTGATCCTGGACTCATCGCTGAGCCTGGAGCCCCAGGTCTCGGCGGTGACCAGGGGAGCATTTGCACAGCTTAGGCTTGTGCGCCAGCTGCGCCCGTACCTTGGGAAGTCTGACTTGGCTACGGTAGTCCACGCTCTGGTTACATCCCATTTAGACTACTGCAACGCTCTCTACATGGGGTTGCCTTTGAAGACGGCCCGGAAGCTCCAACTGGTCCAATGTGCGGCAGCCATGTTACTAACAGGCGCTGGACGCAGGAAGCATACAACCCCCCTGCTGTACCAGCTCCACTGGCTGCCGATCTGCTACCGGGCTCAATTCAAGGTGCTGGCATTGGCCTATAAAGCCCTAAACGGTTCCGGCCCAAGATACCTAACTGACCGCCTCTCGACCTATGAGCCCACGAGGGCTTTGAGATCTTCCGGGGAGGCTCTGCTCTCGGTCCCGCCTGCTTCACAGGCACGGCTGGCGGGGACGAGAGATAGGGCCTTCTCGGTGGTGGCTCCTCGGCTGTGGAACACCCTTCCCGTGGACATCAGACTGGTTCCTTCCCTGATGATATTCCGCAGGAAATTAAAGACTTGGCTGTTCAAGAAGGCGTTTGAACAAGAAGTGCAATGATTGGTAATTGACTAGGAATGGAACAACGGAAAATGATACTGGATTGTGGTTTTGACGATGAGACGACGCGGAATGGCTTTTGTAGTAATGATGATGTTTTGATGATGATGTTTTTTGTTAATGATGGACTGTGGATTATTTTATATTGTGTCTTGCATTTTGAACCTTGTTCTTTCTATGTTGTACTCTGCTGTGAGTCGCCCCTGGGCTGAGAACAGCAGTATATAAGCAAAGTAAATAAATAAAGTAAATAAACTATATAGTCAGAGATCCTCAAACTGCGACCCTCCAGGTGTTTGGGTCTCCAACTCCCAGGAGCTTTTGCCAGCTTGTTCAGTAGCCAGGAATTATGGCACTTGGTGGCACAAAGAAGCTGGAGGGTCGCATAAATAACATGGGGGACAGCCCTGAACCCTGCGGTTTACTCAGGTCCCCACAGGTCAACGGTTATGGGTCGAACAAGAATCCCCAGCGCACATTCTGGGCCCGGCCCTCCAAGAAGGGTCGAAGCCACTGGAAAACAGTGCCTCCCAGTCCCATTCCCGCGAGGCGGTCCAGGGGGATACAATGGTCAGCAGGGCCTGAGAGGAGACCCTGTCTCTCCGGAAGGGAGGGAAGGAGGAAGGCCCTCTTCGCCCTGCCCGCCCTCTCACCTCCCTCACGCCGCCCGGGTGCTGCTGCGCCATAGCCAGCAACATGCCGTCGAAGCGCTCCTCGCTCTCAGCCGCCTCTTCCCCGCTGGCGCCCATCTCGCCTCCTCTTCACTCTGAAATCTCCTTTCACCACAGCCGACGGACAGCCTCTGACACGCACAGCCCGCACTGCCTCAGGAACAGGAAGCGAAGGCCTTGTCCAACCCCTTCCGGTTGCTCCTGGCCAATCGCCGACCGGGAGAGCTTAATTGGCAGGCGGGCCTTCCAATCAGGGCTCGGAGGAAGTCAGCGGGCTATCCGTTGGGCCTCGTGGTGTGGCGTCCGTTGCTATGGTTACGAAGCCTCTTCTGTAAGGGCCGATGGGAAGTGCTAGAATTGAATTGAAATTGGCTATATAGCAGGCCTGGGCCAACTTGGGCCCTCCAGGTCTTTTGGACTCCAACTCCCACAATTCCTAGCAGCCTCAGGCCCTTTCCTTTTCCCCCTTAGCCGCTTAAGCAGAAAAAGGAAAGGGAAAAGGAACAGGAAAGGGCCTGTGGGCTCAAACAATGATGGATCTGGACCAAACTTGTCACGGATACTCAATATGCCCAAATGTGAACACTGATGGGGTTTGGGGAAAATAGATTTTGCCATTTGGGAGTTGTACTTGCTGGGATTTATAGTTCACCTACAATCAAGGAGTGTTCTGAACCCCAACAATGAATTGGGCCAAACTTCCCACACAGAACCCCCATGACCAACAGAAAATACTGTCTTTTCTGATGGTCTTTGGCGACCCCTCTGACACCCCTTCGCGACCCCCCCAGGGGTCCCGACCCCCAGGTTGAGAAACACTGGTATAGAAACTTGATATGGTCATACTCTCCGAGGTGAAGTTGAATTCATTTGCAAGACAGCTCTTGATTTAGAAGTGCCTGGCAAGAGACCAAATAATAAACAACAACAAAGTATGGATCGTTGATGTTGCAATCCCAGGCGACAGCAGGATTGAAGAGAAACAACTGGAAAAGCTGTCATGATATGAGGATTTAAAGATCGAACTGCAAAGACTCTGGCATAAACCAGTAAAGGTGGTCCCAGTGGTGATCGGCACACTGGGTGCAGTGCCTAAAGACCTTGACCTCACAACCTCTGAGGATGCTTGCCATAGATGCAGGCGAAACGTCAGGAGAGAATGCTTCTAGAACAGTGGTTCTCAACCTAGGGTCCCTAGATGTTTTTGTCCTTCAACTCCCAGAAATCCTAAAATCTGTTAAACTGGCTGGGATTTCTGGGGGTTGTAGGCCAAAAGCATCTGGGGACCCCAGGTTGACAACCACTGTTCTAGAACATTCTCTCTAGCCGAAAAGCCTACAACAACCCAGTGATTCCAGCCATGAAAGCCTTTGACAGTACAATAATAATGATAATAATAATGATGATAATAATAATAATAATAATAATAATAATAATAATATAATCGAACTGCAAAGACTCTGGCACAAGCCAGTAAAGGTGGTCCCAGTGGTGATCGGCACACTGGGTGCAGTGCCTAAAGACCTTGACCTCATAACCTCTGAGGATGCTTGCCATAGATGCAGGTGAAACGTCAGGAGAGAATGCTTCTAGAACATTCTCTCTAGCTGAAAAGCCTACAACATCCCAGTGATTCCAGCCATGAAAGCCTTTGACAATACAATAATAATAATGATGATGATAATAATAATAATAATAATAATAATAATAATAATAATAATCAAACTGCAAAGACTCTGGCACAAGCCAGTAAAGGTGGTCCCAGTGGTGATCGGCACACTGGGTGTAGTGCCTAAAGACCCTGGCCTGCACTCAAAAACAATTGGTGCTGACAAAATTACCATCTGCCAGCTGCAAAAGGCCACCTTACTGGGATCTACACGCATTATTCGCCGATACATCACACAGTCCTAGACACTTGGGAAGTGTCCGACGTGTGATCCAATACAACAGCCAGCAGAGTGATTTTGTTTGCTGTGGCCTCAACTTGTTGTGTTTCAAATAATAATAATAAAAAAATTATTTCTATACCCTGCCACCATCTCCCCAAGGTAACTCAGGGCAGCTTACATGGGGACAAGCCCAAAATCACAGATAAAAACAACAGCATTAAAATCAATCAAATAAAAACATAACACAGTCACAACAACAACATCATAGAAACAATATCATGGCTGAAAACAGAATCGGGGCTCAACTAAGTGCAGCGAATTCCTAAGTAGAGCCGAGGGAAAGTGCAAAACTTCAAATGTGCCAATGTAGAGGGAATACCTTTGGCAATATAGTGTCGAGATTAGTGGGGGTAGGCCAAACTAAACTGCAGGAGCTTAGATACGGTCGAGCCAGTTGCCTAATCAAAGGCACGACGGAACATCCAAGTTTTTAAGTCCTTACGGAAGGTGGACAAGGTGGGTGCTTGTCTGACTACTGAAGCAACGCTGGCTGGACACATTGTACAATGATCTGAAGAGTACTGGCATACACCCTGATCAGGCGCACGACCAAGTGAAATGGTGCCAGCAAACTTGTAAAGCAAACCCCGCCATCAAGCAGGACAAATGCTGAAGAAAAAGAATAAGAATAGTGCATTTCTAGAAACAGGTTTTGTGTTGTTCTGCTCAATTAAAGAAAACAGCCCTGGAGGGAGAGAGGCGAGGCACACTTTTTTACAGTCTAGCAGCAGCCTGTTGTGCATTGTCACGCATGAATTCTTTTTCAAGGCAAATGAAACTTGCATTTGGTGCCTGTATTTATATTTCCTGGCAAAGCGTCCATAAGAAATTAGCTGTTAGATGGCACTCTCTGAGAAAAAGGGTGGGAACCATGACCATTTGTCAAATCTTATGGTTATATGTTTATAGTATCAGACACAATCTGGCTGAAAATTAGTTTTGATTTTAGAAGAGCATGCAGTGAAAGATAAAAATGTTGTTTGTGTCATCCTAAATTCTCTCCAATTTGTTATTCCACTAAGAAAGTGTTTAAGAATCCAGATGTGAGTACTTGGGATTATATTTTACTCTTTTATTTAGATGTCATCTCAGACTGAGCCATTAACACAGAGAATGCCATATACACACGACCATTATGTATCAATTTGCTCAGGTCAAAGTGATATTGAGCAAGAATTTAGGCAAATTCTTGCTCAATATTAGGCAAAGACCAATCAGACTCACCAAGGAGAGTCCAGAGCCCTGGCAAGACAAAGAAAGCACCCAAGATTTTTCCTAATTTTTCCCAATAAAAGTCTCACCAAGTTGAAGAAAAGCCACGTGTTGTCTTTATTTCGTTCCAGCTGGTACGGATGTCAAACCGCAATCTCTTGCCAAAGTCGACATGTTTGGCAAGGGAGAAAAGGGTACATTTTACAGAAAATACAGATTGTCAGATTCAAACTTCTGGCCCTCTGCCAGGCCTGTAGCGAGGGGGCGGTTTTAGGGGTTCAACCCCCCCCCCCGAAATGGTTCAGATTTTTTTAAAAAACCTGGTTTATTCATGAATTTTAACTGGTTAACCAAATCCCCATGCTAAGTCTATGAGATGCAAAAAATTAAGAGTTCCTCCAGAACTGCAAGCACTATCTCAGGCAAATATTGCAATTTATTCACACTGTCATTACTTGCAGCAATAGCCGATGTAGTGAAGCAACCAAGTTGGGTGTGTGTGTGTGTGTGTTGAATGCTCTCATTAAGGAGGCCAGACTTGGTGGAGGTGGTTGACAGGGGTGGAGCTGCAGGCTATTGAAGGCTGCTCTGCCCCCTGCTGTGCTCTTTGCTTCAGTGTGAGCTAGGAGGCAGGTTTCAACCCCACCCCCCGCGAAATTTCAACCCCTCCCAAAAATTCAACCCCTCCCGAATTTTTTTTCTGGCTACGGCCCTGCCCCCCGCCCCTCTGCCGGCTTTGCGCTGATTGGTTGGTGTCATCTGCTGGAGGGAGGCGCTGCCAGAGGCGGCCCTAGGTAATTTTCAACGGTAAGCAAACAGTATTTTGGCGCCCCCCCCCAACCAATCACCGATATATATTTTCTGTTTGTCGTGGGAGTTCTGTGTGCCATATTTGGTTCAATTCCATCATTGGTGGAGTTCAGAATGCTCTTTGATTGTAGGTGAACTATACATCCCAGTAACTACAACTCGCATATGTCAAGGTCTATTTTCCCCAAGAGCGCCCCTGGGCAAAATCATCTATACTGCAAATGCTTACTTTGTGTAATGGGTTGAGCTGCCCCTGGGTGCGGCTGGCTTAGGCGCTCCTCAGCCAATGGGGATGCCAGCGCCGCTTCGGCTCCTGAGCCAATGGGAGTCAAGGAAGCAGTACAAGCGGGAAAACAATGAACCGAGAGGAAAAATGAGTGGATTATTGTGACTTAATATGTTGTCCGATGGCCGGCAATAATCCGGAGATTTCTCAACCTGGCCTTGTATTGTCCCGAGAGGTTGAAACATGCAAAAGTGGCTGGAACTGCTGCCAAGCCTTGATATCCTTCTGTCTCAGATATGAGATTAATTGATGCTATCTGTGTGTGGGTTTCAGTCCAAGGGGCAAAGACAATGAGAGTGGCGGATGGGACATCCTGATCTTCCCTGAAGGCAGGATGTCCCATTGTTGACAAGTGACCAGGTTCGCATCCCGGGCGGGCCGGCAGAGATCTGCAGTCTGGGAGAGGAAAGGTTCATGCAGAGAGAGGTTAGAGGCAATAAAAGGACACAAAGTAACACTATGGAGAGGAAAAGGATTACAATTAATTGATACTTTTATTGGGGGATTAGTTATAATGTTAGGAGGGGGAAGAAAGCGAAGTAATAAGGCTCCTGAGTCGCAGCTGCTGTTGTGACCATGTTCATACAGATTGGCCCAAGCGGGGCAATGGAGAACTGAGGAACTCCCTGCTGCAGGTCAGATCAGCTTGAAGGCAGGGAGTTCTGGGTTCGACCTCATTAGTATGTTATATATCACACTGAAGCCCAATAGCCATGCAGTAACTAGCAGGGTCATGAGGATGCAGAGAGCACAATGCATTAATGCACAAAATATAACATACTTTGACCTGAGTAAATGGATACTTAATGGCTGCATTGCAAAACGAAAACGAATCAGTCTTGTAGAGCAAAATTTTCTCTTTCAGATGATACTATTCACAAGCATATTCAGGTAGATGCTTATTTTGGGTGGCTATAGATGCTGCATAGTTGCAAATTGGGCAGTATTATGTCCAGCACAAGCATGCTTGGTCAAAATTTCAAGTCCGTATCTTCATTTGCGCGGAAATTGTTGCAGTCTGAATATTGGTCAACGTTTGTCACATTTTGATGCCCACTTTGAGCCAACTTGTTTGACTGGATTTTGCATCCATAACGTTAAAATTAATTTCATCGGAATCAGCGGGGGGGGGGGGGGGTACTGTACAGGATTTCAATTTACTAGCCATTCTTATACATTTAGTTTCGATTTTATTAGACCTCAAAAATGTTGTGTGCATGCTGACAGACTACCCTTCAGATAAGGGCGTCTAGATCAGCAACTATTGCAGTTAGAGACCTCAATTTTTGGGAGACTTAGTTTAACACCTGACTGGCGCTACAACTAAAATTTGAACAAAATTGGAGAACCTGATGGTGGGAACTTTTTAAAATTTTAGACCACTTGGCATGGAATGACCCATCCTCAGATTTTGGTTTTCATGGTGGATCCTGGAACCAAACCCAGTGAATACCAAGAGTATCAGGTTCAAGAAGAGCTAGGAAAGAGTCCCTCCTGAAACCCTAGTGAGCCAACTAGAGATGACAATAAGGGGCTAGAGAGGCCTGATTTAATACAAGGCTTGTTTTAATTCACAACCAATTTAATTTGATAGCACACACAGCTCTAATCTGCCACCCAGTGGACAAAGGCGACTTTTTCTTAAATGTTTTTGTGTTGTGTTTCCTTCATTTCAAAAGACAAGGCAGTATAGGAAGTTGCAAAGACAGATGGAATGGGTTGGTATTACTAGGACCAACATAGATGATACCCTTAAAATATTTAAATGACCCTTAAAAGGGAAACGAACTGATGCACAGGCCTCCTAAATGGTACTGGGACAGGTAAGGTAACGGTTTTTCCCCGACATTAAGTCCAGTCATGTCCGACTCTGGGGATTGGTGCTCATCTCCATTCCTAAGCCGAAGGGCCGGCGTTGTCTGGAGACACCTCCAAGGTCATGTGGTCAGCATGACTGCATGGAGCACCATTACCTTCCCGCCCAAGCAGTACCTATTGATCTACTCATATTTGCATGTTTGTGAACTGCTAGGTTGGCAGAAGCTGGGGCTAACAACAGGAGCTCAAGGAGGAGAGCAGACGCACTTGAGCGGAGCTCCGCATGACAACAGTAAGATAACTTATACAGACCTAAATGCCTTACCTTTCAACAAAATAATTTGAATGCTGGACTAGACCAAACACTCTGTGTTTCTGATAAGCTAATAAGCCCAGTAGCAACAACATGAGGAGAAAGAAACGCTTGAGAGAAGCAGAAAATAATACTCCCCCGTCAGCTCCTACACCCAAACAAAAGAGAATCTCTGACTTCTGTTCAAACCGCTTCTCGGCTCTTGCAGAAAGAGAAATTGGGGAACATGGGGAAAATGAGAGTCTGAAAGAGCACAAAGGGAGTGCTCCTAAAAACCCAAACAACAATAGTAACAAGCATAGCAGCAAAGAAGACAAAAGTGTTCAAACATCTGAGCTAGTGGGTGAGACAAGCTACTCTCACATGCTCCAACTGGTTGCTACCACTGTTGAGCATTTATACAACAAACTCAGAGATCTCAACCTCAAAGTTGACTCCATTATCACAACCCAGAAAGAAAGAAAGCAACTGAGACAGACCACTTGTGATTCAGCCTCAAAAAAACCTAACTGCAAAGAGCCTATTTTGCATTTACATAAGATAGCAAACTCCTCAAAACTGGTACTTTCACCTAAAAAAGTCTGCCTAACAGTTTGCCACTACAGAGGAATGCTTCCCCCCTGGAACAACATCTACCACTCTAGAAGACATCTGCAACATTTGCTGAAAAGAGAAGTGAAACAAATCGATCTCCACTCTGTAGAAACCCTGAGCTCTGACTACCATCATACAAGGGTGCTACTAAGCTTCTCTTCAGAACATATACCTTCACTACTGCTGCGCTTAAGATCTAATCTTGCAGCAAAAGGCCTCTTCCCAAGCCGAGTGTTTCTCAATAACAGGATTGTTCCCCTCATCTCCAGAGTCAAACACTCTCAGCAGAGCACAGGGAGCTTAAAGGGATACACTCCTGAGATGCAGGCCCTACATTTGGAAAAACCCTCTAAGGACTACTCTATGGATATTGAAACCCATGATCCTGAAACTGCAGATCTAATTACCCTGGACTACGAGACCCCTGGGAACTGTGTTGCGCTGTCCAACCCCAGTGCCAATTCTCCACCTAGAATCTTTACAACAGCATCAATCGAAGCCCCAACCAAACCCCACTCCATTAGTGACAATGCACCTTCCAAATCCACTACCTGCCTAATCGAGGTAAGCCTGGAAACGGGTCCTGCCAACAACATACTGATGCTGAATAAGGAGGAGAACGAGGTCGCCACCTTGACCCCAGTACAGTGCCTGGTACCAGAACTGCCAACGCTAAAACAGAACAAACCTATTACGGAAGAACAGCCTCATCGACAACACTCCAAAAAGAAAAGAGACCCCTACAACAACTGTGTGTTCACTGGGGACATTGGTGGCATCGCACAAGTTGCAGATATAAATTGACTATCAGAACCTCCACCGCTTACACCACCAGGCAAGAATAAACTCAGCATTCTGACATTGAATATTGCAGGGTGGAAGTCCTCCACAAAAGATCCCTCTTTCCTAGACTACCTAGCCCAGCACCATATCATATTAATGCAGGAAACCTGGGCAGTAGATTATATATCAAGTAATGGATTCCAAGCCTACTCAACAAAGGCAGAACCCCCAAATAGATATGGGAGAGCCAAAGGAGGTTTAACAATCCTAATCTCCAACAAGCTATGGGTAAAGGTAACATCTCTTCCCCCGCTAATGTCAAATGCCATGGCCATCTTAATCCAACTTACTAACCATAAAGTGCTGATAATAAATGCCTACATACCCCCTATGAGGAAAAAAGCCCAAGTTAAAGCTGCATGGATGGAGCTAGAATCCTACGTTGAGGACCTTATAATGCAGAATCCTGATGCATCTATAGTGTTGGGAGGCGATCTTAACGCAAGGATGGGCCCAGATGACCTCTCTCTCTATAAGCAGCAGAACTGCCCACCACCAGCCTGTGAGGATGAAGAACCCCTTCTGCCCCGTTGGTCCAAAGACCAGAAATCGAATTTTGCAGGCCTATGCTTAGCCAGAACAACATATAGGCTAAATCTTCACATCTTAAATGGGGCGCTGAAAGGAGATTATCCAGGTGAATTCACCTTCCTCTCAGGTGAAAAAACTAGCACGATTGACTATATAGCAATCTCTAGGGATTTTATCCCCTATGCTAAAACTCTTAAAGTTATGTCTAAACCTGAGAGTGATCATTTTCCAGTTCTGCTTCAATTACATCTTCCCCCCCAGGAAATCCATTTAACGGAATCCTATAAATCTTCGATACAGCCGACAGAAGGATCCTATAAGCGAGTCAAGTGGACCCCACACATGAATCAAAGAATAACAGACCTGCTGGTGACAGAGCGGCTTACGAGCCTCCGCACTTCTCTGATCTCTGCAGAAACTCCCAATGTACTCATGGAAACCTACAGAAACATTGTCCAAGAGCTCCAAATTCAGTTACGCCAGGGCAATAATACAGAGGGGACACAGCTACTTCAGCAACCATATCAACAATCACAAACATGGTTTGATAAGGAATGTCTCTCTGCTAAAAAAGCCCTCTCCACTGTTTATCAGAGCTATAAACTCAATCCTACCCCAACAGCTGCACAAGATCTCCTGCTGCAAAAGAGACAATACAAACAACTACTAACCCACAAGAAGAGAGAGGCTATGAAAAACAACTGGGATCGGCTCATACAAGCTGTTAAGGCAAAGGACACAACCACCTTCTGGCGCATTACATCTAACATACGAAGCTGGGACCGAACTGCAGTTGACTCCCAAATCCTGCCAGCAAGATGGGAAGTATACTTCCAAGAGCTATACAGGGACACCTATTCAGACAATGCGGGCATAAACTCTTGCTCTAATACGTCAATGGAAAACCTCCCTACCTGGCCACCTGTGACCACCGCAGAAATAGAGAGACTAGTAGCCCAACTAAAAGCGGGAAAGGCACCAGGAGAGGATGCAATCCCACCCGAGGTCATTAAGAACAATTTGGATTTCTGGGCCCCTATCCTAGCATCTTTATTTACCTGTATTGATAAATATGGCCAAATTCCTAAGGATTGGGGGTTGGCAATTATTGTACCAATATACAAAAGAAAAGGCAGGCAGGACGATCCAGCAAACTACAGGTCCATTAGCCTCCTTAATACCATTAGTAAAATATACACAAGGCATCTGTATTGGAAATTGTTGGACTGGATGGAACAAGAAAACATACTTGCGGAGGAGCAAGCCGGCTTCAGGGAAGGTCGGTCCACCATTGACCAGTGCATAGTTTTACAGCATCTTATAGAAAAATATACCTCCCAGAGAACATCTTCCCTCTATGCTGCATTCATAGACTTTAGAGCAGCTTTTGACTCTATCTCTCGTATCAAATTATGGGAAAAACTTGGGTCCACCTCCATAGATAGACGACTATTGCAATTAATTCGCATACTACATGAAGGGACCATATTGAAAATAAGATGTACCCCTCAAGGTCATCTCACTAGGGCCGTTGAAACTGAGAAAGGTGTCAAGCAGGGATGTACTTTGGCTCCACTTCTATTTAACTTTTATATCAACTCCATGGTGGAACACCTTTACAACTTGGACTACCACCCACCAAAACTGGCAGGAAGACACGTGTCTACCCTGCTTTATGCAGACGATGCAGTGATACTATCCAGAACTCAAGTAGGCCTGAAAAGAGCCTTGAGAGCCTTAACAAAATACTGTAATGAAGAACAGCTTCATCTTAATTATAAAAAAACCAAAATTATGGTGTTTGCGAAACGACCCAAGCATCATACCTGGAGACTAGATGGACACAATATTGAACAGGTCTCCAGCTTTAAATACCTGGGAGTATTCTATCACTGCACTGGAAACAAGAAAGTACATGTGGATTACGTAGCAGAGGCAGCACAAAAGAGCTCATATGCTATCCTAAAGTTCCTCAAAACGGGAGGAGGCCACTACTTACCAGCTGCACTTAAGCTCTTTGAGGCAAAATCCATAGCACAAATGATGTATGGAGCCCAACTTGGTCCCTTCACAAACTATGCCCCTCTGGAGCAAGTACAATCAAAATTTCTAAGATCGGCGATGCAGGTCCCCAGATGTGTCTCAAACGCCACCCTGCGATTAGAGACAGGCCTTGTGAGAGTGGAGGCGAGAGTGTGGACAGCCACCCTCAATTATTGGCTGCATCTGTCTTTCTCAACATGTGGCCTTGCTCCATTAACTCTGAGAGATGAATTTCAGTCTACATGGAATAAGGCAGTGGCAATCAAAATCGCAACTCTAGGCTTCTCTCAAGGACAACTGCTAGGTATGGGATGGGACCAAGCCAAGGCTCTTATTAGACAACGGATCCTGGATATAGAGCGACAATCAGACTTAGCCTGCTCTCCAGCATTCACCATTAGCGAAGATAGCAGATATCTCATCGCTCCCATGCCTTACTTAGCAAACCTGGAGGTGCCTAAACATCGAAGAGCTTTCACTTTGGCAAGATGCCATGCCCTTCCATCGGCAGTACTGGAGGGGAGGTACCGGAAGACCCCTGCCCAGGAGAGACTATGCCCGTGTGAGTCTGGCTACATCGAAACAACTGAACATGTGCTCCTCCAATGTGTGTTCTATAGAGACATTAGAGCTAATTTCATCGCTCCATGGCTTTTAAAACATCCAGGGGTGAAAATTGCTGGAAGAAACATTAACAACCTCAGATATGCAGATGACACCACCCTGATGGCCGAAAGCGAGGAGGAGCTGAGGAGCCTTCTAATCAAGGTGAAAGAAGAAGCGCAAAAGCCGGGTTGCAGCTAAACGTCAAAAAAACCAAGATTATGGCAACAAGAATGATTGACAACTGGAAAATAGAAGGAGAAACCGTGGAGGCCGTGACAGACTTTGTGTTTCTAGGGGCAAAGATTACTGCAGATGCAGACTGTAGCCAGGAAATCAGAAGACGCTTACTTCTTGGGAGGAGAGCAATGTCCAGTCTCGATAAAATAGTGAAGAGTAGAGACATCAGACTGGCAACAAAGATCCGCCTAGTCAAAGCCGTGGTATTCCCTGTAGTAACCTACGGATGTGAGAGCTGGACCTTAGGGAAGGCTGAGCGAAGGAAGATCGATGCTTTTGAACTGTGGTGTTGGAGGAAAGTTCTGAGAGTGCCTTGGACTGCGAGAAGATCCAACCAGTCCATCCTCCAGGAAATAAAGCCCGACTGCTCATTGGAGGGAAGGATACTAGAGACAAAGTTGAAGTACTTTGGCCATCATGAGGAGACAGGAAAGCCTAGAGAAGACAATTATGCTGGGGAAAGTGGAAGGCAAAAGGAAGAGGGGCCGACCAAGGGCAAGATGGATGGATGGCATCCTTGAAGTGACTGGACTGACCTTGAGGGAGCTGGGGGTGGTAACGGCCGACAGGGAGCTCTGGCGTGGGCTGGTCCATAAGGTCACGAAGAGTCGGAGACGACTGAACGAATGAACATCACTCCATGGCTTTTAAAACATCCAGGGCGCACTGAAAGATATTACACCTCCCTGTTGCTCTCGGACTCTTGCTCTGCGACAACCTATAGTGTTGCCAAGTTCTGTGCAGCAGCAGTTAACATTAGACAGCTGATGACAGACTCCACCAGGCAACTTCCTGCCAGGAATATAGTTAGAATGATTTGTAATAACTGAAATGCTGTAAATGCTCCCCTCTCATCCCTTTTATAGCTTCCCAGTCGTCTAATATTTGTTATTAGCCACCCCCTATTTTAGATTCATACATGCACTTTAAACTGTAAGTTTAGTCTGTTTTATCTTTTTAATTTGTCTCTTATATAACATGTTTTTAATCTGCTTTTAATCTGCTTTTAATCTGTTTTTATACCTGATCTACTTGGGAACTGCGATTCCCTTCCTTGGGCACCGATGCCCCATTCTGTACTGTGCTGGTCAAAGACCGTAATAAATCACTGACTGACTGAACAGGAGCTCACCCCCTCCCTGGATTCGAACATGCAACCTTTCAGTCTGCAAGTTCAGCAGTTCAGTGTTTTAACCCACTGCACCACCGGGGGCTCCTGACAAAGACTATATACAATTCTAAATTCATTTCCTTGCATCTAGTGGTAGATCTACAAATAATCATGCCTGAAATCTTTGTGACATGCTACAAGTCCTGGCCATCACTTTGGCACTTGTTGGAAATAGCCACCTTCTACAAGCCTTTTATACTACCGTATATTCCGGCATATAAGACGACTGGGCATATAAGACGACCCCCAACTTTTCCAGTTAAAATATAGAGTTAAGACGACTCCCATGCATAAGACTACACCCGTGTATAAGACGACCTCTGACTTTTGAGAAGATTTTCTTGGGTGAAAAAGTAGTCTTATACGCCAGAATATACTGTAGTTATTTGTTATGGATATAATTCAGATTGCTTACTATATTGTATGTTTATTTTGATATGCAGCTTTCCCTTAACTTTATGTTATTTGAGGTTGTGGGCGGGACTACAGACCACATGATCAGATCTGGCACTATTCAGTCTGAGACTCCATTTTAGAAATCAGTTTTGCATCAGAAGCAGTACAGTGCAGTTTAGAAGTCAGCAGTCAGTATGCTGCAGTGTGTAGCCAGTCTGTATTGAGTCAATGTTCAGTAATCTATTAGACTGAACAGAGTGTTAGTCTGTATGCAAGAATGAATAGACTGAAACAGAATGCTTTAGAGAACTCACTGTTTAAACTCTCAGCCAATAAGAAATGTACCTGTATGCTGAACACATGAAGTTTGTAAGTAAATCAATAATAATAATAATAATAATAATAATAATAATAATAATAATACTATTTGTACCTCGCCACCCTATCCCCCAACAGGGACTCGGGGCGGCTTACATGAGGCCAAGCCCAAACAACAAATTACAATAAAATAAAATACAAATTACAATAAAATAAACAACATCACATTAAAGTACAAAACATATAAGCATAATAAACAATATACACAAAACATAAAAAAGCAGTAAACCAAACATAATGACAGTGAGCGGGCCGCATGTACTTAAAATGATTTTAAAAACTCAGAGTGAGAAAGGAGCAGAATTATTTGTAAGGGAGAACTCGTAGAGAGACAGGGTAATAGACAGACCTTCGTACAAGGGGGTGTACTCCTAGGACAAGACCATTGAGGGGAGCAATAGCATAAGATTATGTGACTACTCTCCAAAAGCGCAACGGCAGAGCCAGGTCTTGAGATTCTTTTTAAAGGTTTCTAAGGTAGGGGCTTTCCTAATCTCTCCAGGCAATGAGTTCCAGAGACGGGGGGGGGGGGGGGGGGGGAGAAGGCTCTGTGTTACTTTAACGAAGTCTACCTATTTTTGGTCTCTTGAGAGCATGATTTAAAAGCAATATATTTTATGGGAGAATAGATGTTTTTGGGCAACTGAAACAACACTTCTGAACATCTATATATTTTGTGCACTAACATAGCTTTATTCCTAACAGTTCAGAGGGATAACCAGGTATATCAGTCGAACAACTGAGAAACCTAATTTTCCTTGCATGAATACTAGTGGATATTTACTACTCAGGACAAGATTCACTCAAATGAGTATTTAACTCTTCTTAGGAAGATCATACTGTACAAAAAGGTTATGATTATTCCAAATAGTGTGAATGCCAGTTAATCTCCAAAAGGGTTATTGTGCTGGTACAGCTGTACCAGGAACTCCAATTTTGTTTGCTTTGCATTAAATGTTTGTTTGAAATCCCAGGCTTGGGATTTTGCAGCAGGGTGGCTTCCTGTTATAGTTTGCAATCATAGGGCAAGCCACCTGTCAATTATCGTTAGGTTCCCTGGTCCCGCCCCTTTTTGAGTTTTGGAGGGAATAGGAGCCTTTTTGAGTCAGTTCTCACAGAGAAGCCTTTCGCACAGGACATAAAACGAAGTAGCTCCTGTAGAAAGCTTCGTCTTCTATGGCTTAGCCGGGGAGATATACAGCCTACAGCCTGACTGGAGTTATACAGCCTTACAGCTCCTTTCGCTGAGGGACTTCAGTCAGCCATCACAGCAACCTGAACTCCTTCTTTTCCCCTGGAAGTCTACAAAGCTCTGCTTGGTAAGGGTCACTCGCGGAAGCCAGAGCAGTTGGTACCGGGTGCAGGGGCTCCACGCCAACAGAGGCAAAGACAGACTGCCCAGATTAGAAGTTAAGGATTTCCCCATTAGTTACATTTAAGAAGATAGTGCCTGTTCCCTGTGGACAAGATTGAAAGAGCCAATAGACTGTTAAGAAAGCTTTAAAGTACCTGTTTGTTTTCATCAATAAAGAACTTTGTTGGACTTACTTTAAGCCTCTACAGAACTTTGTTTTGGGGAGGTCCAAGGGCCTTTAATCTGAGGCAGCCCTGGCGTCCCGTTGGGCACACAGAATTTATGTCCTGTCTACAGTCATATGCACAGGCCCAGTGTGCGACAGCACAGTTATGTTTCCAAAAGACTATGGAGATTTCTGGTTTCCCAAAAGGTTTTGATCTCTAATGCCTTTCCAAAAGCATTAGATCAGAGGTGGACAGTTGTAGAAGATGGGGGAACTCATTAGCCTCCTAGGAAACATTGGAGGGCCACTCTCTCTTGTCACATCTATCTCTGCCAAAAGAAAGCAGTTTCTTAAACTTTCAAATGCCCTTAAGGGAACAAGTGGGACATTTTCACTATCAGTTCAGATCATCTTGCATGATTTTTCGCTGAGGAGGATTTTTTTCTTAACAACAGGAAGTCAGTAGAAGAAACCCAAGTATTTAAAATTGGCTTCTCTTAGGGCTAAAGTGACCCAGGACCAGCCTCAAATTGCCGGAAATGTCCTCATAGCCGCTAGGCTGGAAAGTATTTGGGTAGCAAAACATCTTTTTGCATTTTTTTTGTTCATCTTATGGGATCTTGGGAGGAGAGCAATGACCTATCTTGATAAAATAGTGAAGAGTAGAGACATCACATTGGCAACAAAGATCCGCATAGTTAAAGCAATGGTATTCCCCTTAGTCACCTACGGATGTGAGAGCTGGACCATAGGGAAGGGTGAGCGAAGGAAGATAGATGCTTTTGAACTGTGGTGCTGGAGGAAAGTTCTGAGAGTACCTTGGACAGTGAGAAGATCTAACCAGTCCATACTCAAGAAATAAAGCCTGACTGCTCATTGGAGGGAAGAATAGTAGAGGCCAAGATGAAGTATTTTGGCCACATCATGAGAAGAAAGGAAAGCTTAGAGAAGACAATGATGCTGGGGAAAAAGGAAGGAAAAAGGAAGAGGGGCCGATCAAGGGCAAGGTGGATGGATGGTATCCTTGAAGTGACTGGATTGACCTTGAAGGAGCTGGGGGTGGTGATGACCGACAGGGAGCTCTGTCATGGACTGGTCCATGAAGTCACGAAGAGTCGGAAACGACTGACTGAATGAACAACAACAATGGGATCCAAGGGCCTCAAAATGTGGCAGAAAGGCCCTCTCCACCTTCAGAAGGTATTTGAGGGCATTTGGAGGCAAATGTGTTGAGGGCAAAGCCACAGCATGTTGCCCATAAGCTGCTAAATGGAATAAAACAGTCTCCTTTGTGAAGAGAAAAAGCAGAGTGTAAATAAACATCATTATCATCATCTCATCACTATGAGGCAGCTTCCTCTAGGTCAGGGGTCCTCAAACTAAGGCTCGAGGGCCGGATACGGCCCTCCAAGGTCATTTACCCAGCCCTCGCTCAGGGTCAACCTAAGTCTGAAACGACTTGAAAACACACAACAACAACAACAACAACAACAACAATTCTATCTCATCAGCCAAAAGCAGGCCCACACTTCCCATTGAAATACTAATAAGTTTATATTTGTTAAAATTGTTCTTCATTTTAATTATTGTATTGTTTTAAAGTGTTTTTTTGCACTACAAATAAGATATGTGCAGTGTGCATAGGAATTCATTCATGTTTTTTTCAAATTATAATCCGGCCCTCCAATAGTTTGAGGGACTGTGACCTGGCCCTCTATTTTAAAAGTTCAAGGATCCCTGCTCTGGGTAAGCATTTCTCAACCTGGGGGTCGGGGCCCCTGGAGGGGTCACCAGGGGGGTGTCAGAGGAATTGTCAAAGATCATCAGAAAATACAATATTTTCTGTTGGTCATGGGGCTTCTGTGTGGGAAGTTTGGCCCAATTCTGTCATTGGTGGGGTTCAGAATGCTCTTTGATTGCAGGTAAACTATACATCCCAGCAACTACAACTCCCAAATGTCAAAGCCTATTTTCCCCAAACTCCACCAGGGTTCACATTTGGGCATTCAGTATTGAGTATTTGTGCCAAATTTGGTCCAAATCCATCATTGTTTGAGTCTACAGTGCACTCTGGATGTAGGTGAACTACAGCTCCAAAACTCAAAGCCAATGCCCACCAAACCCTTCCAGTATTTTCTGTTGGTCATGGGAGTTCTGTGTGCCAAGTTTGGTTCAATTCCATGAATGATAGAGTTCAGAATGCTCTTTGATTGTAGGTGAACTATAAATCCCAGCAACTAGAACTTCCAAATGACAAAATCAATCCCCTGCAACCACACCAGTATTCAAATTTGGGCATATCAGGTATGTGTGCCAAATTTGTTCCAGTGAATGAAAATACATCCTGCATATCAGATATTTACATTACGATTCACACAGTAGCAAAAATACAGTTATGAAGTAGCAACAAAAATAATTTTATCATTGGGGGTCACCACAATATGAGGAACTGTATTAAGAGGTCGCAGCATTAGGAAGGTTGAGAACCACTGATTTAATGAAATCTGTGAATAACCAAACTCGCAAATGTCGGGAAGACCAACTGTAGAGTCTTTAAAGTAATAGATGTCTCTTGGCCCAGTCATTCTTCAGGCTGACAAAATTTCGAAGTAAAGTGAGGAGCAGAGAAACACTGCTTTAAGCAATACATCAGGAGGGACAACATTTCACAGAATTTTGCTTCCCTTTCTGCCTTCTTTGCTCAGCACAATTTCCCTTTAAAGTCGTGACCATTTTGCTCCCAAAATTGTTTACATCTGGTTCCTGGAAGTGAGTTGTTGATCTGCAAAAATAAAAATGCTGACCGAAAATAGGGTTGACAAAGAGATGGGTGCTACTTTGGAAAGTTGCATTGGTTTGGCCTGAATGTATGAAAAATGGGTTAAAAATCTCGTTTGTCTCTTGGTCATACAACATATAGCTTCAGGGGAATTCAAAGGGCAGAATGTCCTGGACTTGAAGGACCAGTTTTCCCTATTTTCTACTGTGGGAATGGAAATCTACTGTGTCATAATCACAGTAGATTTCCTCTGCAGAAAAAAAATCATTTTAGTTTCCTTCTTTGACTCTTTAACCACTTTCTATATTTATATATGTACTAGGTTGGGAACCTGCCGGTGACCGGGTTATTTAAGAAAGGCATTGTGTGTTTTTCGAAGTTTGGTAATATCAGTTTGGTAATGTATAAAGCTATTCATTAGAAAAAAGCCAGTCTTTGCTTTTGTTTTTATAAATGCTTCTATTAGAAAATGCATAAGGATGTGGGTGAACTACAGTTCCCAGAATCATGGGTCAGGCTTTCCCAAATCCTGCCATTTTTCAAAGTTGGCCATGTTGAGTCTGTTGTCTCGAATGTAGACCAAATCTGATATTAGCTGGGTTCAGTGCTCTCTGGATAAAGGTGAACTACAACTCCCAAATTCCCAGGGCAATCACCCCTAAACCCAGACAGTATTCACAGTTGCCCATGGTGGGTCTGTGTGGCAAGTTTGGTTCTGATTTTGTCGTTGGCTGGGTTGTGTTCTCTGGATAAGGGTGAACTACAATGCTGAGATTCCCAGGGCAATCACCCCCAAACCCTGCCATGATCAATTTCTACAGGGTAGAAAAGGGTTAAGGAGAGGCATTGGATGGGGTCATGCAAATTCCACACAGGGAATAATAATAATAATAATAATAATAATAATAATAATAATAATACTTTATTTGTACCCCGCTACCATCTCCCCAAGGGACTCAGTGCGGCTTACATGAGGCCGAGCCCACAACACAGCAGTAACAAAGCAAAAAGAACAATAGTACAAGCAGTAAATAAAACTCATAACAGCAAATAAACAGTAAACATTAACAATAGCACGACGACATTTAAAAAACTTATGGCTGGGCCAAATGTAATAACTAAAATTTTAAAATATGCAGGACATGGCAGGTAAAATATGATTAGGGTGAATTTTCAGGAAGTGATGGGCGTGCAAAAACAATCCTAGGTCATTAATAAAGTGCATTTAAGGACAGATTGCTGGGAATTTCTTATTCTGGGAAAGCACATTGGAATAACCACGTTTTCAGACTCCTCCTAAAGACTGCCAAAGTTGGGGCATGCCTAATGTCCTTAGGGAGTGAATTCCAGAGACAAGGGGCCACCACCGAGAAGGCCCTCTCCCTCGTCCCCACCAGTCGCACCTGCCTCTCCAGATGATCGGAGAGATCGTGTAGGTCCGTACACAGAAATGCCGTCACACAGGTAGGCAGGTCCCAAACCGTTTAGGGCATTGTAGCTAAGAACCTGCACCTTTAATTGGGTCCTGTAAATGAATGGCAGCCAGTGGAGCTCCTTAAACAGAAGGGTTGACCGCTCCCTGTAAGGAGCGCCAGTTAACAACCTGGCCGCCGCCCGTTGGATCAATTGAAATTTCTGAGCCATTTTCAAGGGCAGCCCCACGTAGAGTGCATTACAGTAGTCCAATCTGGAGGTGACTAAGGCGTGGGCCACCCTGGCCAGATCCGCCTTCACGAGGTACGGTCGCAGTTGGAGCACGAGTCTTAATTGTGCAAAGGCCCTCCCGGCCACCGCCGACACCTGAGCTTCAAGCGTAAAGGATGAATCCAGGAGGACACCCAAACTGCGGAACCCTGGGATGCCTGACTGTGATGGAGGAAACACATCAAATCTAGGGTGAAATTGTCCATGAATGAAAGCATTCCTTGGGTAGTGGGCAGTATGGTGTTTGGGGAAGATGTTGGCAGGGTTTGGGCAACATGTTCATGTCACTCGCTATAACCTACAATGTCATTTGAGGGAGAATCTTTGGCAGCTTCTCAGCACTTGGAACTATAGCCTGTTTTTGGAGGTTGTCTGTGTAAGTGGACACCTCTGCCATATACTCATTTTCCACTTTTATTATGTATATATCCGCTGGATAATGGAGAAAGGCAGGGAGTTTCAGAAAAACATCTACTTCTGCTTCATTGACTATTCTAAAGCCTTTGACTGTGTGGATCATAATCAATTGTGGCAAGTTCTTGGTGGGATGGGCATCCCAAGCCACCTTGTCTCTCTCCTGAGGAATCTGTACAAGGACCAAGTAGCAACAGTCAGAACTGACCACGGAACAACAGACTGGTTCAAGATTGGGAAAGGCATACGGCAAGGCTGCATACGCTCACCCAACCTTTTTAACTTGTATGCAGAACACATCATGCGATGTGCGGGGCTTGAGGAATGCAAAGCTGGGGTAAAAATTGCTGGAAGAAACATTAACAACCTCAGATATGCAGATGACACCACTCTGATGGCCGAAAGCGAGGAGGAGCTGAGGAGCCTTCTAATCAAGGTGAAAGAAGAAAGCGCAAAAGCTGGGTTGCAGCTAAACATAAAAAAAAACCAAGATTATGGCAACAAGAATGACTGACAACTGGAAAATAGAGGGAGAAAATGTGGAGGCCGTGACAGACTTTGTATTTCTAGGTGCAAAGATTACTGCAGATGCAGACTGTGGCCAGGATCTCAGAAGACGCTTACTTCTTGGGAGGAGAGCAATGTCCAATCTCAATAAAATAGTAAAGAGTAGAGACATCAGACTGGCAACAAAGATCCACATAGTCAAAGCCATGGTATTCCCTGTAGTAACCTACGGATGTGAGTGCTGGACCTTAGGGAAGGCTGAGCGAAGGAAGATCGATGCTTTTGAGCTGTGGTGTTGGAGGAAAGTTCTGAGAGTGCCTTGGACTGCGAGAAGATCCAACCAGTCCATCCTCCAGAAATAAAGCCCGGCTGCTCACTGGAGGGAAGGATACTAGAGACAAAGTTGAAGTACTTTGGCCACATCATGAGGAGACAGCAAAACCTAGAGAAAACAATTATGCTGGGGAAAGTGGAAGGTAAAAGGAAGAGGGGCCGACCAAGGGCAAGATGGATGGATGGCATCCTTGAAGTGACTGGACTGACCTTGAGGGAGCTGGGGGTGGTGACGGCCGACAGGGAGCTCTGGCGTGGGCTGGTCCATGAGGTCACGAAGAGTCGGAGACGACTGAACGAATGAACAACAACAACAAATGTCTATAGACAGATGTGGATAGATATATAAATAGACAGACAGATGGATGTTAACCAAAAGTGATGTATTAACTTCAAGAAGGGCTGCATGCACATGAAAGTCCTGCACTCTTGTACTTTTTTCTCCCATTATTTCTCTAACCCTCCTGACCTACACAGGGCTATTGTGTTCTGGGGACTATGTGTTTTATTTAGTTATCAGACTGGCTGGTTGTTCCTGGCTTTCACCTAGTGCACTTTGTCTGGTGTCAATGAAATCAAGGTCTGGCTTCTGTGTGTTGACCTGGCATTGGCCAAAACCTTGTTTGCAGGCTAGTCCCCTTTGTAATGTGCAATTCAGCCTTGCCAGAAAAATCTGCTTGATTATTTCCGCTCATGGATATAGACAGGTGAAGAATTTCTACTTGAACAAAATACTGAAGTCAAAATTATCTTCCCATCTCTCCACGGTTTTCTGTGCTTAAAGAAGTCATCACCATAATCCCATCAGGTTTTTTAAAGGGGGGCTGACAATACACCAACAAAAAGGACCTGCTGGTTGGATGGAGGGTTGAAGTCCATTCTCACAGAGTCTGTTTGTTCCCGGAGCAGGAGGACAGGGTAGGTTATTTGCACGAATCCCAGCCAAGACCTTGGCTCCTGAACATTTTGGGCTTCAGTGACAAAGTGGCCTCGGTGGCACTACACAGCGGTGACCTTGTAATTGGGAAAAGCAGAGCCAGACACGAGTTTTGCAGTCTGTGGTTGATCATCCAAATTATTGCTGTGACTTCGCTAGCTTTGTCTTTCTCTGGTGTAGAAAGTATCTCAAATGTACAGCACAAGCCTATGTTTGCTCATGCAGAAGCACCATTAAGTTCCAAATTGACTTTTAAGTCAATGCAAACAGGTTTCACAGCTAATAAAGGCACTTTCAGAAGAACTCATCTGTTTTTCCAAATTTAATCAATGGCATAGTTGCCAAGACGCAGCTAACTATGAATTTTCATTCATCGTCTTAATGGCAAACTTTGGGTTCTCTGAGGCAATACAAAGTCATAGAGACCCTAATAACCTTTCCTCAAAGAAGTTGTTTTAGAATTTATGCCCAATGGAAGGGTGATGAATCAATGTTATTATTGGAATAAGTAGCTAGAGCAGTGTTTCTCAACCTTCCAACTGCCGTGACCCCTTAATACAGTTCCTCATGTTGTGGTGACCCCAACCATAACATTATTTTGTAGCTATTTCATAACTGTATTTATTATTTATTTATTTATTACATTATTTCTATCCTGCCCATTTCAGCCCGAAGGCAACTCAGGGCGGTATACACAGTCGGCACAATTCGATGCCGAAACAAAATACATACATTAATAAAGCAAAAACATCAAGTGCAAATTAAACATAAACAACAGTGCATAATAAACAATTTAAAAAGAAACGATGTCCTCTCGTTCAAATCTTCATCTGTTACATTGTCTTGGCCGTTCTTGTGTCAATTTCCAACTCTAGTTTGTCTGCTTACTCCGGGGTTCCGAATGCTTGCTCGAAGAGCCAAGTTTTTACTCTTTTTCGGAAAGTCAGGAGGGAGGGGGCTGATCTAATATCCCTAGGGAGAGAGTTCCACAGCTGGGGGGCCACCACGGAGAAGGCCCTGTCTCTCGTGCCTGTAATTTTCCTACAGTGATGAATCGTAATGTAAATATCTGTAAAACTCCCCACCCAGAACCCCCATGACCAAGAGAAAATACTGTATTTTCTGATGGTGTTTGGCAACCCCCAGGTTGAGAAACGCTGCATTAAATTGTTATGTCTAGAAATCTCTAGGTCCTATAGTGCGATTTTATGGTCACTTTCCAGCATAAGTTAATCACAGTTATGCTGCTGGTCTTAGAGATTCCTAGAGAACAAATAGATTTGTGTGTGTGTGTGTGTTTTCCCCACTTTCATGGGGATGTGAAAGTGGAGGGCTGACTGCTGAACCTCCATCTCCCAAACCTCATTTGGTTCACTTGCACACGATAACAATCAAAAGCTACTAGTATTGCCAGATTTTTCAAAACAGCAGTAAAGGAGAACTGAAAGTCATGACATGCAGGCTGCCAATCAGGAAGTAGGTACTAAAAGGTTTGCGTGCTATTTACCCAAATGAAAGTATTGACTTCAGTTATTTCCACCGCATGCTTCCCTATACAATTAACACACTATCCACATTCATAAGTCATGTAATACGCACATTTCTGTCTTTATGAAGGACACACACCCCAAAACACAAGAATGTTTGAAATTGTTTTCAGCAAATATAAAAATAAAAGCTTTTCAAGACTCCAAAAAGGGGGCACCCCTTAGAAGAGATGCCTGTTCGAAAAGGACCCAAGATTTCCAACCCACAAATATCAACATCCTACAGAAGTTGACCACAGAGTCATCCTGTAGGACCTAGGGCAGGGGTTCTCAAACTAAGGCCCGCGGGCCGGATGCGGCCCTCCAAGGTCATTTACTCGGCCTCTGGTCTAAATTTTAAACTTAGGGTCACCCTAAGTCTGAAACAATTTCAAGTCACACAAAAACAACAACAATCTGAATTAACTTGACTATCTGATCAGCCAAAAGCAGGCTCATCATTCCCATTGAAATACTGGTAAGTTTATGTTGGTTAAAATTGTTCATCATTTTAAATACTGTACTGTTTTTTTCATGTTTTTTTGCAGTACAAACAATATATCTGCAGTGTGCATAGGAATTTGTCCATGTTTTTCTCAAAATATAGTCCAGCCCCCCAACAGTCTGCGGGACAGTGAACCAGCCCTCTGGTTTAAAGGTTTGAGGACCCCTGACCTAGGGATTGCTAGAAAGGTGTCTAAGAAAAATGTTGCTATTAACATTTTTCCACTTTTGACAAGGTCCAGTGTACCTAACTCCTGTGAAAGTGTAACTACGAGGGGCGTTCATTAAAGATTTATCCTGACCCACTTCCTGTGGACTGAGAGCAATGAAACTTGGCACAGTTATGACTCCTTCTCTCCATTGGTGTCACCTAGGGGCACACAATTCTCCCACCTTTTTAAGCAACGGTAAACACTTTGCTTGTAGAAGTTGACAGGTTGCTCCAAAAGCCACATTGTGACTTCAGAAATCAGAGTCTTATCATCTGAGAAATGCTTGCCCTTCAAAAATAGCTTCATTGTTGGAAAGAGGTGGAAGTCCTATAGTGCGAGATCGGGTGAATAAGGGGGATGCGGTAGAATTTCAAAGCCACACGAGCATGCTTCCATTTGGGCAACAAGTGAGTTGTGAACTGGTGCATAGTCTTGCAGAAAGTGGACACCTTTGGTGAGCATGCCACATTTTCCCTTGGTTTTGATGGCCTCCCGCAATTTCCACAGCAGTTAAGCATAGTATGCCCCAGTGATCATAGTCCCCTTTACTAAGAAATCCATTAATAATACTCCGTGCTGGTCCCAAAATGCTGTGTCATGACCTTGCGTGCCGAGAGTTGGGCACATGCCTTCTTTGGAGGTGGTGAGTCATGATGCTTCTATTGCATGGACTGGACTTTAGTCTCAGTATCAGAGTGATGGACCCAGCTTTCATCCTGTGTGATCAGACTATTGAAAAAGTCCTCATGGTTTCCATGGCACATCACTGTCAATAGAACCTGAGAGCATTCAACTCGTTCCTGCTTCTTGAAAGGTGTGAGCAGCTGGGGGACCCAGTGAGTGGATCCCTTATGCATGTGAAGATGGTCTTGGGTGATTTTTTTCCATGGACCCCACATTAATCTTGACATTTTGGGCTAGGTGGCAAATGGTTACGTGATGATTTTCCAAAATGGCGATGTCCACTTCCTGGATGGTGTGTTTGTTCCTCAATAGCAGAGTGGGGTCGCCCTGGAATTGGAGCTGTTTCCACCGAAGTCCGACCACATTTGAATTGACAATGCCAGTTCTTGACTACACCATGATGGGGATTGTGAAGATCCCTTACCTTACCAGCCTGGGTGGCAGGGCCTAGGAGAGGCAGGCTAGTTAGTTTCAGCCTTAGAAGGCCTGGCAGAGGGCAGCAGGAGCCATTTTAGTTTAGGGAAAGCTCCATTTCAGAGAGGGGGAGTGGCCTAGGCCTGAGCCAGCCTTAGAGCAGCCAGGATTGGTTTATTAAAGGGGGGCGGAGTTAGACTGTTTGGAGGGAAAGAAAGAAGCTTTTTTAGTCAGTCAGTCTGTTGATGTTAGAGTTAGAGCAGGATTACAGAAGTTTTTAGGAGTTCGTGTTAAGAATAGGCAGTTTGCCTGAAGTTTGCCAGCGAAGTAAGCTGTGGCAAACTGGGTACAGCTATTTAAGGAAGAAATAGCTGGGTTTTGTAATAGTAACAAAGAAAGAACCATTCTCATGCAACCGTTACGCTTTCAAGAACCAGAACATTTTATCTGTAACAGCCAAGCTTATTAAACAGCATTCACTTCTCTGTATTTATATCAATAAACTTTCCTGATTATTTTTAAACTTAAAAAGCCTGAGTCAAGTGTGCCATTTGTGGCTATAGTTCTTTTCCTTTCCAACCTCACCTGTTTCCCTTTAAAGAAAAAAATAAAACACAGTACTTGGTGGTCTAAAAAGCATTTTTAATATTTTCAAAGCAGCTAGAGGGTTCCTGTACATTTATTTATGGTGGCAGCGGAAGTTAATCAGAGAGACATCCCCTCAAACGTTATATAGGTACCAGTGAAATCTTTATTTTAGAGGGACAGTTGGTGGGATCTGTTTGCCCCCTGTCCAAACAGCCGTAAAGGAGTCTTTATAAACCATAAACCACTTTCATCTCATTGAATGTCTCCTTTGGTGTGTGACCTTTCAAGTAAAGGAACTTGAGGACTCCTCTGTGTTCCACTGGGTCAATTAGCAAACCTCACATCATTTCACACCTGTAAAATCAAGATCGTTATTAATTCTGAGTTGTAAATTGGCACATAACCTATAGAGACTTAGATCATTACACATGTGCTGTTTCAGCATTCTGCAATAAATAGAAGTGGGTCAGGGGAAATCTTTAATGAATGCTCCTCATACCTACTGTACTGCATTCCAGCCCTACTAGTGACATTCACCAAATCATGTAGCTAGCAGCGAGAGGGTGAAGGTCAATGCTGTGCTAGGAGAGGGTTTAGTTCAATTCAGCAGAACCGTTCTTAAGGATCCAGGACATCAATGCTACACACAGCTCCCAGTCGTTGCCTAATAGCTACTGTTCCTTGTTTGCTAAAGGAGGGAACCTCCAAGCCATAGGACCTCCACTTTGCATGAAAACCATTTCAGCATATCTCTGAACATGTTTGCTAGGGAGCACGAGCAGCAGGCTATTATACCTACGGAGTTTCCAGGGACTTCTAGTTGACCATTGTAAGAAACAATGAGCCTTTGGGTTTTTATATAGCATGACTCTTCTTGTTAGAGCCTGGAAAAGCTATTTTGAGAAACCCTCCCAGACTCTACCACCAACATGACCAGTTGTTATTGATGTGCCTCTTGAAGTCAGAAAATCTTGATAGAGTCCAGAGATTTCCCATGGTCTTCATCTTATTGCAAGAGAGTGTAGCTCGCCAAACATGACCCTGTGGGTTTCCATGGATGAGCAGGGATCTCTCAGAGTCCTGATTCTGCCACCTTAATTTCTTGCCACAGCATGGGCAGAACAATGTAATATTTGTGAGTAGAGCGTAGCCTTTCCTTCAGTGATGAAGCATTACTTTGTACGTAGAAAAGTCCAGAATTCAGTTTCCCACAAACCTGCTAAAAAAAGAGTCCAGTTACGAGGGTTATCCAGAAAGTAAGGTTACAAAGCATGTAGCTCTTGTGGGGAATTTTCTCGGGGGAAGTTGGTATCACTGCCTTATAGCGGGAAGCCAGAGGAAGTGAACGAACAGTGCCAGTGGTCGGTAGCTCATTGACTGGCGTTGTGGTGAAGGTTAGAGGTGAGCATCCTTATTCTGTTTCCCTCCAAGTGTGAAGTTTGCGCTGTCATATGCTATATAAATGCTAAGGGCATGAATGCTGCTGTGATTCATCATGAAATGGTTTCAGTTTATGGAGAAGTCATAATGTCAAGACAGCATGTGACACAATTGGTACGGAATATAATGTGAGACCATGAAGAAACTTCACAGAGCCATTCAAAACTAATATAATACTAATATTGCGTTGTGCTAATAATATATTGTATACACATATATTAATATTATGATGTAATACAATTTAATACTAATACAAAATAATTACATATTTTATATTACATGTAATATTACTAACAATATTACAGTATAGTGCTATAGTGAAATATAGTAATACATAAAATTAATATTGTGCTAGTCTAATAATATATTGTATGTACATATAACTTGTAAGCTGCTCTGAGTCCCCTTCAGGGTGAGAAGGGCAGGATATAAATGTTGTAAATAAATAATAAAACGTGGTGGGATGCTGACAGGAGTCTGTCTCCTTCATGACAATGTGCGTCCGCACACCACTCATGCAACCCAAGAGTTGTTGACTTCCTTTAGTTGGGATGTTTTAAGCCGCCCCGATCTTGCACCCTGTGATTACCATCTGTTCACTAAATTGAAGGAACACCTGGGTGGAAAACACTTTTCCGACAAGGTGAAAATCGAAGTGACGAACTGGGTGAAAAAGCAGAGGGAAACTTCTATGACTCGGGCATCAAAAACGGATGACAAAATGTATTGAACTGAATGGTGATTATGTGGAAAAATAATGTAACACCTAGGCTACAATCTATGTTAATTTTAGTAAAATATAACCATTCTTTATATTTTTTAAAAATCTTGTAACCTTACTTTTGAGCTGTGGTGTTGGAGGAAAGTTCTGAGAGTGCCTTGGACTGCGAGAAGATCCAACCAGTCCATCCTCCAAGAAATAAAGCCCGACTGCTCACTGGAGGGAAGGATACTAGAGACAAAGTTGAAGTACTTTGGCCACATCATGAGGAGACAGCAATTATGCAGCAATTATGCTGGGGAAAGTGGAAGGCAAAAGGAAGAGGGGCCGACCAAGGGCAAGATGGATGGATGGCATCCTTGAAGTGACTGGACTGACCTTGAAGGAGCTGGGGGTGGTGACAGCCGACAGGGAGCTCTGGCGTGGGCTGGTCCATGAGGTCACGAAGAGTCGGACATGACTGAACGAATGAACAACAACAACCTTACTTTCTGGACAACCCTCGTAGTTCTGTCAAAGTAGATAGTTCAAGGCTAGACAGAGCTGTTTCCCTATCAAGCTAAAGCACCTTTATGGGGTGCACTTTCCCCCTCGCCGTTTAGAAAACACACATTCAAATGCATTTTTCAGATTTTATTTCCAAATGGAACCAGAAGCAGCCATCACGCCGCTCTGTAAAAGCGATATCCTTATTTACAAAAGGCACAATATCCACTCTTTCCCAGCTGCGACCACTTCCATCCTTTAGATTAGTCTCTTTGTACACATGGAAGGGAGCGAGCTTTCTAAAATGTAAGAGTTTGGTTTAAAAACAAAACAAAAAAAGTCTAATTTGCTTGTCTTAAAAAAGCAAAAGCACAAGGAATCAAAGTGACCTAAGATTTAGTATGAGCCACCATGCTCTGCATTTCTAAATCCTTCCTTCGGACAGGCCAAGGTTCATATGAGACAGAAAAGTGCAGAAGTGAGGCAACGAGGATGATTTCGATGGGGAAATTGGCCCATTCAGGGGGAAAAATCAGCACAATTCTATTGATAGTGTTAGTCACAAGACTGTACATTTGAAGTGTGCAAGTGGGGAGAAAAACACAGCAACTGTGATCAGAGTTGAGTTCAAATTGAGAATGAGGAAATGGTCAATGGCCCAACGGATATCAGTCACATGAGGGAAGATGGCAGACCGAGGATTTTCTTTTGGCTCTTCCAGAGGAAAAAACCCCACAAATGTCAGTCCTCACATGGCAGGTTTCTGGGACTGAAGGGGCGGAAAGAGGAAGGCAGTTTGCCTGTGTTCACCTTTGAGAGGGAATTTGGGAAGTAGGGTGTGTTTTTCCTATTTCAAACATGAATTTACTCATGTCTGCACCCCCAACCCAAGTGGTCAGCATGTTTATTGGGCTTTGGACTGTAGCCACCATTTTCAATCCACTTTACAGTGGTTTTCAATCTGTGGGTACCCAGGTGTTTTGGCTTACAACTCCCAGAAATCATAGCCAGTTTACTGAGATTCTTGGGTGTTGAAGGCCAAAACATCTGGGGATCCAAAATTTGAGAATCACTGCACTTTAGAATTAGGCTCCAATGCTGTATCCAAACAGGACCTGATTGTGAAAGCAGGATCTGAAAGTCACCTAGTTGATCACATATTGAGTGAGTTGGATAGCGTGTGGTGTTCTGGATGCTGTGGCAGCAGCTCCAAGGACAACAATATTGCACAGCCTCGTGTATCTCTCCCTTTCCCTGTGTTTGGGAGGCTTACAATTGAGTTGGATTTGCCTGTTGCATGTGTGTCCATGAAACAATCGTCTAGTATTAAAGTTTATCTTGTATGATTATATCTACAATATGTACATTTGGGGTTCTTTTAAACCCTTCTCTTAAGCATAAGCAATTCTGCTGCTCAACCAAAGCAAAAGAGGAATATATTTACTGGCAGATACAACTCTATAGATCAGTGGTTCCCAACCTGTGGTTCCCCACATGTTTTGGCCTTCACCTCCCAGAAATCCTAACAGCTGGTAAACTGGGTTGTTGTGTGTTTTCCAGGCTGTATGACCATGTTCCAGAAGCATTCTCTCCTGACGTTTCACCTGCATCTATAGCAGGTATCCTCAGAGATTGTGAGGTCTGTTGGAAACAGTCCACAGATATATAAACCCAATTTTCCTAGTTTCCAACAGACCTCACAATCTCTGAGGATGCCTGCCATAGATGCAGGCAAAACATCAGGAGAGAATGCTTCTGGAACATGGCCATACAGCCTGGAAAACACACAACAACCCAGTGATTCCGGCCATGAAAGCCTTCGACAATACTGGGATTTCTGGGAGTTGTCAGCCAAAACACCTGGGGACCCACAGGCCGAGAACCACTGCCATAGACTGGTTTAACTGTGCCATGGTGGAAAGATAATTCCAAACATTTGGCGAAACTATTCACACCAGTTGCAGAAACTATTTACATCATAATCCCTTTCACAATTTTAAGGAGAAGCAACATAGAGCTGAAGCATTAAGCTGAAAGCATAGCTTGTACACTGTTGTGAACTCTCTGCCACATCCGGACTACAAATGTAAAACCACTTTTGGATTGTTTTCAACTTGCTTTCAGCCACAGAACCTCAGATATCTCAGTATTACAAATAGGGGAAGATATCTAAACGGGTTGCCCTAAACTACAGCTCCTATTGTTTGTCAAGGGAAGATAAAACAAACTAGACTGAAACTATTCTGCCTCTGTAGATATGCAACAAATTCCTACTCATCTCTCCCAAAGTCCTTTGTTCCTCTCTGTAATAGGCAAAACCTATCGGGGAGAGTTTCTCGATGGCATCCTTGAGCCTTGTGATTACAATGAAAACTATGATTTGCTTGGTTGTAAATCAGCTTCTTATCTTACTGGCCAAGAATTAAACTCTGGGAAGGTTGGGAAGGATAAGATTAGAGAAGCGGAACTGACAACTTCATTTGAAACAGAATCCCATGACATTCAACTGGCACTCAGAACCCATCTGTCTTGTCTCAGCATCATTGTTTTCAATGGGATGACTGAATTTGCTTAACTCCAACCTTGATTTCTGACTCTGGCACTTCATGGTTCCAACATAATCAGTCAGCAATCCACATAGACTCAAATCTTGGCCAGTTCATTTGTAGCTCATGTCATGTAGCTTTGACAACATGTAGTCCTAGATTACGTTGCTTGATGTCTCTTGTAGATCCACCCCAAAGGACTGAGCAGGCACTTTTCGGTTGAAGCATGGCATCCACCAAATTTGTAGCTATGGACACAAGTCCTCCAAATCTTCAAAAACATCACAAAATGGATGACTTCATGTCAACATGTGAGATCTTGCACAGCAAGAGCACAAAAATGTATATTTGGCTTTTGCATTCGGTGACGATTAGTTGAGGCTGCTCACAAAAGGGTTTTTATATAAAAGGCACCAAGCGGTCATCAGAAGGCACGTTTGCAGGGTTGAAGAAATGTAGCAATCCTATTAGCATGTTAGTTCCTTTCCTGCTCTTTGGCTTCTATACTATACCTGCGCTACCCGCTTGTCAGGGTCTTTTAAAACTCAAATTAAAATGAGGCTAAATGAATTTTAAGAGCAGATCAACAAGTGGCGTTGTGCTTGTCATTTACAAAACAGGAACTTGCCCTGGTGGATATACTGCCCACTGCGTGCTCCTGAGGTCCACTTTCTCAGCAATACGCTTTAAGTAGAGGGGCTCCGGAAGAGTCTGTCTCTGTGTCTTGGTAAGAAGAGCCTCTGCTCAGTGGGGATCCTGCGGGTGCAGAGCGGGAGACAAAAAGAGGATTAAAAATCATAACAAACTATATACCAGGAACAGAGCAAAACCCGGGAATAAATGTATATTAGACGGTAATCTGGGCTGTGTTATATAACATGTTTTCAATCAGATTCTGTGCAAGAAAACAAAATGGGACAATTCTGGACATTTGCTTTGGTTTGCATTCTTTTAAGACACTGCAAGGTGAGGCCTGTCATTTATATGGTAAGTCTTCTCAACAAGACACCCTCCAATGGGGATGGTGGGACTTGTAGTCTTGACACATCTGGAGGTTACCAGTTCAGGAAAGTCCATTTTAAAATGCATATTTGATGAGTCTTTAAACCTTCTTGCAATGAATAAATAAACTGCATGAATTTTTTTTTGTCGTGTCAGGAGTGACTCCTGGTGTGAGAGAATTGGCCGTCTGCAAGGACGTTGCCCAGGGGACACCTGGATGATTTTTGATGTTTTTATCATCCTTGTGGGAGGCTTCTCTCATGTCCCTGCATGAGGAGCTGGAGCTGATAGAGGGAGCTCATCCGCCTCTCCCCGGATTCGAACCTGCGACCTGTCAGTCTTCAGTTCTGCCGGCACAGGGGTTTAACCCACTGCGCCACCGGCGGCTCCAACTGCATGAATGAATGAATGAATGAATGAATGAATGCTGGGAATAAATTAAAAAATAAATAAATGGGTTTTTGTAGGTTTTTTCGGGCTAAAGCATTTTCTCCTGACATTTCGCCTGCATCTATGGCAAGCATCCTCAGAGGTGGTGAGGTCTGTCAGAACTAGGAAAAAGGGTTTATATATCTGTGGAATGACCAGGGTGGGACAAAGGACTCTTGTCTGCTGGAGCTAGGTGTGGATGTTTCAACTGATCACCTTGATTAGCATTTGATTGCCTGGCAGTGCCTGGAGCAATCTTTTGTTGAGAGGTAATTAGATGTCCTTGTTTGTTTCCTCGTTGTTGTTGTGCTGTTCTAATTTTAGAGTTTTTTTAATGCTGGTAGCCAGATTTTGTTCATTTTCATGGTTTCCTCCTTTCTGTCGAAATTGTCCACATGCTTGTGGATTTCAATGGCTTCTCTGTGTAGTCTGACATGGTGGTTGTTGGAGTGGTCCAGCATTTCTGTGCTCTCAAATAATATGCTGTGTCCAGGTTGGTTCATCAGGTGTTCTGCTATGGTTGACTTCTCTGGTTGAAGTAGTCTGCAGTGCCTTTCATGTTCTACATTTGTTGTTCATTCGTTCAGTCGTCTCCGACTCTTCGTGACCTCATGGACCAGCCCACGCCAGAGCTCCCTGTCAGCCGTTACCACCCCCAGCTCCCTCAAGGTCAGTCCAGTCACTTCAAGGATGCCATCCATCCATCTTGCCCTTGGTCGGCCCCTCTTCCTTTTGCCTTCCACTTTCCCCAGCATCATTGTCTTCTCTAGGCTTTCCTGTCTCCTCATGATGTGGCCAAAGTACTTCAACTTTGTCTCTAGTATCTTTCCCTCCAATGAGCAGTCGGGCTTTATTTCCTGGAGGATGGACTGGTTGGATCTTCTCGCAGTCCAAGGCACTCTCAGCACTTTCCTCCAACACCACAGTTCAAAAGCATCGATCTTCCTTCGCTCAGCCTTCCCTAAGGTTCAGCTCTCATATCCGTAGGTGACTACAGGGAATACCATGGCTTTGACTAGGCGGATCTTTGTTGTCAGTCTGATGTCTCTACTCTTCACTATTTTATCGAGACTGGACATTGCTCTCCTCCCAAGAAGTAAGCGTCTTCTGATTTCCTGGCTACAGTCTGCATCTGCAGTAATCTTTGCCCCTAGAAATACAAAGTCTGTCATAGGGACCACCAAACGCAGCGCCCAAACACGAATCAAGGAACATGAAAGGCACTGCAAGTTGAAACGTTCACACCTAGCTCCAGAAGACAAGAGTCCTTTGTCCCACCCTGTTCATTCCACAGATATATAAACCCATTTTCCTAGTTCCAACAGACCTCACTACCTCTGAGGATGCTTGCCATAGATGCAGGTGAAACGTCAGGAGAAAAAGCCTTTAGAACATGGCCATATAGCCCGAAAAAACCTACAACAACCCAGTGATTCCGGTCATGAAAGCCTTCGACAATACAATAAATATAAATGTTGGATCACCCCATTAAAATGTACCATATATACTTGAGTATAAGCTGACCCGAGTATAAGCCGAGGCACCTAGTTTTTACCACAAAAAACTGTGAAAACGTATTGACTCGAGTATAAGCTGAGGGTGGGAAATGCAGCAGCTACTGGTAAATTTCAAAATAAGAATAGATACCAATAAAATTACATTAATTGAGGCCTTCTCCTCTGTGGCCCCCCGACTCTGGAACTCATTGCCCGGAGAGATTAGGAAAGCCCCTACTTTAGAAACCTTTAAAAAGAATCTCAAGACCTGGCTATGCCGTTGCGCTTTCGGAGCGTAGTCACATAATCTTATGCTATTGCTCCCTCAACGTTCTTGTCCTAGGAGTTCACCCCCCTCCCCTTGTACGAAGGTTTGTTTATTTCCCTGTCTATGAGTTCTCCCTTACAAATAATTCTGCTCCTTTATCTCACCCTGAGTTTTTAAATCATTCTATGTACATGCGGCCCCCTTACTGTCATTATGTTTGGTTTAGTGCTTTTTTTCTTTATGTTTTGTGTATATTGTTTATATGCTTATATGTTTTATACTTTAATGCTATATTCTTAATTTTATTGAAAATTGTATCTTATTTTATTGTAATCTGTGTTCGGACTTGGCCTCAGGTAAGCCGCCCCGAGTCCCCGTTGGGGGAGATGGTGGCGGGGTATAAATAAAGATTATTATTATTATTATTAGTATTATTCGTAGGTTAAATGTTTTTGAATATTTACATAAAACTGTAATTTAAGATAAGACTGTCCAACTCTGATTGTACCATTATTCTAACCTTCTTCAGTGTAAACTAGCCGTCCTCTGCCACGCGTTGCTGTGGCCCACATGGGGGTTCTGTGTGGGAGGTTTGGCCCAATTCTATCGTTGGTGGGGTTCAGAATGCTCTGTGATTGTAGGTGAACTATACGTCCCAGCAACTACAACTCCCAAATTGTCAAGATTCTAAGGTCAGCAGCTCAGCGGTTTAACCCGCTGTGCCAACTGGGGGCTTCAATTGTCATGTTATTGCTTTCGCCCGCAATAAAAGCCTTTGTAGTAAGAATCCAACTTATGGGCTCTTCCTTGCACCGCTGCCCAGGCCTTAGTGGACTTTGCCTGGAGTACTGGCGAGTCATTTCCGCTACAAGAGGAACCTTGATATTTAAATCTCAGTGTATGTCATTCTCTTCTGGCTCTACTTGGTGGATCTTGGACTCATATAACATTAAACTGTTCCATGATGTCTGAAGTTACCCCATTTCTGTTTAAGGACATATTTCCAATAATTCTAAGTGCATGACACTCCTCCAGAACTTTACACCTGTTTCAAGCTGGTGGATTTCAAACCAGGAAAGGAGACCCCACAGTATTAATATTTGCCTACCTCTGTTTTAAGGAAAAGGGAAGAAAAAATATTTCTGAAAAGGGAAGGGGTACAGGTACATGGCAATGCCCTATAATCCAACGCATGCAGCCAAGCCTCCTGCATCGTCTGCAGCCATGAGGGCTGGAACCTGCCTTTGAGCAAGATCAAGTGAACCCTGAGATCCCACTTAACCTGGTAGTGTTCTTGTTTAAGATTACAGGCTGGACTAGGGAACATAACCACGACTAATTAGATCTTCAAGGGCCTCCCTTCCCTCACCCAGGCATTCCGCTTTTATGTGAACTGGTATTATGGGATAAAATTTGGAATCTGCAGAATCCCAGTTACAAGCAAGTTCCTAGCCCTTAAGGCTGTGCAAACGGGCTTGAAAATAGACCAATTATGCCTGAAGAAACCTCTGAAGCCAGCAAAGCATTGGAGCACCACTTCCAACAGTCCAAGAGCGAGCTTCCATACCTTGTACAGTGCTTTGCCTCTCTCCATGGCTAGCAGAAAAAGAATAACAATACAAAAAAATTTTTTTTCACATATCTGGAAAGTTGTATTTTATTCAAGGGCCAAAAACCCTGAAAACAAAATGTTTTTCTGGGTTGTTTTGAGTTTTTCGTGCTGTATGGCCATGTTCCAGAAGCATTCTCTCCTGACGTTTTGCCCACACCTATGGCAGGCATTCTAAGAGGTTGAGGGGTCTGTTGGAAACTAAGTAAGTGAGGTTAATATATCTGTGGAATGTCCAGGATGGGAAAAAGAACTCCTGTCTGTTTGAGGCAAGTGTGAATGCTGCAACTGGCCACTTTGATTAGAATTGAACTTGCAGCTTTAAAGCTTCACTGCTCCATGCCTAGGGGAATCCTTTGTTGGGAGGTGATTAGCTGGCCCTGATTGTTTCACATCTGGAATTCCCCTGTCTTCAGAGTGTTGCTCTTTATTGACTGTCCTGATTTTAGACCAGTGGTTCTCAACTTTCCTAATGTTGTGACCGCTTAACACATTTCCTCATGTTGTGGTGACCCCCAACCATAAAATTATTTCTGTTGCTACTCATAATTATAATTTGGCTACTGTTATGAATCGGAATATAAATATCCGATACACAGAATGTATTTTCATTTACTGGACCAAATTTGGCACAAATAGCTGATACGCCCAAATTTGAATACTGGTGGGGTTGGGGGGATTTATAGTTCAACTACAATCAAAGAGCATTCTGAACTCCACCAACGATGTAATTAAACCACCTTGGCACACAGAACTCCCATGACCAATCGAAAATACTGGAAGAGTTTGGTGGGCATTGACCTTGAATTTGGGAGTTGTAGTTCACCTACATCCAGAGAGCACTGTGGACTCAAACAATGATTGAGCTGAAACAAACTTGGCACGAATACTCAATATGCCCAAATGTGAATACTGGTGGAGTTTGGGAAAAATAGACCTTGAAAATGAATGAAAATCAATCCTGCATGTCAGAAATTTACATTACAATTAATAACAGTAGCAAAATTACAGTTGGGGAGAGGTTGATTTTGTCATTTGGGAGTTGTAATTGCTGGTATTTATAATCCACCTACATTCAAAGAGCATTCTGAACTCCACCAATGATGGAATTGAACCAAATTTGGCACACAGAACTCCTATGAGCAACAGAAAATACTGGAAGGGTTTGGTGGGCATTGAACTTGTGTTTAGGAGTTGTAGTTCGCCTACACCCAGAGAGCCCCGTGGGCTCAACCCATGATGGATCTGGAGCAAACTTGACACGGATACTCAATAGGTCCAAATGTGAATACTGGTGGAGTTTGGGGAAATAAGACCGTGATACTTGGGAATTGTAGTTGCTGGGATTTATAGTTCACTTACAATGAAAGAGCATTCTGAACCCCACCAAGGATAGAATTGGGCCAAATTTCCCAGACAGAACTTGCATGAGCAACAGAAAATACTGTATTTTCTGATGGTCTTTGGTTACCCCTGTGGCACCCCCACACGACCCCCCCCCAGGGGTCTTGACCCCCAGGTTGAGAAACATTGTCCTAAGAGTTTGAGGGGTCTGTCGGAAACTAAGTAAGTGAGGTTAATATATCTGTGGAATGTCAGGATGGGAGCAGTGGTTGTCAACCTTCCTAATGTCGTGACCCCTTAACACAGTTCATCATGTTGTGGTGACCCCCAACCATGACATTATTTTCGTAGATACTTCATAACTATAACTTTGCTACTGTTATGAATCATAATATAAATATTTGATCTGCAGGATATATTTTCATTCACTGGACCAAATTGGGCACAAATACCCAATACACCCACATCTGAATGCTGGTGGGGTTGGGGGGGGGGGATTGATTTTGTCATTTGGGAGTTGTAGTTGCTGAGATTTATAGTTAACCTACAAGCAAAGAGCATTTCGAACTCCACCAATGATGGAACTGAACCAAACTTCACACACAGAACTCCAATGACCAACAGAAAATCCTGGAAGGGTTTGGTGGGCATTGAACTTGTGTTTAGGAGTTGTAGTTCACCTACATCCAGAGAGCCCCGGGGACTCAAACCATGATGGATCTGGAGCAAACTTGACATGGATACTCAATAGGTCCCCGGTGGTGCAGTGGGTTAAACCCCTGTGCCGGCAGGACTGAAGACGACAGGTCGCAGGTTCGAATCCCGGGAAAGGCGGATGAGCTCCCTCTATCAGCTCCAGCTCCTCATGCGGGGTCATGAGAGAAGCCTCCCACAAGGATGATAAAAACATCAAATCATCCGGGCGTCCCCTGGGCAACGTCTTTGCAGACGGCCAAGTCTCTCACACCAGAAGCGACTTGCTCCTGACACGACAAAAAAACAAACAAAAAACCAACAACAACTGGTGGAGTTTGGGGAAAATATACTTTGACATTTGGGAGTTGTAGTTGCTGGGATTTATAGTTCACCTACAATGAAAGCATTCTGAAGCCCACCAACAAGAGAATTGGGCCAAACTTCCCACACAGAACACCCATGACTAACAGAAAATACTGTGTTTTCTGATGGTCTTTGGCCACCCCTCGGACACCCCCTCGTGACCCCTCCAGGGGTCCCGACCCCCAGGTTGAGAAGCACTGTTTTAAAGGGTTTTTAAAAGTACTGGTAGCCTCTGAGGATGCCTGCCATAGATGGGGGCGAAATGTCAGGAAAGAATGCTTCTGGAACATGGCCATGCAGTCCAGAAAACTCACAGCAACCCAGTGAATCTGGGCATGACAGCCTTTGCCAACATAAGGTATTTCATTTATCCACTGGGCATTTTATTTTGTGTTAGTGACATGAACACCCAAGAATTCAAAGCGAGTCAAACATGAAAACTGTGTAAAACTCTGTAAATCCCCTTCCCTCAACAAAGCCTTCTCTATCCATCATAAATAGCACTGAAATATTAAGTTAACAAATAGGAGGGCGAAACACAGTCACCAGTACATTTCCAGACTAAAGTTAAAATGCGGGTGTTAATCTAGGATGAGACATAAATGGTTTAGGAACATTCTTTAAAAGGTTACCTCCACCTATACATTAAGATCTCTTTCAGACATGCTGCTGGTGAGAAACAACTGTTAAGGTCAATTAGGCTGGAAAACAAAAAGTGGTTGCCCTACAACTATGAAGAACCCTTCCAATTTACGTGCCTTGCTCCTTTGGTAATATGTGTATTTAGTTGGTCTCGGCGGCCTTTCACTAAGGTTATAAATGATTTTGTCCAAGTAGTTTCTGATAACAGTTACCTTCTGATGTTCTTACATATTTACTGTGGCTGTGTATTGTTTTGGAGAACAACTCTGGTGACCCGGGTTCGAATTATTGTTCAAACATGGGGTGACCTATGGGAAGTACAAGCCCCCTTGGATGGAATGACTTAAATCCTTGTGCCGAGAGGACTGTTGATGGACAGGTCTGGGGAGAGTGGGTTGAGCTCCCTCTGTCAGCTCCAGCTCCCCATGCGGGGACATGAGAGAAGCCTCCCACAAGGGTGGTAGAACATCAAACATCCAGGCGTCCTTTGAGCAATGTCCTTGCAAATGGCCAATTGTCTCACATCAGGAGCGACTTGCAGTTTCTCAAGTTGCTACTGATATGAAAAAAAAACATATTGGAAGTCATGCTCTTTCAACCTCAGAGGGAGGCAAAGGCAAACTCTCTCTGAACAAGAATACTCCCCTGATATTGCGACCTCAAATCAGAAATGACTCAAAGCCACACCGCAACAAACAATAATTATTTTGATGAGCAAAGCAATGCAATCGAATTATTTGGAAAAGAAGATTCCATAATACTTGGAAATAAATTCATCATATGAATGCCTGTTGATATTGCTTGAGAACAGTGGTGCCAAACTTGTGGTCCTTCATGTGCTTTGAACATCAACTCCCAGAATTCCTGGCCATTGGACAAGCTGTCTAGGGTGTCTGGGAATTGGAGGCCCAAACATCTGGAGGGCCACAAGTTTGACAACATGACATTTGTGTAGCTTGTTGTTGACCTTTGCAGCCCGAAAGACAGATGCATCTGTCAAGTAGAAAATTTAAGTACTGCTTATGCGGGGAGGCAAATATAACTAATATGTGAGGCCATAAAAATCTCCAGCAAGTATACAAAGAATGAGGAAGTACTTCATCAGTGTCACAAATGGTCGGTGAAGGAACAGCTCCCCTGGTGGCCAAAATACCCTCAAAAAAGCTGGAATGTTAAATAGCCTCTGTGTCTGTCTAGATATGTTGTGTGTCTATGGCATTGAATGTTTGCCATGTATATGTACATTGTAATCCGCCCTGAGTCCCCTGCGGGGTGAGGAGAGCAAAATATAAATACTGCAAATAAATAAATAAATAAATTCAGGAAAAAAGCAAAAATGTGATTATGTGACCAAGCTTTCGGACAGCAAAGCTCGTAGTGCAAAAAGATAATAAGGAATAGTTAACAGACCAATAGACTTGATTTTGGATGGCGTGATTTTAATAACTGTTTTAAATTGTGTTGTTTATTGGTGGGTTTTAATATAAATATTATTGTATTATCGATGTTTAATTTTTTTTGTCTAAATGTTATTTTATATTCATGTTTTTTATTTGATTAAATTAATTTATAGTTATACGTTATTTTCTCGTTATTATCTTTTGGTTTTCACATGCATGTACGGCATTGAATTTTGACTTTATAATGTTGGAAACTGCTTTGAGTTCCCTTAGGGGGAGAAAAGTGGTATATAAATGCAGTAAATAAATAAATAAATAAATAATACATTGTTTATTATACATTGTATATTAAATACAAACAAACAAACAAAAACATTGCTTGCTCTTTTCCTGCCCTTATGTCTCTACCGGCAAGATCATCTCAAAAATACCCTGGACATGCAAACAGAAGCCTTGTTCTGATGACATGCCCTGGATAGCCAAACAATATATGAAGAAGGGAGAAAAACACTGTAACATTTTGTCTTCTAGGATTTCCTGTAATACAGATAAAATCATGGGTATAATGATACATGTATGAATTTCATACATAATTTCAATGAATATATGCATTCAAGGATGCTGCTGAAGGGGAAATGCAGTGTACTCTTCCAGAGGGATCCAGCTATATTCTGAATGGTTGAGGCTCTGAATTAAGGTAAGTTTTCTAGAGCTTGAAAGGGTTCGTCCAATCTAACTAGAACTGTGAGGGACAGATACTTGTCTTCCTTCTATTTGATGTGATCTTTCATACTAAGGATGATTGTGCCATCACCGCTCAAGCATGGAACTTTGAAATGACTGAACAGAAGCTCTCAGAAGCTTTAAGTGCTCTTACTGCCTATTACAGGGAAAACCAGCTGATTCCTAATCTATCTAAAACACAGACGTGTGCTTTTCACCTTAAGAACAGACAAGCATCTCGAGCTCTGTGGATTTTCTGGGAAGGAATCCCACTGGAGCATTGCTGCACACCCAACTACCTGGGAGTAACTCTGGACTGTGTTTTGACTTACAAAAAGCACTGCTTGACTATCAAGCATAAGGTGGGTGCTAGAAATAATATACGAAAGCTGACTGGCACAGCCTGGAGATCACAACCAGACACAGTGAAGACATCTGCCCTTGCGCTTTGCTACTCTGCTCCTGAATATGCAAGCCCAGTGTGGAATACATCTCACTACGTTAAAAAGTGGATGTGGCTCTTAATGAGACATGCCGCATTATCACAAGTTGTCTACGTTCCACACCACTGGAGAAATTACACTGTTTAGTTCAGTGGTTCTCAACCTGTGGGTCCCCAGACGTTTTGGCCTTCAACTCCCAGAAATCCTAATAGCTGGTAAACTGGCTGGGATTTTTGGGAGTTGTAGGCCAAAACACCTGGAGACCCACAGGTTGAGAACCACTGGTTTAGCTGGTATTGAACCACTTGACATTCGTTGGGAAGTAGCAGCCAATAATGAAAGGACCAAGGCAGTGGCCCGTCCTCTATTTGGATATCAGCCAGCATGCTAATGCCTTAAATAAAAAAGCTTCCTAAGATCAACAGAGATACTTGCAGGAACACCTCAGCAAGCGAGAGTCCAAAAGTGGCAGGCTAAAACCCGGAACCTCAATCAGTGGCTGAGACCGGATGAGAAACTCCCTCCTCGGCACACAGAAGACTGGGTGACTTGGAAGGCGCTGAACAGACTGCTCTCTGGCACCACGAGAAGCAGAGCCAACCTTAAGAAATGGGGCTACAAAGTGGAGTCCATGACATGAGAGCATAGAGAAGAGTAAATCATAGACCACGTACTACAATGCAACCTGAGCCCTGCCACATGCACAATGGAGGACCTTCTTACAGCAACACCAGAGGCCCTCCAAGTGGCCAGCTTCCGGTCAAAATATATTTAGCATAATGCCAAGTTTTAAACTTTGTTTGTGTTTTGAATACATTTTAACTGTACCCACAGTTTGCTTCGGACACAATAAATAAAATACTAAGGACCATTTTAAAGAGTTAGTCGTGCATAAGGAGAAAGGAGAGATCTCAGAGAGCAAGAGGACCAAGGGAAAAAGTGGGAGTAGAAGAGAGAAACTGGGACATGTTAAAAACAGTTGGAAAAATGGAAGGGCAGAGGGTTAAACGGGAAATCAAATCCTGCAGATCAAAACTTCTGGAGTTCATAGTATTGAGATCAGGGCCGTAGCCAGAAAAAAATTTCGGGAGGGGTTGAAATTTTCAGGGGGCGGGGTTGAAAATTTCGTGGGGGTGGGGGGTTGAAACCTGCCTTCTAGCTCACGCTGAAGCAAAGAGCACAGCAGGGGGCAGAGCAGCCCCCAATAGCCTGCAGCTCCACCCCTGTCAACCACCTCCACCAAGTCTAGCCTCCTTATTGAGAGCATTCAACACACACACACACAACTTGGTTGCTTCACTACATCAGGTATTGTTGCAAGTAATGACAGTGTGAATACATTGTCAATATTTAAGGCCTTGCATGGTCTGGGGCCAATGTACCTGAGGGACCGCCTCACCCCCTCCCAACCCCAGAGATCCCTCCGTTCTGAGGATCAAGATTTGTTGGAAATTCCCAGTGTCAAGACCTTGCGTCTAACAGCAACCAGACGCAGAGCCTTTACAGCAGTGGCACCATCACTCTGGAATACTCTGCCACCTGAAGTCCGTGCCTTGCGGGACTTATCAGCTTTCCGCAGGGCATGTAAGACATATCTGTTTCGACAGGCCTTTGATCTCTGATATTGCTGTTTTTAAATTGTTTTAAATTGTTTTTAAATTGTGTTCGATTTTAGCCTGTTCTTGTAAGCCACTCCAAGCCCCAGGGGAGTGGCGGCATATAAGTCCGAATAATAAATAAATAAATAAATAAATATTTGCTTGAGAATAGTGCTTGTAGTTCTGGAGGGACTCTTAATTTTTTGCATCTCATAGACTTAGCATGGGGATTTGGTTAACCAGTTAAAATTCATGAGTAAACTGGGTTTTTTAAAAAAATCTGAAACATTTCGGGGGGGGGGGGTGAACCCCAACCCCCCCCCCCGCTACAGGCCTGATTGATATCCATATGAACCGTTGGTTTGCCCAGTGGGTGGGAACACCATGGGAAGAGCTATATTTTGGGAAGCTATGGTCTGAGCACTGCAGATCAAAACATCACCACCACCAAAGTTCTTGCTGTAATGTAAAGGAAGCTCACCTGTAACGCTATACGGCCCATGCCTCATGTACCTGGCTTTCACATCTGCTGTGGTTTCTACGGATATCTTCACAGACAAGTCTAAAAAACGAGCAACAAAAATGTTGGCATTTAAAAGCACTTGTATCCTGATGCACAGTTTTTCTTTACTAATACATGCCCTTAAATGGGAATTTTAGCCCAATCACCGCACCCTGGCAATCCTACCTGGCAGTGAAACAAGCTCTCTTTCCTTTAGTGAGGAGCGTAATGCTCAATTTTGAGGTGCAGGCATTCATGACAGTCATGCCCCCAAGGGGAATCCTAAATTGCAAGCAGCTGCATTGATCCATATCAAACCAGTTCTAGCACTTTTCATCTCTGCTAGGAGACCATTTGTAAATCTAATCGGACATAATTGTTCCTTCAAGATCAAAGCATTCCAACACACTTTGCATTACAAGAGTGGTAATGCCCATGAATATACTGCTGCTGTTGCTGGGGAGAAGAGCTATTCGCTAGACTCCTATGAGAAGACTACTGCTAAGTTCAGGGAGAACAGGAAGTCCTGAAATGAAGCCGATCAAACCATCAGTACTTGATAATCAGAGTTCCACCATGTCTCCTGCGTCATTAGTTGGGAGCCCCTCCCCCCAGCAACAAAATAGTAATATATAATACCAATATTGAGCTGTGCTAATATTATAATATAGTGTGTACACATATAACATTGATAGCAATATTATAATGTAATAAAGTATAATACTAATAGTACAATATAATAATTATATATTTTATATTACACTAGTTGTCCCCTGCCAAATGCTCTTCGATGGTAGGTGAACTACAAATCCCAGCAACTGCAACTCCCAAATGACAAAATCAAATTTTTTTGAGTGAAGGACATACAGTGGGTTGTTAGGTGTATGCTGTCCAAATTTGGTGTCAATTTGTCCTGCGGTTTTTGAGTTATGTTAATCCCACAAACAAACATTACATTTTTATTTATACAGATCCAAGAACATTTAACTTATGGATACCTCAATTAATGTAATGTTATTGGTATCTATTTATATGTTGAAACTAGCCGTCCCTTGCCACACATTGCTGTGGCCCACATGGGGGTTCTGTGTGGGAGGTTTGGCCGAATTCTATTGTTGGTGGGATTCAGAATGCTCTGTGATTGTAGGTGAACTATAAATCCTAGCAACTACAACTCCCAAATGTCAAGATTCTATTTTCCCCAAACTGCACCAGTGTTCACATTTGGGCATATTGAGTATTCGTATAGAGTTTGGTCCAGATCCATCATAGTTGGACTCCACAGTGATCTCTGGATGTAGGTGAACTACAACTCCAAAACCAAAGGACACTGCACACCAAACCCTTCCAGTATTTTCTGTTGGTCATGGGAGAACTGTGTGCCAAGTTTGGTTCAATTCCATCGTTGGTGGGGTTCAGAATGCTCTTTGATTGTAGATGAACTACAACTCCCAAGTGATCTTAATGCAGCTGACACTCAGACAGCTGCGCTAAAGTATATTTCATATTACATGTAATATTACTAACATTACAATATAGTAAGATATAATACTAATATTGTGCTATACTGATTATATAATATATTGTAGGTATATATAACTTGTAAGCTGCTCTGAGTCCCCTCTGGGGTGAGAAGGGTGGCATATAAATGTCATAAATAATAAATAAATAAATAATAAATAATCAAAAGAATTTCAGCACTTTGACCCTTTCAACCCAAGCTCCATTACTGGGCTTGGTCCCCATGTAAGTTGCCCTGAGTCCCTTCGGTGAGATGGTGGCAGGATATAAAAATAAAGTTATTATTATTGTTGTTGTTATTATTACTCTTAATGTATGAATTTGTTAATAAAAGAGACATTTTATTAGAAGCAATGAATTCTTAGGTCAACTACAATTCCCAAACGTCAAGGTTTATTTTCCCCAAACTCCACGAGTGCTCACATTTGGCCATATTGAGTATTTATGCCAAGTTTAGGCCAGATCTATCAATGTTTGAGTTCACAGTGCTCTCTGGATGTAGGTGAACTACAACTCCAAAACTCAAAGTCAATGCCCACCAAACCCTTCCAGTATTTTCTGTTGCTCACAGGAGTTCTGTGTGCCAAATTTGGTTCAATTCCATCATTGGTGGAGTTCAGAATGCTCTTTGATTGTAGGTTAACTATAAATCCCAGCAATTACAACTCCCAAATGACAAAATCAACCCCTCTTCAACTGTAATTTTGCTACTGTTATGAATTGTAATGTAAATTTCTGATGTGCAGGATGGATTTTCATTCACTGGACCAAATTTGGCACAAATACTCGATATACCCAAATTTGAATAATGGTGTGGTTGAGAGGGGGTGGTTGCTGATTTTGTCATTTGGAAGTTGTAGTTGCTGGGATATATAGTTCACCTACTCAACTCTTACATGGGGCTCAGCTGGGCCCCTTCCCCAGTTTTGCCCCATTACAGCTGGTTCAGTCAAAGTTTCTGAGATCGGCCTTGCAGGTACCTAAATGTGTCTCTAATGCCATCCTGCAACTGGAGATGGACTTTATGAGGGTGGAGGCCAGGGTGTGGGCGGCCATACTCAACCTCTGGCTCAGAATATTCTGTGTTCCCCTTGGTCTTGCCCCACTAACCATGGAGGATCTTCCAATCCTCATGGAATCAAGAGGTAGCATCCAAAATCTCCTCACTGGGATTTTCTCCAGGTCTACTACTCACTATGGATTACAATCAAGCCAAAGCTCTTATTAAACAACGTATCACAGACACAGAGCGCCAACTAGATCTGGCCTCCATTCCAACCTATCTTATCAATGAAGACAGCAGATATTTTGCCTCCCCTATGGCATATTTAACAAATTTAGAGGTTCCCATTCATCGAAGGGCTTTCACCCTGGTTCGATGCCATGCTCTCCCATCAGCTATACTCAAAGGCTGCTATCGGAAGATTCCTTTCCCAGAGAGACTCTGCCCCTGTGACTCGGGTCATATAGAAACAATAGAACATGTGCTCCTCCAGTGCCAGGATTACCTTACTTCTGATATACAAGCACCCAGGCTGCTCAGGCCAATTTTATACCACCCTGATACTTGTAGATACTAATTCAGCTACAACCTACAGTGTTGCAAAGTTTTGTACAGCAGCATACAAAATCCGTCAGGGATAACTGGTCCCAAAAGTTAACTGTGTATCCAGTAATGATCTTCCCAGATTCTATAATTTGCTGATAGACCTGTGCATTGTATGTTTTTACCCTGTTTCCCCTTCCTCCCACCCCCCATTGTGCTTCAGTATTTATATTTATATTTCAAATGTACTAAACCAGGGGTCCTCAAACTATGGCGCGGGGGCTGGATACGGCCCTCCAAGGTCATTTACCCGGCCCTCGCTCAGGGTCAACTTAAGTCTGAAATGACTTGAAAGCACACAACAACAACAACAACAACAACAACAACAACAACATTCCTATCTCATCAGCCAAAAGCAGGCCCACACTTCCCATTGAAATACTAATAAGTTTATATTTGTTAAAATTGTTCTTCATTTTAGTTATTGTATTGTTTTTAAGTGTTTTTTTGCACTACAAATACGATATGTGCAGTGTGTATAGGAATTCATTCCTGTTTTTTTTCAAATTATAATCTGGCCCTCCAACAGTTTGAGGGACTGTGACCTGGCCCTCTGTTTAAAAAGTTTGAGGATCCCTGTACTAAACTGTGACTTTTATTTCCTGTGCTGGTTTATGACCGAAATAAATGATTTGATTTGATAGTTCACTTACAATTCAAAGAGCATTCTGAACTCCACCAATGATAGAATCAAACCAAACTTGGCACACAGAACTCCCTTGACCAACAGAAAATCCTGGAAGAGTTTGGTGGGCATTGACCTTGAGTTTTGGAGTTCTCGTTCACCTACATCCAGAGAGCACTGTGGACTCAAACAATGATGGTTCTGGACCAAACTTGGCGCGAATCCTCAATATGTCCAAGTGTGAACACTGGTGGAGTTTGGGGAAAACAGACCTCGACATTTGGGAGTTGTAGTTGCTGCGATTTATAGTTCACCTACAATCACAGCAGGAGAAGGGCTTTTGGTGGGAGTATTCGCCATCTGTTTCCAAAATGGAAGACAAGGACAGGCAGAGAAATCTTCAACTTCCTCTGTCAAAGGGGTTCCTAAGACCATCAAAAATATGTGTTTTCTGATGGTGTTTGGTGACTCCTCTGAAACCCCCTCGTATCTTCTCCAGGGGTCCCGACCCCCAGGTTGAGAAATGTTGCCTTAGTCTATGCCAGTGGTTCCCAACCTTTTCTTGTCCAGGGACCACTCTCCAACATTAGTATCAAAAGGGTTACAGTTTTTGGTCAACTTTAGATTTTGTTTGGTTATTTGGGGTGCTTATTCAGAAAACTGGATAGAGCTCATCAGCTCTAGTTTCTGATCCAGAAAATATGTCACCCAGTAGTCACCATCTGCTCATCCACAGAAAATCATATTTAATAATCTAGACCTGATATGGCAGTAGTAATCTTTTGTGGGTAGTCAGCCTCTCCCCTCCTGACATCCCTGTTGCCTTGGCACTATAAGACGGTTTCGCGAGACCAGTCACCCTTGTTGCTATGTGGTTTTGAGGCAACGATGTAGTAATGGTTAGGCTGCGGACTATATTTTCATTCTTGCAGACCACTGTGGTTCACGGACCACAGGTTGGGAATCACTGGTCTATACTAAATGAACTAACTGCTCCTCATTGAGGACTTGAGACTTGATCAGTGTGGGGTTGAATTCCAACAAAATCGAGGAGATTATGCAATTCACACATGCAGTATTCCTGCTGACAAATACTTATTCCAGAACTGCTATTTGCAGGTATTATCTGAATCCCATTCCTTCATACTATAGCTATTCATTTTAAAATAAAGAACCACAGATGACAGATCTCTAGCTTGATCCCTGGGCAACAATAGCTATTGTTTTTGTATTTACAAAGCTTACTTCAACAGGGGAGGTATGCAGGCTTATTCTATAAACATAATTTGCCTACTAACTTTGGTGTTAACTTTTAAAACAACTGCACTTGTAGGGAGGAGTATATTCTTTTCTGGTCATTGCTTGCCTCTCTACGTACAAACAAAATTAATAAATAAGAAAACTGTGCATACATCTTACTTTGTTATTGTCAACTTTTCTCTTTCAGAAGGGTCTGGAAAAAAATCTATTTTTTCATGTTTTTATATGTGCATGTGTTTTATTTTATTGTATTTTATATTGTGTTCACTTTTATGTTTGCTTTTAAGCACTTTGTGCCATCTGTAAACTGCCCCAAGTCCCTCCGGGGAGATGGTGGCAGGATATAAGAATAAAGTTATTGTTGTTGTTGACAAACATTTTGTTGTAAGAGGAGTCTAGGGCTTCCTCTTTAAACAAACAAAAGAGATGCAAAATAAAATGCAAGACTGATGCTGGAGTGTTTAAATATGTCATATATTGACAAGGTACAACAAACTGTGTAACACATTATGTGCTTTTGAACAATAGGTTGCACATTGAGAAAAATGGATGTGAAATGGACTTTATCCAGCAACTTGTAAGACCTCTACTATGCACTGTATATACTTGTACAAATCTAAAAGAAATACTTAAAATCAAGCCTAAAAATCTGGATCGACTTATCCACGGGTCAATGTATGTACTGCAGCTTAATTTTTTTATCACCTCTCAGTAGATTGGTGAAGGCAAGAACTTAGTCCATGCTGTTGGAGCCTGTAAAAATCAGTTGGAGAGTGTGTTAACTGGAAAATGCAAAGGACGAAGCTGATTAATTGGGCTATGACCGAGATGCTAGCTGAGCCTGGGAGTTTTGGCAACAGTTACATTTTTAGGTTTTCTGTGCAGCAGCTTACCAAGACAGTTTGTATTTTTGCTTCTTTCGCATGGACACTTAAGGACCATTTGAATCTCTCTTTGTATTGTATGAGTCAATGCAACTGTTCACGTGACTGTATATATGTTGCTCTGCATAACAAAGAATAAACACCTCATTCTTTACTGATCATCTGTGTGACATATCTTTTCTCTAGCAAGACAGTGTGTGGATTGGTAAAGACATAAACTACGTGTGGTTTGCATTCCACCACACATCCCAGAAGAACTTACAAGAAACATCAACCCCTTTTACTTTCTTGGAATCCCTTCTGGCCTTTTTTGATTGCAAAGGTGACAAGGGGCGGCTGGCAGTTTCCCCTCTCAGCAGAATGACCCTCAGCTTATTACATCAAAATCCATAATCTTGGCTTCAAAACAATGCCCTCATCTTATACATGGGGTTGACTTATACATAAGTATTAGGGCTGGGCGGTTTCGTTTCGTAATTTCGTAATTCGTTAAAAATTTGTTATTTTTTTTATAACGAAGCGATAACGAACCATTCAGGAGCAACTAAAAAACGAAACGAATTTTTAAATTCGTTTTGTAATTGTTTCGAATTCGTTTTGTATTCGTTTCGTTGTCGTTTTGAAATCGTTTCGTTATTATTTCCACATGTCTGGGGCAAGTTTTATAGTTGTTTAATCAGTGAAAAAAATTATAAATATCACACCAACAGTATTCCTGCTGACAAATACTTGCTGTCTTAAAATACTTGCTGTCTGTCAACAACAGAGGGAGAGGGAAGCTTCAGAAGTTCCCCCTGTCCCATTTGGAGGTTTTTTTAGCGTATTGCGCGGTCGCGTCCGCCATTAACGAATCGATTCGTAATTGTTTCGTATTGTTTTGTAATTTACGAAATTTCGTAAATATCGAACTTTTTAAAAGAAAAATTTCGGAATTCTTTTAAAAATCGAAACGCAAAAACCCCCAAAAAACGAATCGATTTTAGAAACAAATTTTTCCGTGGTTGCCCAGCCCTAATAAGTATATATGGGTAGGTTCGTCTGCAAGAGTGCTGAACTAGTGACCATAGTTACATCTTATGGCAGTGAATTCCAGCAGCTAGTTTTGGAGAGTAGTACTTCCCTTGATGCCTCAGTCTAGACCAAGCATGAGCCAACTTGGGCCCTCCAGGTGTTTTGGACTTCAACTCCCACTATTCCTTCATTTTCCTTTTCTGCTTAAGTGACTAAGGGGGAAAAGGAAAGGGCTGAGGCTGTTAGGAATGGTAGGAGCTGAAGTCCAAAACACCTGGAGGGCCGGTTTGTCCATGCCTGGTCTAGACGTTCTGCCAAGCCATTTGGCCAGGCCACTCTCTGTCTCTCTTTCTCTGTCTCTCTCTCACACACAAAAGAAAGCATTCCTCTATGTGCCATTCAGGATTTTAGAAGGCCTTTAGTTGTCTTCTCTTTCCCTTGTCCTTTTGACTTATGTTCCTGTACTTAACTGAAAAGCCCCCCAAAGTTACTGAGTTTCCCCAGAGGCGTGACCCTTCAGCATACTGGCCGAACTGTCTCCTATACCAGTGTCCTTGTCCCGCATGGACTGGACATGCATACATACCTTCTTCGCTAGTGAGCACAGAAGCCAACATGGTTTCGTTGCCACTATCCGGCGGGTTGCCCCGGTTGCTGTTCTCCTCCTGGCTTGGGAGAGTGGGGACACACACGCGGGGCCGAACCCGGCTTTTCCGTGTGCTGATGCGAATGATCCCCCGGACCAGTCTACATTCGGCATCCTGCTCATCCAGGTGATAGTCCTGGGTGATGCTGTTGATGAGGTCTGAGATCTTGTTGGTCTTCTCCAGGAAGACCGTGTCTGAGGTACACTTGGCCAACTCGTCAATCTGGTGGACGCTGAAGAGCTCAGTCAGCTTCCTGAAGATCAGGACGTCAATCTCCCTGCTGGACATGGAACTATTCAGCTCCCCAAACTCAAAATCCGACTCATGGAAGGAATAATGTTCTTCAGAACTCCGCGGGCTACTGGGAGGATGCTGCTTCGGGTAGGTCCAGGGGCTTTTTTCTTGCAGAGGCTCTTTGTAACAGGAATCTGTGTCTGGATGAGAGCTAGTACTCCGGTTTGGAAAAACTGGGATCCCTTTCAGTTTCACATCTGGGTAGCTGAAACTGCTGCCCACAGTGCTCTTTTTGGTTTGGCTCCCATTCTTTTCAGTGGGGGAGCTACTGGCCGGGCTGCTTGGTGAACGTCCATTGCACTCTTGGCTCTTGACATCCTCTGTCAATGTCTCAATATATGGGTATGGGATTTTGGGCTTGCAATCCCTGAAGCAGCCCCCACAAGTCACGATGCAGCAGAAGATTGCTTTGTACGCACTCCAGGCCTGAGAGAAGCTGGGGCAGCATGTAGACTGGGGAGGCTCTGAAGGGCCAGAGATAAAGGTGACTGTTTCTCCCTCCCTCCCGTTGGTGTCTTTGGGATCAGCTTTGCAGTGTCTCCTATCCCGGGCTGGCTTGCGGGTCGGCTTGAGCTCTGGGGTGGAGCCACTGAACACCTCCAGATTAATATTGTTTGCCCTGGGAGTAATGATCCTTGGAGAGACAGCCACATCTTCATGAGGCTGGTGGTGGTCACTTAGATTTTGGTGAAGGCCTTGTCTCCTTCCAAGCATGACTTGCCACCCTTGAAATACCTAATGTCAGAAACACAGAGAAGACACACATTCCCTCCACATTAGAACCGGATAAGCTGGGAAGAGATAATAATATTCACGACCCCCTCTGGTGAGCCAAGGTTTTCATTTACAATCAAAGATCTCTTTGTTCTTCCTTATTTGTGCTGTACTTTAGCAATAGAACACAAATTCATGCAAAATAGAACCCCATGTAGACCAGGATGTGGAGGGATCAATAATTTAACTCCCACCAAGGCTTGGGAAATATTGACAAATAAAAGGCAAAGGTTTCCCCTGACATTAAGTCTGAATCCGGGGGTTGGTGCTCATCTACATTTCGAAGCCGAAGAGCTGGCATTGTCCATAGACACCTCCTAGATCATGTGGCCAGCATGACTGTATGGAGCACCAGTACCTTCCTGCAGAAGCGGTACCTATTTTTTTTTTTTATTAGAAATTTTTCAAAATGTACAAAGGCTTAAGTGGGGGGGAAAGAGTGAACATATAAAAACATCTTAGAAAAGACAACAAGGTAAGAAGGGCAGGGGAGAAGGGAAGAAGGTAAAGGAGGGGGGGGGAAGGTGGCCCTAATGGGGGGGGGGTACTCTAGGGAAGGGGGGGATGTGGGGATTATTACAGAGTGACAGGGAAGTTGGAGAGTTGGGAATACCGTAGCAGGGGGGGGGGGAAATATAACAATTGGAAGGATAAACCGACTTCCCAGTCCTCTTGCTCCGCGTCTTTAAAGTAGAGATCCTTTCTAGGAGACTCTATGTGTAGTTCCTCCCTTGTATTCCTTAGTTTTGAATCCCTCTTGTCTTAGCTTCTTCTCTTTTTCTTGTCTTTTTTCGGGCTAGATCTTTTCTAAGAAATCCTCGAAGGGTTTCCAATTCGTTCTCTTCAGTGGTCGCCCATTTGAATCTTTTAAGGTGTAGGTCAGTACATCCATCTCTCGTATGTCACACACCTTCTCTAACCATTCCTCTTTGGAAGGGATTTCTTTTGATTTCCAGTGTCTGGCGTATACAATTCTTGCTGCCGTTGTTAAGTAGGTCAGCAACATGTCACTGTTTACATCCAGTTCCCACTCTTCTTCGAAGATTCCGAGGAGGTAGTACTCTGCTTTTCTCTGTATTTTTCTCTTAAGTATCCGTTCACAAGCTTCATTTATTTCTTTCCAGTAAAGTTGTGCGTTCGTGCAAGTCCACCATTGGTGGAAAAAAGTTCCCACCTTTTCTTCGCACTTCCAGCATCTTTTGTTAAGATTTCTATACATGATACCTAATTTCTGGGGCGTCATGTGATCTGTGAAACATCTTATACCAGTTCTCCTTCAACCCTGTGGAGTAGGTATATTTAATTTTCTTGGTCCAGATGCACTCCCACTCTTTAAACTTGATGGTTCTGCCGATGTTTTTCGCCCACTTGACCATGCATTCTTTTACTGACTCCGTCTGTTTTCCAATCTAATAACTTGTTATAAATGTGAGTTATGTTTTTCTTATCTTTTCGCAATATTTTCTCCCAGAATTCATCTTTTTCTGTGAAGCCCATCTTTTGGTTTTTAATAAAATGATCTCTCAGTTGGAAGTAATTCAGCCAAGAAAAGTTTCCAAAGTCGTTGGCTAGCTCTTCTTTGGTCTTTAGTTGAAAAGAACCATCTCTTTTCACTAGGGAGTCTTTATAGGTAGGCCACTTCCTCCAACCTAGAAGTCTTCTCTGTTCTCCCTCTAGGGGTGATAACCACAAAGGGGTCTTTGGGTAGAGATGTTTTTTGTATTTAATCCATATTTTCAGTAATGGTCTTCTTATGGCATGATTGTTGAAGTTTCTTTCTTTCTTCGCTTGATCGTTCCATAAATAGGAGTGCCATCCCACTCTTAGGTTGAACCCTTCTTCCGGACCTAAACCTATACCATGACGCATGCGGACTTACCTGGATTAAGGATTGGATCCTCTTAGAGAAAGACAGAAGCGGTACCTATTGATCTACTCGCATTTGCATGTTTTTGAACTGCTAGTTTGTCAGAAGCTGGGTCTAACAGCTGGAGCTCACCTCGTTCCCTGGATTTGAACTGTCAACTTTTTAGTCAGTAAGTTCAGCAGCTCAGCGATTTAACCTGCTGCGCCATCAGGGCGCCTGACAAATACCCACTACTATATTACAAAATGCTGACATCTCTTTGACACACGATTTCCCCTCTTCCTTTTTGTAACCTTTGGAAATATATTATGGACTCTCAGGGCTAATGAACTGGCTGATTAGGTCAGCAGTTTGAATCCGGGCAGTGGGGTGAGCTTCCGCTGTTAGGCCCAGTTTCTGCCAAACTAGCAGTTTGAAAATATGTGAATGAGAGTAGTTCAATAGGTACCGCTTCTGCAGGAAGGTAACAGCGATCCATGCAGTCATGCTGGCCACATGACCTAGGAGATGTCTACGGAGAATGCTGGTTCTTAAGCTTAGAAATGGAGATGAGCACCACACACCAGAGTCTGACACGACTAGACTTAATGTCAGGGGAAAACCTTTACCTTTTATGTTGCCCTGGACTGAACCCCTTTGGTATAAATATGCAACGTGTGTGTGTGTATGTGTGTATGAGTGCTTGTTGTGAAGCCGCCCTGAGACTTGTTCCCCCTCCCCGGGGGTGAGAAGAACAGGGTACAAATGCACTAAATAAATAAATAAACAAACAAACAAATAAATATTAAGAAGCAAATTATCATGGACTAGAGTCTGGATTTGATGGAAGAAATGTTTAAAAATGAGAGCATAAAGAGAGGACTGTGAAGTCCTGCAACTCTGTACATCCATCAGGTGCAGAGTTCAACTTCTTGGGGAACTACAGCTTCATTTTTTTTTAAAAAAAAGACCAAGTTTCTAGCCTTTGTGACTCCAAAAATATGGCCGAGATGAGATGCAGACATCCACATCCCAGCATTCAAATGTTTCTGCTTTGTGGGAAGGAGATGAGGAATGTTGACAGACTGAACTTTCCAACTGCAACCCTTTGTATCATATTGAATTTCTGTTCCTAACTTTTACAAACAGCTTCCTGGAATTGTGCAGAAAGTGTCATAGTGAAGTCTCACCAAACCTAATGCCCTCTAGCTGTTTGGCATTTTTTTAAACTCCCACCAAACCCAGTCTGAATGGTCAAAGGTTAGGAATGTTAAGAAATTACAACCCAAAACAGCTGGAAGGTTCATGAGGAGTGCTCTTTTGTGTGTGCAGAGACAGTGGGAAGCTCTGAAGATTGAAGAACAGCTATGATCATGGATCGAGATTAAATATCTCAGAGAGATCTTTCCAAGAATTTGAAAAAGCAACTGCCTTGGACAGCATGGCCACTGGTTTTGTGAGATGGGATTCTGGAAATTGTAGTTTATACAGTAGAGTCTCACTTATCCGACATATACAGGGTGGCAGAACATCGGATAAACAAAAATGTCAGATAATATGGAGTCTCCTACTGTTAGCCATCTGATGCGGCCCTAGACACCTAGAATACTAACAACAAAGACTTAAAGGTTTAAGGCCAGAGGTTTAGCACAGCTGGTAAATCATCAGCAATTGTAATATCGATCAACCAAAAGGTTGCAAGTTCAAGTTCAAAGCCAACTGTCAGCCTCAGCTCATTGTTTACCTAAGCAATTCGAAAACAGCTTTAGCTGTGATTAGAGAAATTAGGTACTACTAAAAAAGCGGGGGAGGTGTTTTACGACAACATAAACAAGAAGATCAGAAAATGCTGGGTGACCAAAAGGAAGGAGGAAGTTCTGACGGCTCTTCGTCATAGAGGATGGAGCAACAGCACCTCCTGGACTCAAGCCCAACCTTCCATGGCACCTCTTTCTGTTCTATCTGTCTGTCTGTGTATTGTCTATACAAAGCAGCAATGAATGTTTGCCGTATGTGTTCTGTGATCTGCCCTGAGTCCCCTTCAGGGTGAGAAGGGCGGAATGTAAATAAAGTGTTGTTGTTGCTGTTGTTGTTATTATTATTATTATTACACCTTGGGGCTAGAGAGGCCCAGCAGTAAATGCCCGGATGAGGAAGAGAAACATAGAAAGCACAGAGGGAAGGAGGGAGGACGCTTCCGCTTCCGGTCCTGCCTCTTTTCCCCCTTTCATTCCTCTTCCTCCTCTTTACTTATTGGGAATGGAGAGAGAGTAGGGTAGTGCTCCTTTAATTGAAGGGTAAATGCTGAAGGGAAAGGGGGCATCGGATAAGGCGGGATGTCGGATAAGTGAAGGTCGGATAAGCGAGACTCTACTGCAGTTGCTCTGTCAAGCTCTATTTCTTGTCCCTCTCCAATCAGTGAGAAAATTAGGATAGAATTATGAAAAACATATACAGAAGTATTATAGAAACTGAAAAAGTAAATAGCTCCTTTGGGCTCATTGGTTAGAGCTAAAAATTCAGAAGTGGAAATATGACTGCTTGGGGAAAGTTCTTTAGCCTTCATTATACACATGAGAGCAGGGATGAGATAGTTAACTCCTTGACCTTCGGTTTTGCAGCCTCAGAAGCAACTACAGTGATCCCCCACAAATAATATCTTGCCAATTTGGTTTTCTAACCTAGAAAGAGATTGAAATGGGCCAAAACTACTCAGAAGTGCTCCCCCAATATCACCTCATAAACAAAGTGTTTGCAAAGCTCAAAATTGCCACCTCTGCAGTAGGAGAAGTAACTTTTTCCACGGTGGTCCACGCTCTTGTTACATCCCGAATAGAGTACTGCAATGCACTCTACATGGGGTTGCCTCTGAAGACTGCCCGGAAGCTTCAATTAGTACAATGGTAGGCAGTCAGGTTGCTCACCGGAGCCGCGTACAGGGAGCATACAACCCCTCTGTTATGCCAGCTCCACTGGCTGCCGATCAGCTTCCGAGCACAATTCAAAGTGCTAGTTTTAACCTTTAAAGTCCTAAACAGTTCTGGCCCAGACTACCTGTCCGAACGTATCTCCTGTTATGAACCATCACAAAGTTTAAGATCATCAGGAGAAGCCCTGCTATTGATCCCACCATCATCGCAAACGCGGTTGGTGGGGACGAGAGACAGGGCCTTCTCGGTAATGGCCCCCCATCTGTGGAACTCTCTCCCCAGTGACATCAGATTGGCCACCTCCCTCTTGTCTTTTAGAAGACAAATGAAGACTTGGCTTTGGGACCAGGTGTTCGACTAGTTTAATAATGGCAATGTGGAAAGAAGACTTTGGAAACCCGCGGCAATGATTTAACCCAGATTTGGATTTGATTTTTAACTGGAATGTTTTAATTCTACTGTTTTAATGAATTGTCTTAATGTATTGTTGATTGTTTATGAGTGTTATAGCATTGTATGGTGTTTATTGTAAGGCTGCCTTGAGTCCCCCCCTTGGGGAGTAGAAGGGAGGGGTATAAATATATGTAATAAATAATAAATAAATAAAATGTACAGCCTGAGAATCAAATTAACCTTGGGTGAAAATGCCAGCGGAAGTGTGCCAGTGTTACATGGTAGACAGGAGCTGCTCCATGCTGGCATGTGGTCCCAAGATGATAACCCATTCCAATTCCTGAGTAAGGTCTCAAAACCCCATTGCTGACATACAACTTCACTGAGCTCCACTCTACCGCCTTATCTTCTTTCAGCTCCTCCACAAAAGTCCTGTGCCCTTGTACTGGCAGGACTGAAGACCGACAGGTTGGAGGTTCGAATCCGGGGAGAGTGCGGATGATCTTCCTCTGTCAGCTCCAGCTCCTCATGCGAGTACATGAGAGAAGCCTCCCACAAGGATCGTAAAACATCAAAACATCTGGGCATCCTCTGGGCAACATCCTTGCAGACAGCCAATTCTCTCACACCAGAAGCGACTTGCAGTTTCTCCAGTCGCTCTGATACGAATTATAAAAAAAACTCTCCACCACAAAAGTCCTGTATTTTGAATTATTTACCTTTTGTTTTGCCTTCTTTGGGGTTACGTGAGACCCTAAACAGCTTCATCCATTTCAGAAGATCCTGTACTTAGAGGTTTAGAAAAAGAGTGATGGTTTAATAGTAAATTGATTCGGAGGCAGATCTTGAAGCAAGCAAGAATGCTATTTAGTCACCAGCTTACCTGGCACTTAACAGAGTTACATGGGTCCAAAGAGGCAGGTATCTGTTTACTAGGAGCTTAAAATCTAAAACAGGGAAAACAAGAGAGATATGAAACAAAGTTATTTAATTAGAAAGGTAAGATACCATCCTTCATATTATTTCTTTATATATTGTCTTTCCTATCCTCCTGGAAGTTCACTTTCTCATGGAGTTAGCCATGAGGTTCATGGACAAGTGGAAATCTTAGAACTGGCTCTCCCAAGTCTAATTCCAAACCCTGATCTCCACAATGCACTCACGTTTTCCTATATTTTAGAATGCATGTATCTCACAATGCCAGGCAAAAGTTAGTGTTGGACAGATGCAGTTACAGGTGAGAATGAAAGACAGGACAACCTCTATTTTCTTTCAGTGTTTCTCAACCTTCCTAATGCCGTGACCCCTTCATACAGTTCCTCATGTTGTGGTGACCCCCAACCATAAAATTATTTTTGTTGCTACTTCGTAACTGTAATTTTGCTACTGTTATGAATCGTTATGAATCTGATATGCAGGATGTATTTTCATTCACTGCACCAAATTTGGCACAAATAACCGATATATTGACATATGAATACTGGTGGGGTTGGGGCGGGGTTGATTTTGTCATTTGAGAGTTGTAGTTGCTGGGATTTATAGTTCATGTACACTCAAAGAGCATTCTGAACTCCACCAACAATGGAATTGAACCAATCTTGGCAGACAGAACCCCCATGACCAACAGAAAACACTTGAAGGGTTTGGTGGGCATTGACCTTGAGTTTTGGAGTTGCAGTTCACCTACATCCAGAGAGCATTGTGGACTCAAACAATGATGGATCTGGACCAAACTTGGCACGAATATTCAATATGGCCAGATGTGAACACTGGTGGAGTTTGGGGGAACTAGACCTTGACATTTGGAAGTTATAACTGTTGGGATTTATAGTTAAGCTACAATCAAAGAGCACTTTGAACCCAGACCACAATGGATCTGCACCAAACTTGGCACACTACCTACATGGCCAACATTGAATACTGGTTGGGGTTTGGGGGGGGGGGTGTGTTTTTGAATTCTGGGAGTTGTTCATCAACACCAAAAAGAAGAGGACAGACAGAGATTTTCAGTCACCTGTGCCAAAGGGGTTGCTATAACCATAAGAAATATGTGTTTTCTGATGGTTTTTGGCATGTTTAGCCTGAAGAAGAGAAGGCTGAGAGGAGACATGATAGCCATGTATAAATATGTGAGAGGAAGTCATAGGGAGGAGGGAGCAAACTTGTTTTCTGCTGCCCTCGAGACTAGGTTGCAGAACAATGGCTTCAAAATACAAGAAAGGAGATTCCATCTAAACATGAGGAAGAACTTCTTGACTGTGAGAGCTGTTCAGCAGTGGAACTCTCTGCCCCGGAGTGCGGTGGAGGCTCCTTTTTTGGAAGCTTTTAAACAGAGGCTGGATGGCCATCTTTCGGGGGTGCTTTGAATGCAATTTCCCCGCTTCTTGGTAGGACTGGATGGCCCATGAGGTCTCTATGATTCTATGACAGTGGTTCTCAACCTTCTTAACGCCGCAACCCCTTAATACAGTTCCTCATATTGTGGTGACCCCCAACCCTAAAATTATGTTCATTGCTACTTCATAACTGGAATTTTGCTACTGTTATGAATCATCATGTAAATATCCGATATTCAGGATGCATTTTCATTCACTGGACCAAATTTGGCACAAATACCTGATACTCCCAAATTTGAACACTGGGGGGTTGGGGAGGGTGTTGATTTTGTCATTTGGGAGTTGTAGTTGCTGGGATTTATAGTTCACCTACAATCAAAGAGCATTCTGAACTCCACCAACGATGGAATTGACCCAAACTTGGCACACAGAATGCCCATGACCAGCACAAAATAATGAAAGGGTTAGGTGAGCATTGGCCTTGAGCTTGGGAGTTGTAGTTCACCTATCTCCAGGAAGCACAGTGAACTCAAACAATGATAGATCTGGACTAAACTTGGCACGAATACTCAATATGCCCAAATGTGAACACTGATGGAGTTTGGGGAAAATAGACCTTGACATTTGGAAGTTGTAGTTGCTAGGATTTATAGTTCATCTATAATCAGAGAGCATTCTGAACCCCACCGACGACAGAATCGGGCCAGACTTCCCACACAGAACTCCCATGACCAGCATAAAATACTGTGTATCCTGATGGTCTTTGGCGACCCCTCCGACACCACAGGGATCCCGACCCCCAGGTTGAGAAACACTGTTCTATGAACTCTCTGAAACCCCCCCTGCGACCCACTCAGAGGTCCTGATACACCCCCCCCCCCCCCCCCCCCCCGTGTTGAGAAACACTGGACTAGATGCAATGTATCAATGCCCACACTGAAGACAGGATAAATCATAAGTGAAAAGAGATAATAATCTCTTTAGGAGGGATCGAAAGGAGAGAAAAAAGGTTGCATCACAAAGAAAGGCAATATTTTGCTATAGGAACTAGAACAGCAAATGGACCTTGTTCTAAATCTTAAAGCTTGGAATAGCACCAAAGGCTTGTTAGTTTATTTTGGAACTCGAGCCAGCAAATGCCATAAAATTATTTTCTAGCTGTGAAGATATAACAAAATTAGCAATTTACTCTTCTTTTATGAAACCCAAATTAACTGCTCAAGGTAAATGCTGGACGTTGCCCAATGATGAAGCTGGCCTTAATATTTGTGCATAGCATTCAGTGAGGTGTCAAAGCTTGTTTAAGAAAAAGACTGAAAGGATACCATAAAATAACCGGTTGTTCCAGCATTCATGAGGAATTCCAGAGTGGTCTGTCAGAGGCCCTTACTGACATAAAAAGCCTACTGGAAGAAATCACATTTTTTTCCTGAGTCCAGATCGGACAACCACAGCCATCTGTATGCAGCCCTTGTCAGTTCTAGTCTAACCTATCAACCCAGCCTAGGGTGAGGGACGATGGGAGTTTCAGGGCAACAAGTGCAAGGTTTCATGCTGCTATTCACCCTTGTTTCATACAATCACTCAGCAAGGCAATGGCAAAGTCATGAGGCTTACATATTACTGAAGACAAGTTTATAGGGGTAATAGAGAAAAGGATAAAAAGAAATGGTATAACAATTTAAACAATCCCTTTCTAAAAAATATTTTAGAGATTTGGGGGAGATATAAAAAAACCCTAATGCCAGGTATTTCTCATATCATGCCAGTTTTAATGACAGAAAACTTCCCAGAAAATTTAAAAAAAGAACTTGAAGTAGAACTTAATGGAAGAGGTTTAATGAAAGTAAAAGACTGGGATCGGAAAATGGTAAATATGGAAAGAATAAAAGAGGAATTAGGAGACTTAGATTGGTATAAGTATCTACAATTGGGTAAATGGTCAAGTGATATAAGAAAAAAGTATAATGGAGGTAGGGAATACACAAAAATAGAAAAGATGATAACTCAAAGGGAGACTAAAGAAGAGAATATAACATTAAAAGGCACAGTAAGTGATATCTATAAACTGTTATTAATGAATGAACAGGAACAAGATTATTGGAAGGAAGTATGGGAAACAGACTTGGGGGGAAAATGAATAATCAAGAATGGGCAAACATATGGAATATGAGAATACTAAAAATATGTCTATCAGAATTAAAGAAAATTACTACAAAATGATATGGAGGTGGTATCTAACCCCTATTAGATTAAATCAGATTGATAAAAAATATTCAAATCAGTGTTGGAGAGGTTGTCAGGAAATAGGGACGTATCTTCATATGTGGTGGTCATGTTACATTATACAAAAATTTTGGGAAAGCATATTCAAAGAAATAAGAGCAATAATAAAAATAGAGACTGAGATTACACCAAAATTAGCTTTATTACTTATACATGATAATATAATTCCCGTACAAGAGGAGAAAGAATTGGTTTCTAATTTGATAACAGCAGCCAATTGTTGATAGCAAAAAAATTGGAAGGAAAAAAAAGAAATTCAATTAGAAGAATGGTATAGGGAAATTTGGAATATAGCGATTAATGATAAGCTAACTTGCAATATTAAAATTAAAAAGGGAATATGTAAACAAACCGACTTTTGGAAAATATGGGGAAAATTTATCGAGTATGTGTTTAATGAGGGAAAGGGGTATAAGCCAGCAAGAGAAACAATGATATTTTGGAATGGTGAAACAACATGAGTTGGTTGGTCCTGGTGGAGGGGGCACAAACTAAGGGTAAGGGGAAGAGGGAAGGGGAAAAAAGTATCAAAGAGAACAACAGGAATGGACCATGGTCAGTATCCAAAGAGTGCTCATCATTATGCTTCCAAAACAGAATAAGATTGAATGATGGGACATGTTTAGAATTTGCATGTTGTATATATGTTACGATTATATTGCATTTGGAGAGTGAAGAATGGGTGACTTGATTATAAGGATTGGTCAGATTCTAATTATTATTTTTTGTTTTGTAAATTGAGAGAAGTCTGAATTGATTTATAGTTAGTTGGAATTCGTAGTAGTTATAGAGTATAGGATTAATTTAGTGATAAAGGTATGTTTACTTAATGTGTTTATGTTAAACTGAATAAATGCAATAAAAATATTTATATTTTTTTTTTACTGAAGACAAGTTTTAGCTACATAGATAACATTTAATCCATCTATATAAATAAAAATGTAATGTTCGTTTGTGGGATTAACATAACTCAAAAACCACTGGATGAATTGCCGCCAAATTTGGCCACAAGACACCCACTAACCCAAGGAGTGACCATCAGAAAAAAATGATTTTGTCATTTGGGAGTTGTAGCTGATGGGATTTATAGTTCACCTACAATCAGAGAGCATTCTGAACTCCACCAATGATGGAATTGAACCAAACGTGGCATACAGGACTCCCATGACTAACAGAAAACACTAGAAGGGTTTGGTGGGCATTGACCTTGAGTTTGGGAGTTGTAGTTCACCTACATCCAAGCGAGCACTGTGGACTCAAACGATGATCTGGACCAAACTTGGCACAAGTATTCCATATGCCCAAATATGAACACAGATGGAGTTTGGGGGAATAGACCTTGACATTTGGGAGTTGTAGTTGCTGGGATTTATAGTTCACCTACAATCAAAGAGCATTCTGAATCCCACAAACGACAGAATTGGGCAAACTTCCCACACAGAACCCCCATGACCAACAGAAAATACTTAAGGCCATCCAGTCCAACTCCCTTCACAGGGCAGAAAATGTAATCAGAGCCCTCCTGACAAAGAGCCATCCAGCCATAGATATAGATAGATAGATATAATTATTCACACACACAGAGAGATATAGTATCATAGATTTGAAAGGGACCCCTAAAGAAGGACTATGATATGTTCCATATTCCAGAGTAGGCAAACCAGACAATCTCCACATCAACACTGACAAAGAAACAACAAGAAATACTGTTTACCCACAAGCATTACTTTATTTTCCAGATCACTAGACTGGGCCACAGCAATGCGTGGCAGGGGACGGCTAGTTTATTAATAAAAATTATATTCTACGGGATTAGGCACAAGCTTCACTGAAATAGGTAGGAGAGAGAACAGGCACACGCAGAAGACCTTCCTGGTGAACTGAGAGCAGACCTGATTTGCTTCTTTTTTTAAATATCTCAGACCACAGATACTTCTGTTCCTCTAAAGGTCACCAAATGTTGCAAAGCTTCTTTTTCCCATAAATCATGCTTCCAGGACTATGCAAAAGGGTGGCAGAACCTGATTTAGAGGCACAGACGGCCAGCACAAAAGGGGAATGTGAAGATGTTTATATCATTTGGACATCTCGAGCCACCTAGACAATGGAAAGCAAAAGACCCACTGCTAAAAAGCACATTAACAAAAACAACAAAGGTAATCTTCCAGCAGCTTTGCACTCCTGATGCAAATCATACAGGCAGTGGAAGTAATGTCCTGGCACGCTCAGCTTGCCCACTCCAAACAACAGCAATATTTTGGCTTTTTTCCCCATGTCAAGAGTGACTTAAGAAACTACAAGTTGCTTCTGGTGTGAGAGAATTGGCCATATGCAAGGACGTTGCCCAGGGGATGCCCGGATGAGTTACCATCCTTGTGGGAGGCTTCTCTCAAGTCCGCGCATGAGAAGCTGGAGCTGACAGACAGGAGCTCACCCCGCTCCCTGGATTCGAACCATGACCCTTTCGGTCAGCAATCCTGGTGGCACAAGGGTTTAACACATTGCGTCATCGGGTATCATTTCCGCTTGAAGGCCAGGACAGTAAGAAGTTCTTGGGAGAAGTGAGTGAGGTATTTTAATGCCAAGAAAGCCACATACTGTATTGTCACTCACTTTTGACAGCAAAAAAGGACACATCAAGACTCAAATGGAATGCAAACTTCTGTTCAAGGAGCTGAAGGTCTTTGTCTCCAATAACTGAAGCCTTTAACACTGAACAGTCAAACTGTTCAGTGGTCTGAATGCAATTTTCTGTTGGGAGTGCTTTGAATGTGATTTTCCTGTTTCTTGGCAGGGGGTTGGATTGGATGGCCCATGAAGTCTCTTCCAATTCTATGGTTCTATGAAAGTTCTGGCAAAATCTTAAAAGTTCAATCTCCAAAGAAGGAGCCTCCACCACACTCCGGGGCAGAGAGTTCCACTGCTGAACAGCTCTCACAGTCAGGAAGTTCTTCCTCATGTTCAGGTGGAATCTCCTTTCCTGTAGTTTGAAGCCCTTGCTCCACTGCATCCTAGTCTCCAGGGCAGCAGAAAACAAGCCTGCTCCCTCCTCCCTAGGACTTCCCCTCACATCTTGATCCATGGCCCCCACCATGTCTCTTCTCAGCCTTCTCTGAGCTGGTCTGAGTCCCTCTACGGAGGTAGAGAAGATCGGGATATAAACGTTTTAAATAATTTAAATAATAATAATTCTCTTCTACAGGTTAAACATGCCCAGCTCTTTAAGCCGCTCCTCATAGGGCTTGTCCTCCAGACCCTTGATCCTTTGAGTCCCCCTCCTCTGGACACATTCCAGCTTGTCAACATCTCCCTTCAATTGCAGTGCTTAGAATTGGACACAATATTCCAGGTGTCGTCTGACCAAGGCAGAATAGAAGGGTAGCATGACTTTCTTGGATCTAGACACTAGACTCCTATTGATGCAGGCCCAAATACCATTGCCTTTTTAAGCTGCTGCATGACATCACTGGCTCATGTTCACCTTCCTGTCCACAAGGACTCCAATATTTTTTTCCGCAAGTACTGCTGTCAGGCCAGGCATCGTCCCCCATTCTGTATCTTTGCATTTCATTTTTTTCTGCCTAAGTGAATATCTTGCATTTGTCCCTGTTGAACATCATTTGGTTAGTTTTGGCCAATCATCTCTCTAATCCAGAGGTCCTCAGGCTAAGGCCTGGGAGCCAGATACAGCCCTCCAAGGTCATTTACCCGGCCCTCGCTCAGCATCTGAAACGACTTGAAAGCACACAACAACAACAACAATCCTATCTCATCAGCCAAAAGCAGGCCCACACTTCCAATTGAAATACTAATAAATTTATATTTGTTAAAATTGTTCTTCATTTTAATTATTGTATTGTTTTTAAGTGTTTTTTTGCACTACAAATAAGATATGTGCACTGTGTCTGGCAGGGGTCCTCAAACTTTTTAAACAGAGGGCCAGGTCACAGTCCCTCAAATGGTTGGAGGGCTGGATTATACCGTATATACTCGAGTATAAGCTGACCCGAATATAAGCCGAGTCACTTAATTTTACCACAAAAACTGGAAAAATGGATTGACTAGCGTATAAGCCGAGGGTGAGAAATTCAGAAGCTACCGGTACATTTCAAAATGAAAATAAATACCAATAAAATTACATTAATTGATGCATCTAATTGAGGCATCAGCAGGTTAAATGTTTATGAATATTTATATAAAATTGTAATTTAAGATAAGACTGACCTAACCTTCTTCAATGTAAATGTGCTTATGTATCCTTCCAATAATAATAAAGACAGTAGACTAATAAATGGAATAATTTGTTGTTCATTCGTTCAGTTGACTCTTCGTGACCCCATGGACCAGCCCAGGCCAGAGCTCCCTGTCAGCCGCCACCACCCCCAGCTCCTTCAAGGTCAGTCCAGTCACTTCAAGGATGCCATCCATCCATCTTGCCCTTGGTCGGCCCCTCTTCCTTTTACCTTCCACTTTCCCCAGCATAATTGTTTTCTCTAGGCTTTGCTGTCTCCTCATGATGTGGCCAAAGTACTTCAACTTTGTCTCTAGTATCCTTCCCTCCAATGAGCAGCCGGGCTTTATTTCCTGGAGGATGGACTGGTTGGATCTTCTCGCAGTCCAAGGCACTCTCAGCACTTTCCTCCAACACCACAGCTCAAAAGCATCTATCTTCCTTCGCTCAGCCTTCCCTAAGGTCCAGCTCTCACATCCGTAGGTGACTACAGGGAATACCATGGCTTTGACTAGGCAGATCTTTGTTGCCAGTGTGATGTCTCTACTCTTTACTATTTTATCGAGATTGGACATTGCTCTCCTCCCAAGAAGTAATGGAATAATAGAGAGAAATAATAAATGGAATAACAATCATAGAGTAAAATAATAAATTTAATGATAACACTGATAAAATAAAATAATAAATGTAATAATAAAGTAAAATGATAACTATAATAATAATAATAATAACAAATAGAGTAAAGTAATAAATGCAATAATAATAATAATAATAATAATAACAACAACAGAGTAAAATAATAAATAACCTTGACTTGAGTATAAGCCAAGGGGGACTTTTTCAGCCTAAAACAAGGGTTGAAAAACTAGGCTTATACTTGAGTATATACAGGAATTTGAAAAAAAACCATGAATGAATTCCTATGCACACTGCACATATCTTATTTGTAGTGCAAAAAACACTTAAAAACAATACAATAATTAAGATGAAGAACAATTTGAACAAATATAAACTTATTAGTATATCAATGGCAAGTATGGGCCTGCTTTTGGCTGATGAGATAGGATTGTTGTTGTTGTTGTGTGCTTTCAAGTCATTTCAGACTTGAAAGTGAGGGCTGGGTAAATGACCTTGGAGGGCCGTATCCGGCCCCGGGCCTTAGTTTGAGGACCCCTGGTATACAGGAATTCATTCAAGTTTTTTTCAAATTATAATCCGGCCCTCCAACAGTTTGGAGGACTGTGATCTGGCCCTCTGTTTAAAAAGTTTGAGGTCCTTGCTCTTTATCTGTTAAGATCAGGGGTCCTCAAACTACGGCCTGCGGGCCACTTCCGGCCCACCAAGGGTACTTATCCGGCCCGCAGAGGAGCGCCCCCCCCACACAGTGCCCCTCCCTTGGCTGGCTCACGCTATCCGTCAGGCCCGATGGGCAGCGTGAGCCAGCCAAGGGCAGCTGCTCCGCGTGGCCTAGTGGCTCGTAAAGCACCTCGCAAGGTGCTTTATGCGCGAGTAGGCCGCGCGGGGCTGCTCCTCCCTTGGCAGGCTCATGCTGCCCATCGGCCCTGATGGGCAGTGCGAGCCAGCCAAGGGAGGCTGCCCTGGCGCTCCATGCAGTCATGCCGGCCACATGACCTTGGAGGTGTCTACGGACAACGCCGGCTCTTTGACTTAGAAATGCAGATGAGCACCACACCCCAGAGTCAGACACGACTGGACTTCATGTCAGAGGAAAACCTTTAACTAGGAAAATTGTGGAAGATCCAGGGTGGGAGAAAGAACTCTTGTCTGTTGGAGGTAGGTATGAATGTTTCAATTGGCCACCTTGATTACCATTTCATAGCCTGACAGTTTTTAGGGAGAATTCTTTGTTGAGAGGTGATTAGCTGGCCCTGATTGTTTCTTGTCTGGAGTTTCCCTGTGTTTGAGTGTTGTTCTTTATTTACAGTTATAATTTTAGAGTTTTTAATACTGGTAGCCAGATTTTGTTCAGACTAGAAATAGGAAGATTTCCCATTCTCTGCTCCTGAAATTACTGCCTAAAGAGGGCTAGAAAGAACCCCCTCTAAGGGCCCTTCCACACAGCAAAATAAGATATGTGCAATGTGCATAGGAATTTTTTAATTGATTTTTTATTTTAAAAAAACTATAGTCCGGCCCTCCAACAGTCTGAAGGACAGTGAACTGGCCCCCGGTTTAAAAAGTTTGAGGACCCCTGGTTAAGAGCATTTTGAATTCTGCTCCTGTCTTCTATATGAAATGAACATATATTCAGTACTACAAATAGTTAAATACAAACATGTCAAAATAGACCCTTTCTTCTGGGCAATATTCCTATAGCATTGGAGGTTAAGAAAGAGGTCGAATAGCTGTGAGAAAGGATCACTCGAAGTTGTGATCTTTTTGACCTGCCAGAGTTTTAAAGAAGAGTTGACACTTCATTAGGCTCTCCTGTTTCTTCAGCATTACTGACACACCTTCAATCTTATTTTTACAGCCTTCAGGGCTAAAAACATAAGAGTCAAGGTGCTCAGTACAGAAACTGCTGCACTTTCAACAGATGCAGTTGCAGTACTACAGTTGGCTGTGTGTCTAGCTTTACAGGTGACAGTTTTGCATTGGAAGAAGATGTCCCCCTATTAAATTGAAGGACATCCAATCCAAATCCAGGTGAAATTGGAGAATAAAGAATCTGATAAGGCAAAATAAAGGCTGGAAGCTGCACAGCAACAATGAAGAACTGATCAGAGTCTTTCCTACCATGGGAAACAGGACTGCATTCCAACTTCATCTGCATACAGAAGTGCTTATACAAATTTCATGCAAACCTAGGGCTGCTTTGTAGCAATGGTTTCCCTGTTTTTTTTTTTTGGGGTGTTGTATAAGTAACTATCCTGGGTGGCATACATACTACACTGTTACTTGGAATCCATATATATACTGAATACACTTGTGCGTAAGTAGACCTCAAGGGGACTTTTTGGGGCCAAAATAATGGATTTTAATATGACCTATGGACAAGTCAAGGGTCATCTGCAGAGAGGGGGAAACCCAGTGCGATTTTGAACCGAACTTGGCACACAGAACTCCCACTACCAAGTTTGTTATGTTGGGCAAGTTTGCTCTAGCTGCATCATTGATAGGGTTCAATGTACTCTTTGGCTGTAGGGTAAACTACAACTCCCACTATGGTGAGTCAGTCCCCTCAAACCCCTCCACTAGGTTCAGTTGGTCATGGGGGTTCTGTGTGCCAAGTTTGGTCCAGGTCCATCATCGGTGGAGGTCACAATTTCCCTAGTTGTGGGTGAACTATAACTTCCAGAAAGGAAAGTCAGTTCCCTCCAAACGCCTTCAGTAATCAAATTTTGGCATATCAGTGCTTGGGTCCACAGTGCTCTCTGGATGTAGGTGAACTACAATTCCCCCAAATCAATGTGAATTTTCCCCGAAAGACCTCCAATATTTTGTGGGCCATAGGGTTATGCCAAGTTTAGTCCAATTCCATCTTTGGTGTTCAGAGGGCTCTTAGATTGCAGGTGAACTATATAGCCCGGTGCCTACAACTCCTATAAATCATGGTGAATTCTCCCCAAATCTCTCTAGTATGTTCAGTTGCTGCTAAATTCCCCTGTTTGCTGAGTGCCACAGAAAAGTATAGAAAAGGGTTATGGGAGAGGTAGTGGGCGGGGTCATGCAAATTCCACACCAATGGAGAGAGTAAGAAACACTGGGATGTCTGTGGTGGAGGAAACACATAAAATGTAGGGTGAAATTGTCCCCGTATAAAAGCATTCATTTGGTATGGCGTTTGTGGAGGACATTGGCAGAACTCTTGCATATGTTTATGGCACTCACTATAACCTGCAATGCCATTGGAGGGGGTTCTTTTGGTGACTCCTAAGTAGTGGGAGCTATAGCTATTTGTGGAGGCAGGAGCTTGTCTGTGTAAGTCAGGGGTCCTCAAACTAAGGCCCAGGGGCCGGATGCGGCCCTCCAAGGTCATTTACCGGACCCTCGCTCAGGGTCAACCTAAGTCTGAAATTACCCAAAAGCACACAACAACAACAACAATCCTATCTCATCTGCCAATAGCAGACCCACACTTCCCATTGAAATGCTAATAAATTTATAGTTGTTAAAATTGTTCTTCATTTTAATTATTGTATTGTTTTTAAGTGGCATTTGCACTACAAATAAGAAATGTGCAGTGTGCATAGGAATTCATTCATGTTTTTTTCAAATTATAATCCGGCCCTCCGACAGTTTGAGGGACTGTGACCTGGCCCTCTGTTTAAAAGGTTTGAGGACCCCTGGTGTAAGTGGACACTCCAGCCACATACATGTGCAGAGGTGGCCCTAGGTAATTTTCAACAGTAAGCAAACAGTATTTTGGCGCCCCCCCCCCCCAACCAATCATTGATATATATTTTCTGTTCATCATGGGAATTCTGTGAGCCATATTTGGTTCAATTCCATCATTGGTGGAGTTCGGAATGCTCTTTGAGTTTAGGCAAACTATACATCCCAGTAACTACAACTCACATATGTCAAGGTCTATTTTCCCCCAAGAGCACCCCTGGGCAAAATCAACTATACTGCAAATGCTTACTTTGCAGAATGGGTTGAGCCGCTCCTGTACATGTGTATAGAGATACTTATGTATAGATAGAAGATAGTTATAGTTAAGTTACAGAAGCAGTCATGCTAAAAAAATGACTGCATTGTAAACATTAAGGGCTTTTCTAGGGGAACTACGTGAGGCTTAATTTAAACTCATGTCAGGGTGTCCTTGAAAGCCATAACAGGGAAGGGATGTGGCCACTGAGAAATGCAGGACAAGTGGAGGTGAGACCGACAAGTATGTATTGAACAAACAGAAGACCTCACTGTTTGATCCCATTTGCAAATGGTTCTGGAATTATCAGATCAACCCTTCCCTGCTCTTTGTTATTTAGAGACAAATTCCTTGAGGGAATTACCCCAGCATCAGCATACATGCATAAATCCCTATCGCAGGCGACCCAGAATGCATGCACTCAAGTTTTAAAGGTAATCCACCACTCAACCACCAAAGTCAATAACCTGACACTTCAAATGCTTTAGAAAAGACACCAACATGATAGCTTTTGTAAATAAAACAATCAGCATTAAGCTATTGGGGGGCATACTGACTGTCCTAGGGATCCCTTGTAGAGTTTAAGACATATATTTACACAGGTCACATTCTGCATTGTCTTAATGGAGATGAGGTAATGACAGGTAATCAGAGGCGGCCCTAGGTAATTTTCAACGGTAAGCAAACAATATTTTGCCCCTCCCCCCCAACCAATCACTGATATATATTAGGTTGTTGTAGGTTTTTTCGGACTTCTAATTACCTCTCAACAAAAGTTTGCCCCAGGCACAGTCAGGCCATTGTATGCTAATCAAGGTGGTCAGTTGAAACATTCACACCTAGCTCCAGCAGACAAGAGTCCTGTGTCTCACCCTGGTCATTCCACATATATATAAACCCTTTTGCCTAGTTCCAACAGACCTCACTACTTCTGAGGATGCTTGCCATAGATGCAGGCGAAACGTCAGGAGAGAATGCCTCTAGACCATGGCCTTATAGCCCGACAACCCAGTGATTCTGGCCATGAAAGCCTTCGACAATACACTGATATATATTTTCTGTGCCATATTTGGTTCAATTCCATCATTGGAGTTCAGAATGCTCTTTGATTGTAGGTGAACTATACATCCCAGTAACTACAACTCGCATATGTCAAGGTCTATTTTCCCCCAAGAGTGCCTCAAGAGCGCCCCTGGGCAAAATCAACTATACTGCAAATGCTTACTTTGCGTAATGGGTTGAGCCGCCCCTGCAGGTAATGAAGATGAGTTACCTGTCAAGGTCTATTTCCCCCAAAATCCACCAGTGTTCACATTTGGGCATATTGATGTTCGTGCCAAGTTTAGTCCAGATCCAGTATTGTTTGAGTCCACAGTGCTCTCTGAATGTAGGTGAACTACAACTCCAAAACTCGAGGTCAATGCCTACCAATCCCTTCCAGTATTTTCTGTTGGTCATGGGAGTTCTGTGTGCCAAATTCGGTTCAATTCCATCATTGGCATATTGATGTTCGTGCCAAATTTAGTCCAGATCCAGTATTGTTTGAGTCCACAGTACACTCTGAATGTAGGTGAACTACAACTCCCAAACTCAACATCAATGCCTACCAATCCCTTCCAGTATTTTCTGTTGGTCATGGGAGTTCTGTGGGCCAAATTTGGTTCAATTCCATCGTTGGCATATTGATGTTCGTGCCAAATTTAGTCCAGATCCAGTATTGTTTGAGTCCACAGTGCTCTCTGAATGTAGGTGAACTACAACTCCCAAACTCAACATCAATGCCTACCAATCCCTTCCAGTATTTTCTGTTCGTCATGGGAGTTCTGTGTGCCAAATTCAGTTCAGTTCCATCATTGGTGGAGTTCAGAATGCTCTTTGATAGTGGGCGATCTATAAATCCCAGCAACTACAACTCCCAAATGACAAAATCAAATCAAGCAAGTATTCAAATTTGTGCGTATTGGGTATTTGTGTCAAATTTTGTCCAGTGAATGAAAATACATCCTGCATATCAGACATTTACATTACAATTCATAACAGTAGCAAAATGACAGTTATGACGTAGCAATGAAAATAATTTTATGGTTGGGGGGCCACAACAACATGAGGAACTGTATTAAGGGGTAGTAGGAAGGTCGTGGCAGTAGGAAGGTTGAAAAGCAGGAGTTCTCCTAAATACATTAAAGGCACTAGATACTCTCTGATCTTGAAAGCTATGGAGGGTTAGCTCTGGTTAGTATTTGGATGGGAGATCACCAACAAATACTGGGCTATTTTTCAGGTGATGGAAATGGCAAAACAATCTTTGATGATTTCTAAGAAAACCATACTGAATTCAAGGGGTTGCCGTAAGTCAACAGGAGACATGAAGGTATATATACCTTAATGAGAAGATACTCTGCATGAAATTGTTTTTGAAAGTCTTAAAAGGAACTTATGACAAATGAGGATATGGTTATCAGTTGCAGCAACTCTCTGTCACCTTCAGTGTAGGAGGCAGTATGCTGGGCAACTTGTGCTGGAAAGAGGTCTCATTTGGGGGGTTCCCAAAGGCATGTGGGAAAACCTATACGGTTCCGGTCCAGCGTACCTGTCTGAACGTATCTCCATCTACGTCCCACCTCAGAGTTTAAGATCTTCTGGTGAGGTCTTGCTCTTGACCCCGCCTCTGTCGCAAACGCGCTTGGTGGGGACGAGGGACAGGGCCTTCTTGGTGGTGGCCCTCCGCCTGTGGAATTCGCTCCCCAACAAAATTAAGTTATCTTAAGTCCCTCTTTTCCTTCAGAAAGAAGTTGAAAACATGGATGTGGGACCAGGCCTTCGGGTAACATGCTGACAATGACAATGATGACAATCGCTATGGAAATGGACTATGGATAAACTTTTGATGGAGTCTCTAACCACAGAATTTGGCTTAGATAAGGCCACCAGGCTGTTATATTTTAAACAGATTTTTAATTGAATTGATTTAATTTTTTTAACTGTATGTAATTATTATGTGCACATGGAGGCATCGAATCGTTGCAGGTTGGAAGCCACCCTGAGTGAGGTACAAATATCTGAAATAAATAAAATGTGGTCACCGAAAGAACAGAGTGCTAACCTAGAACGATGTTTACTGGATTGTAGCACTACAGATACAGAACCAGTAGACCAGGGCTTCTTAAACTTTTTTCACTTGCGATTCCTTTCCACCCTAATAATTTTTACATTATCTCAGGTAAATAAAATAGGTACAAAACTAATCATTTACTGGTAACAAAACAGTTATTTGCAAAGTTCATTAAATAGTCTGATGTTCCTTTGTATGAAGTGCAGCCAAAGCATCTTCTGTCCAATGTAAACACTGCATAACAGATTCATGTAAATGTCTAACACAGTTAACAGGAAAATTTTGGGGACCCCAACATTGAGTGAAGGGGATTCCATTTGGAGTCGAAACCCTGATCTAAGGCACTTAGTCTTCATTGGCAGTCCCAAGGAGTAATCAGAATTGACCCTGCTCAGCTTCCAAGATCAGATGGTATCGAATGCTTATTTATTTATTTAGAACATTTATACCCTGTCCCCATCCATTCTCGACCTCCAAGGAGGGATTGAACAGGCAACAATTCAATGCCGACACAATATAAACAGATAACAAAATACAAACAAATACCTAAACATACATATAAATATACATTAAAGGGGAAATCAACAGTACTTCTAGGGATCCTGCCTGAAAAAAGAGGTAGTGATACAGACAAGTTTTGCCATTGAGACATATCTAAGGGGTGCATCTAAGCTGTCGAATTAATGCAGCTCGACACCACTTTCATTTCCATGGTTCAATGCTATGAAATCCTGCAAGTTGTAGTTTAATGAACCATCTGCGCTCTTTGTCAGAGAAGCCTACCTTGCAAAATGAAAACTATTATTATTAGTATTATCATTATTATCTTTATCATCATCATCTTTATTTACATTCTGCCTTTCTCCACATAGGGACTCAAGGCAGCTAAGAACCACACAACCTAATAACAAGTTAGTAAAGATAAAAAGATTTCCCCTTGACATTAAGTCCAGTGGTGTCTGACTCTGGGGGTTGGTGCTCATTTCCATTTCTCAGCCGAAGAGCCGGCGTTGGTCTGTAGATGCCTCCAAGGTCATGTGGCCAGCATGACTGCATGGAGTGCCATTACCTTCCTGCAGAAGTGGTACCTATTGATCTACTCTCACTTGCATGTTTTCGAACTGCTAGGTTGGCAGAAGCTGGGGTCTAACAGTCAGGGGCGGCCCTAGGTAATTTTCAATGGTAAGCAAACAATATTTTGGCACCCCCCCCCCCAATCAATCACAATGTATTTTCTGTTCGAGTTCTGTGTGCCATATTTGGTTCAATTCCATCATTGGTGGAGTTCAGAATGTTCTTTAATTGTAGGTGAACTATACATCCCAGTAACTACAACTCACATATGTCAAGGCCTATTTTCCCCCAAGAGCGCATCAAGAGCGCCCCTGGGCAAAATCAACTATACTGCAAATGCTTACTTTGCGTAATGGGTTGAGCCGCCCCTGCTAACAGTGGGAGCTCACCCCGCTCCCTGGATTCGAACTGTCAACCTTTCAGTCAGCAAGTTCAGCAGCTCAGTGGTTTAACCCACTGCGTCACCAGGGAGGCTAATAACAAGTTGCAGCAAAACAAATACAAAAAACTTCACAATTAAATATTAGGGCATAGATATAAAGTTAAAATCCAATTAAAACAAAATAAAAACAATTAAAATTATGTTTAAAATTCCCCACCCACCCAAAATCCTACCCACCCTCTCCTAAATGCCCAATGGTGGAGAAATGTCTTGCAGTAAAGTTGTTAAAGTAGTGTGAACCTGCATTAACTCCACAATCTCAGGTTTTTGGAATAGCCCCCCATATAAAAAGGCAGCAGTTTGAACCCAATTCACTCAAAGAGCAACGTCACCCAGGAACACAATGGACACAGGTTCTATAGGGTTTCTTTATGTTTGAAACCACACAAACACACGCAACAACACAAACCTGTGTCCATTGTGTTCCTGGGTGACGTTGCTCCTTGGGTGAATTGGGTTCCATTTTTATACCTGGGTGGTGTTATTCCAAAAACCTTTGATTGTGGAAGGCTGTGCCTACATTATAGATTTAACACAAGTCCACACTTCTTTAACAACTTTACCGCAAGACAGTACTCTGCCATTGGCCATTTGGGGGGAGGGGGGTTGAGGCTGGGATTTTGGGCGGGTGGGGAGTTTAAAACGTAATTTTAATTGTATTTTATTTTAATTAGATTTTAACTTTATATCTATTCACTAACATTTAATTGCGAGAGGATTTTTTGTATTTGTTTTACTGTAACTTTGTTATTAGAATGTGTGGTTCTTAGCCACCTCGAGTCCCTATGTGGAGAAAGGCGGGATATAAAGATGATGATGATGATAAAGATGAGGATAAGAAGAGGAAGAAGAGGAGGAGGTAGAAGAGGCAGAAGAAGAGGAAGAGTAGGAAGAGGAAAAGGAAGAGGAAGAAGAGGAGAAGAAGAGGAAGGGGAAGAAGAAGAAGAGGAGGATAATAAGAAGAAGATGAGGTGGCAGAAGACGAAGGAGAAGAGGAAGAGTAGGAAGAGGAAAGGGAAGAGGATGAAGAAGAGAAGGAAGGGGAAGAAGAAGAGGAAGATAATTAATAAGAAGAAGATGAGGTGGCAGAAGACGAAGGAGAAGAGGAAGAGTAGGAAGAGGAAAGGGAAGAGGATGAAGAAGAGAAGGAGGGAAGAAGAGAGGAGAAAGAAGGAGGAGGAAAGAAGAGAGGAGAGAGGAAGAAGAAGAGAAGAGAGGAAGAGAAAGGAAGAAGGAAGAAGAGAAAGAAGAGGAAAAGAAGAGGAAGGGGAAGAAAGAGGAGAGAAGGAGAGAAAGATGAGGAAGAAGAAGAGGAGGAAGGAAGAGAGGAAAGAAGAAGGAGGAAGAGAAAAGAAGAGGAAGGAGGAAGAAGAGAAGAAAGAAGAGGAGGAGGAGAAGAAGAGGAGAAGAAGAAAAGGAGGAAGAAGAGAGAGAAAGAGAGGAAGAAGAAGAGGAGAAGAGAAAAGAAAGAGAAAGAAGAGGAAGGAGGAAGAGAGGAAGAAGAGGAAGAGGTGGAGGAAGAGGAGAGAAAAGGAGGAAGAGGAGGAAGAAGAGGAGGAGAAAAAGAGGAGGAAGAGGAGAAAGAGGAAGAAGTGAAGAAGAAGAGGAGGAAGAAGAATAAGAAGAGGAAGAAGAAAAAGAGGAGGAAGACAAGGAGGAGGAGGCAGAGGTGAAAGATGAGGAAGAAGAAGAGGAAGAAGTGAAAGCAGAAGAAGAGGAGGAGGAAGAAGAAATGGAAGAGAAAGAAGTAGAAGAAGAGGAGAAGGAGGGAGAAGATGAGGAAAAGGAATAAAAGAGGAAGAGGAAGTAAAAGAGGAGGAAGAAGAAGAGGACGAAGAGGAAGAAGAAAAAGAGGAGGAAGACGACGAGGAGGCAGAGGAGAAAGATGAGGAAGAAGAAGAATAGGAGGAGGACGAAGAGGAGGAGGAGGAAGAATAAATGGAAGAGGAAGAAGTGGAAGAAGAAGAGAAGGAGGAGGAAGAAGATGAGGAAGAGGAGGAGGAGTCATTTTGCCTGTATTGGGGACTGCCTGTATATGAAAATACACAGAAGAGATAGTAATAACAACACTTTGTTCCGCGCCTCTGCTTGGATGGTGTTGCTTGCGCCGGCCTTCCTGAGGCTGAGAGAGTGTGACTCACCCCGTGGCTTTCCGAGGGGTTTCCAGCCCGGGCCAAAGAGCCAGGCCCCGGCGCTTCCTTCCAAGCCAGCCCCAAAGGCTTACCTGTCTCGCCGCTCTGGAGACCCTCCTCTTCTCACCACCGCCCAAGGCTCCCTGCTGCCCCTTCCTCCTCCTCCTCCTCCTCTGCCCCGCCTTAGCATTACCTGCCCAGCCAGGTGAACGGCGTCTCAGGCCCCGCCCTCACCTGAGCTCAGGTGGAACCACGTGAGCGCTACGGGTCGCCTGGAAGGACAGTCTCCTCTGGAAGGCGAAAGGATTCCTCCTAAAGCAGGGAAGGTTGCCCCGCCCACTCTGGAGGATTAGCCACGCCCCTTGCCTTGATTTTCAGGAGTCCTTTTACAGGTGTGCCTAGGGCCCCCTTCGATTACACAATGTAGCACCGTTTTTGTTCCTGGGTTCTTCTAAATCCCATGTCCTAATTGGTTCTCTTATCAAAACATGGCAAAAGTTTACTAAACTGCAAAAAAACCTTTGTTTTTGTGTTGTCGAAGGCTTTCATGGCCAGAATCACTGGGTTACTGTGTTTGCAACAGACCTCACAACCTCTGAGGCTGCTTGCCATAGATGTGGGCAAAACGTCAGGAGAGAATGCTTCTGGAACATGGCCATACAGCCTGGAAAACTCACAGCAACCCAGTGATTCTGACCATGAAAGCCTTTGACAACACAAACAACTCTTGTCTTTCTCCCAACCAGCAACCAGGCAGGCTTTGAAGCTGCAAGGCCATTAAATGCTAATCAAGGTGGTCAGTTTCAGCATTCACACTGCCCTCCAACAGACTAGAGTTCTTTCTCCCACCCTGGCAGGCATGTCGCGGGGGGGGGGGGGGCGGGGCTTGGAGGGGGTGGTTTATTTCATATCATGATCTCAATATATCTCATATGCATGGGGGTATTGGGGTAACGATACAAAAGGTTTGCTAGGGTAGACCCTCTTTCACTCAGGCTCAGCCCCCCCCCCCCCCCGAAACAAACTCAGCCCCCGCCCCCCGAATCGAAATCCTGGCTACGGGCCTGCTTTCAAGTCATTTCAAACTTAGGTTGACCCTGAGTGAGGGCTGGGTAAATGACCTTGGAGGGCCGTATTCAGCCCCCGGGCCTTAGTTTGAGGACCCCTGTCCTAATTGGTTCTCTCATCAAAACATGCCAAAAGTTTACTAAACTGCAAGAAAACTTTGTTTTTGTGTTGTCATAGGCTTTCATGGCCGGAATCACTGGGTTAGTGTGTTTGCAACAGACCTCACAACCTCTGAGGCTGGCTGCCATAGATGTGGGCCAAATGTCAGGAGAGAATGCTTCTGGAACATGGCCATACAGCCTGGAAATCCACAGCCAACGACCATCAGAAAACACCGTGTTTTCTGTTGCTCATCTGGGTTCTGTGTGGTGGGGTTCAGAATGCTCTTTGATTGTAGCTGAACTATAAGTCCCAGCAACTACAGCTCCCAAATGTCAAGGCCTATTTTCCCCAAACTCCACCAGTGTTCACATTTGGGCATAATTGAGTATTTGTTCCAAGTTTGGTCCAGATCCATCATTGTTTGAGTCCACAGTGCTCTCTGGGTGTAGGTGAACTACAACTCCAAAACTCAAGGTCAATGCCCACCAAGCCCTACCAGTATTTTCTGTTGGTCATGGGAGTTCTGTGTGCCAAGATTGGTTCAGTTCCATCATTGGTGGAGTTCAAAATGCTCTTTGATTGTAGATGAACTATAAATCCCAGCAACTAGAACCCTCAAATGACAAAACCAATCCCCCCCAACCCCACCAGTATTCAAATGTGGGCGTATTGGGTCTTTGTGCCAAATTTGGTCCAGTGAATGAAAATACATCCTGCATATCAGATAGTTAGATTACAATTCTTAACAGTAGCAAAATTACAGTTATGAAGTAACAATGAAAGTAATTTTATGGTTGGGGTTAACCACAACACGAGGAACTGCATTAAGGGGTCATGGCATTATGAAGGTTGAGAACCACTGATCTAATCCAACATATATATAATACTAAAATTGTGCTATGCTAATTTTAAAGATGATTTAAAGATTTAAAGATGGGCTCAAAGTCAACCTTAAAAACTCTGGCATAGACACTGAGGACTGAGAAGCCCTGATCCTTGAGTGCTCCAGCTGGAGGTCAGCTGTGACTAGCAGTGCTGTAGAATTTGAAGAGGCACGAATGGAGGGTGAAAGAGAGAAACGTGCGAAGACAGGACCGCCTTCCACCTGGAAACCAATGCCCTCACTGCGGGAGAAGATGCAGATCAAGACTAGGGCTCCACAGTCACCTACAGACCCACCGCCAGTACACTGATCTTGGAAGACAATCCTACTCGGACAATGAGGGATCGCCTAAGAAGATGCTAATAATCTAATAGATTATATATGCATATAATATTGATAATAATATTATACTTATTGATAATAATATTATAATGTAATACAATATAATACTAATAATACAATATAGCAATATATAATAATATCGCAATTTAGTAATATGAATATATTAAATATAATTACTACTGATATTATATAATAATATATAACCATGTACTGTTTTATTATTGCATATTTGCATATTTTAAGTTGTAATGTTTTGATTGTGAGCTGCTTTGAGTTCCCGCACAGCAGGTTAAACCGTTGAGCTGCTAAACTTGCTGACGGAAAGGTTGGCTGTTCGAATCCAGGGAGCAGGGTGAGCTCCTGCTGTTAGCCCCAGCTTCTGTCAACCTAGCAGTTTGAAAACATGCAAATGTGAGTAGATCAATAGGTACTCCTTCTTTGAGAAGGCAACGGCGCTCCCTGCAGTCATGCCAACCACATGACCTAGGAGGCGCCTATGGGCAACACCTGCTCTTCGGCTTAGAAATGGAGATGAGCACCACCCCCCAGAGCTGGACACGACTAGACTTAATGTCAATGGGAAACTTTTACATAAAGGGTAAAGGTAAAGGTTTCCCCCTGAAATTAAGTCCAATCATGTCCAATTCTGGGGGGTGGTGCTCATCTCCATTTCTAAGCCGAAGAGCCGGCGTTGTCCATAGACACCTCCAAGGTCATGTGGCCGGCATGACTGCAAGGAGCACCGTTACCTTTCCACCACAGTGGTACCTATTAATCTACTCAGATTTGCATATTTTTGAACTGCTAGGTTAACAGAAGCTGGGGCTAACAGCGGGAGCTCATCCTACTCCCCGGATTCAAACTGCCAACCTTTCGGTCAGCTAGTTCAGCAGCTCAGCGGTTTAACAAACATTAAAACAGAATTAAATACAAACGATATTAAAACATTCAGTTAAAACCCATCAAACATATTCAAAGTTATGGCACAGGTCTGTGTTCTGTATCTGAATATTGAATAGCTGAAACAACAATCAGTGCAGAGTAGCTTTTCTGCTACTTGAGACAGGTACTTTCAGGATGTATCTACACTGTGGAATTAATGCACTTTAATGCTATGGCAGAAAAAATAGTCCCCGAATCCACCCATTTTGTTCTTGCAACAATCCTGGTCCCTTCCAATATGTATAAAATCCATATTGAATTGGAATATATGGCAGTGTGGACTCAGATCATCCAGTTCAATGCTGATATTGTGGATTATCTGCCTTGATGTTGTGGGTTATATGGCTGTGTGGAAGGCTCCCCTGTGAATATACTTAAAACCACTCAACACGGAGGAGTTGAAAAACTTGGCTCTGCAAATGACTTTCACGTGGGCTGATTGAGAAAACGGCTGCTATCAAAAAGAGCCTTTAATCTTTGGTTTGACCTAATCAATTAACCCAGGCAATAAATAGTTTTTAGATCTTAAGAATGAATAAAGCTCCAGAAACAATCTAAATCCAAACTGAACAGGGAAGAAGAAATTAGAGTGGAAGATCTGTCTCCGCCAGATGGCAGGCTGGGCCTGCATGTGCCTTTGAATTCACACAGAGGTTAATTAGCTTGCCTATGCTGGGATGCTTCTCTTCCTATCTTACCACTAGCTGTCCCCTCCCTCTTTCTCTCCTTCCTTCCCTCTTTCCTTCCTTTCCTCTTTTTCTTTCCCTATCTCTCATCTTTCTTCCATCTCTACCTGTTTCTTTCCTCCCTTTCTTTGCTCTTTGCTAACATCCTTCCTTCCTTCCTTCCTTCCTTCCTTCCTTACTTACTTACTTATCTTTTCTTCCTTCTCTCCTTCCTTCCCTCTCTTTTTCCTTTCACTTTTTTATTTCCTTCTCTCCTTCCTTGCTTCTCTTCTTTCTTTCCTTCTTTCCCTCCCTGCTTCTCTCCTTCCTTCCTTCCCTTTTTCCCTCCTTCTCTCGTTACTTCTTGACTGTCCCTTCCATTTAATATTGTATTTATATCTTAGAAAGAAGGAAAGGAAGAAGGAAGGAAGGAGGGACAGGAAGGAAGGAAAAGAAAGAAGAAGGGACAGGAAGGAAGGAGGAAGGAAGGGGGGAAAAGAAAGGAGGGGGATGAAGAAAGGAGGGAGGGAAGGAAATGAAGCAAGGGAAAGAAGGAGGAAAGGGAGGGAGGGAGAAAGGAAAAGAAGGAAAGGAAGAAGGAGGGACAGGAAGGAAGGAAAAAGGAAGGGAGGGAAAGAAGGGAAGGAAGGAAAAAAAGGAGGGACAGGAAGGGAGGGAGGAAGGAAGGAAGGAAGGAAGGAAGGAAGGAAGGAAGGAAGGAAGGAGAAGGAAAGGAGGGGGATGAAGAAAGGAGGGAGGGAAGGAAATGAAGGGGAAGGAAATGAAGAAAGGGAAAGAAGGAGGAAAGGGAGGGAGGGAGGAAAAAAGAAGGAAAGGAAGAAGGAAGGAGGGACAGGAAGGAAGGAAAAAGGAAGGGAGGGAGGGAAAGAAGGGAAGGAAGGAAAAAAGAAGGAGGGACAGGAAGGGAGGGAGGGAGGAGGAGGAAGGAAGGAGGGAAAGAAAGGAGGGGGATGAAGAAAGGAGGGAGGGAAGGAAATGAAGAAAGGGAAAGAAGGAAAGGGAGGGAGGGAGGGAGGAAAAGAAGGAAAGGAAGAAGGAAGGAGGGACAGGAAGGAAGGGAAGGAGGGAAAGAAGGAAAGGAAGGAGAAGAATGGAAAGGAAAGGAAGGAAGGAAGGAAGGAAGGAAAGGGAGGAAAGAAGGGAAGGGAAGGAGAGAAGGAAGGTCCTTCATTCAAGCACAGTGGACCTTCCTTGCCTCCTCCCCCTCCTTCCTCCCTCCCTCCTCCTTGCCTCCTCCTCCCCTTCTTCCTTGCGTGGATGCTCCGTTGCTGCTGCCGTTGCTGCTGCTTTCCCAACAGGGAAAGGAGGAGGAGGAGACTGCTCTCCTGACATAGGAGGGAAAGAGAAGGGGCTGCATGTGGCGCGCCTCCACCTCCACTTGCTTATGTGTGTGTGTGTGTGTGTGGCCGCGCACGTGCGCCTGGCTTTAATGGCCGGCTGTTTCCCCGCGAGGAGGGGGGGGCGTGGCCATGGGTCTCTGTAGACATGCAGTTTCTCCTTTGTGGACATGCAATTTAGAAGTCCTTTCTGCTTTTTGTTTTCGTTGTTTTTTTGAGTGGAGAACGTACATTGGGTTGTTAGGGACATAGTGTCCAAATTTGGGGTCAATTGCCCCAGTGGTTTCTGAGTTCTGTGAATAGCACAAACGAACATTACATTTTTATTTATATAGATTGCTTTTTGCATGATCACCCCAATTAATTCATAGATTCGTCATTTTCATCTGATCTTCCTAAAGTTGTATTCTGCAACAATTGTGTTTGTTGCAGCCCTGGTATCCAGAGACTCAATTTCCACGGTTTCACTTCTACGTGCTCTTCCCAGAGGTGTCCTCCAATGCAATTTTATGATATTGCTCCCTCCCAAAGCGTAGCATCGAACAGCACAGGTGGACCTAGATAGGGCCACAAATGAAAGTGTTAGTACCTAATTCAGTCACCCCTTAATACGGTTCCTCATGTTGTGGTGACCCCCAACCATAAAATTATTTTTCATTGCTACTTCATAACTGTAATTTTGCTACTCTTATGCATCACAATGTAACTATCTGATATGCAGGATTTATTTTTATTCACTGGACCAATGGGTCTTGGAGGTAAATAATAAAATAATAAAACTTTATTTATACCCCGCTACCATCTCCCCAAGGGACTCGGTGCGGCCCCGACTTTGTCACAGGTACGTTTGGCGGGGACAAGAGACAGGGCCTTCTCAGTGGTGGCCCCCCGGTTATGGAACGCCCTCCCTAGAGAGATTAGATCTGCCCCCTCCCTCTTAACGTTTCGGAAACAAGTCAAAACATGGCTGTTTGAGCAAGCGTTCACAAACACAGAGTAACGGATACAGGTAATTGACATAGGAAATGGACGACTGACGATGGAATTGGACAATGCTTGACAAGAAGGAGACGCCAATGATGTTTTACTGTTGTTGTGTTATGTAATTTTAATGGTTATATGGTTATATTGTATTTGATACTATGTATACTGTTTTGTTGGAAACCGCCTTGAGTCGCCGATTGGCTGAGAAAGGTGGTATACAAATACAGTAAATAAATAAATAAATAAATAAATAAATAAATAAATAAATAAATAAATAAATTACATGAGACCGAGCCCATAGAACAACAATAATAAAAGCAATAACAAAACATCAATAAAAACAATCAAAATAAATCTCATAACAAAAATAAACAATAAACAGTAACAATAAACAACAAGCATTTAAACCTATGGCTGGGCCAAATGTGATAATTAAAAATTAACAAATGATGCTGGGCATGAACAAGGTAATATACTGGGATAGAATTTTCGGCAAGAGATGGGGCGAGCAAACAATCCTAAATCAATGATAAAGTGCATTTAGAGGACCTATTGCTAAGAGTATTTCCTTATTCTGGGAAGGCACACTGTTCTGCAGTGGCTCCAGTCCTTCCTGGAGGGTCGTACACAGAAGGTGTTGCTGCGGGACTTCTGCTCGGCCCCACAGCCATTGTCCTGTGGGGTCCCACGGGGCTCAGTATTGCCCCCCATGTTGTTTAACATCTACATGAAGCCGCTGGGTGAGATCATCCGGAGTTTTGGAGTTCGATGCCATCTGTACGCAGATGACGTCCAACTCTATCACTCATTTCCACCAGATGCTAAGGAGGCTGTCCAAGTCCTGAACCGGTGCCTGACCGCTGTGACGGTCTGGATGAGGGCAAGCAAATTGAAGTTGAATCCAGACAAGACAGAGGTCCTCCTGGTCAGGCGAACAGGGTATAGGGTCACAACCTGTGCTGGATGGGGTCACACTCCCCTTGAAGGCACAGGTTCGCAGCTTGGGAGTTCTCCTGGATTCATCACTGAGCCTGGAATCCCAGGTTGCAGCGGTGGCCAGGGGAGCATTCGCACAATTAAAACTTGTGCGCCAGCTGCACCCGTACCTTGGGAAGTCAGACTTGGCCACGGTGGTCCACGCTCTCGTTACATCTAGAATAGACTACTGCAATGCACTCTATGTGGGGTTGCCTTTGAAGACTGCTCGGAAGCTTCAAATAGTCCAACGAGAGGCAGCCAGGTTAATAACTGGGGCGGCATACAGGGAGCATACAACTCCCATGTTACGCCAGCTCCACTGGCTGCCAGTTTGCTACTAGGCACAATTCAAAGTGCTGGCTTTGGCCTATAAAGCCCTAAACGGCCCTGGCCCAAATTACCTGTCTGAGCGCATCTCCCCCTATGCACCATAACGGAGATTAAGATCTTCCGGGGAGGCCCTGCTTTCCATCCTGCCATTGTCACAGGCACGATTGGTGGGGACGAGAGACAGGGCCTTCTCGGTGATTGCTCCCCGGCTATGGAACTCCCTTCCTGGTGAGATCAGGTCGGCCCCCTCCCTCCTGTCCTTTAGAAGGATGGTAAAAACTTGGCTGTGGGACCAAGCTTTACTGGTGTTTGTGTGGGGTGAGAGAGACCCACAGACTGTTGCTGGTCAGTGCTGGGGAGCAGCAGCTTTACTGGTGTTTGCATGGTGTGAGAGAGGTTCACAGGATGTTGCTGGCCAGTGCTGGGGAGCAGCAGCATTACTGGTGTTTGTGTGGGGTGAGAGAGACCCACAGACTGTTGCTGGTCAGTGCTGGGGAGCAGCAGCTTTACTGGTGTTTGTGTGGGGTGAGAGAGACTCACAGACCATTGCTGGTCAGTACTGGGGAGCAGCAACATTACTGGTGTTTATGTGGGATGAGAGAGACCCACAGACTGTTGCTGGTCAGTGTTGGGGAGCAGCAGCTTTACTGGTGTTTGTGTGGGGTGAGAGAGACTCACAGACTATTGCTGGTCAGTGCTGGGGAGCAGCAACATTACTGGTGTTTATGTGGGATGAGAGAGACCCACAGACTGTTGCTGGTCAGTGTTGGGGAGCAGCGGCTTTACTGGTGTTTGTGTGGGGTGAGAGAGGCCCTCAGTCCGTTGCTGGTCAGTGCTGGGGAGCAGCAGCTTTACTGGTGTTTGTGTGGGGTGAGCAAGACCCACAGTGCTGAGTAAAACGGTAGCCCAGCTTTACTTCTTCCTCCTGGGGACACACAATAGCTAAAGTACTGGATTTGGCCTATAAAGCCCTATACAACCTCACACTATTGCTTAGCCTCAACGTTTTGTCATTGGAGCCTGCGTCCTCCCTCCCCTTGTGGGAAAGTTTGATTCCACAACCCCCCATTTTAATGAGTCCTCCTCCACAAATAACCTGCTTCTCCTTTATCTCACCCGAGTTTTTAATCCGTTTTTAATTAGTTTTTCTTGTAATCATTACATGTAGCCTGCCCATTGTCACTGTGATTGTGTTTACTGTAATTTTATATCGTTATGCATTCATATGCTTTATGTAATTATGATGTCGTTTATTTTTTTTGTTTTCGGTTTTCTTTTGCTGTAATTTGTTGTTTGGGCTTGGCCTCATGTAAACCGCCCTGAGTCCCCATCGGGGAGATGGTGGTGGGGTATAAATAAAGTTTATTATATATTATTATTGTTATATGGCTCCGGCCCAGCTTACTTGTCTGAACGTATCTCCCTCTACATTCCGCCTCGTAGTTTAAGATCCTCCGGAGAGGCCCCGCTCTCAGTCCCACCAGCCTCATAAACGTGTCTGGTGGGGACGAGGGACAGGGTCTTCTCGGTGGTGGCCCCCCGCTTGTGGAATTCTCTCCCCAGTGAGATTAGATTGGCGTCCTCCCTCTTTTCCTTTAGGAAAAAACTGATATTGTGGTTTTGGCTAGCAGGCATAATGACACTTTGGACATTGAGCTGAACCATATGATTTTTAAATAATGGAAACGGTTATATGATTGTATAACTAATGTTATTGTTTTTTAATTTATTGTGTATTTATGCTTTTTATATTGTTGTTTACTGTGATATTTGTGGCATCGAATTGTTGCCATTGTTAGCTGCTCTGAGTCCCCCCTCGGGGGGTTGAGAAGGGCAGGGTAGAAATGTTGTAAATAAATAAATATCTAGGTTCTTGTGGGTTTTTTTGGGCTATAGGGCCATGTTCTAGAGGCATTTCTCCTGACGTTTCGCCTGCATCTATGGCAAGCATCCTCAGAGGCATCCTCACTACCTCTGAGGATGCTTGCCATAGATGCAGGCGAAACGTCAGGAGAGAATGCCTCTAGAACATGGCCCTATAGCCCGAAAAAACCCACAAGAACCTAGTGATTCCAGCCATGAAAGCCTTCGACAATAAATAAATATCTATTCCTCAGCTTGCAGCATGCACAGAATGACTGGGATTTGACGGGGGAGCCAACCTTGTACGCTGCATAGCCATGCCTATCGCCGTGTCTTATTTTTGGGGTATGGCTTATACTGCTCAAATGCTTAGAAATCCTGCTATGGTTTATTTTATGGGTATGTCTTATTTTCAGGGAAACAGGGTATGATAGAACTCTGCTGCAATGGATCCTAGGCAGGAGACTCCTAAATCAGCAGCTGGCGGAAGACCTCCCTGGCCCCTCGCCAGGACATTATCCATCTGGAGCTCAGCTGCCAATAAGCAGCCTTGACGTCAGCAGCTGCGGCTTTAATGCGTCCTTGGCTGCAGACCTGTCCCCTGACTAATAGCACAGCCTTTGCTTCTGGGGTGCAGAGCATCTCCCTCTATACCTTGCCCATCCTAAAGACATCTCTTATTTGACCCACGTTATTTTCCCAGAAGGAAGACTGATGAGTATTGAGTAAACATGCTCTTTAAAATTCAAATTAAAATCTTGGTCTGTGAAGCAACCTGAGCTCCTCAAAGCAAGACACGTCATTACTGTTGTGCTTATCCCCATGAGAAAAGATTGCCATAGGCAATCTTTGATCGTTCATTCTTCTTGCTGGTGTTATCTGTGTCGGTAAAATAAATTCCACGGGGACTCATTATCCGAAAACCGCATAACCCTCAGGCAACTGCTATCCACATTTTAAGGTGACAATGGACAAACACATTTTCAAGTGAATTCCAATGAATTATGGGGAGGTGAAGCTATTATTTTTCTCAAATCGCAGAAGCCGGCAGAGATGAGAATTTGAGAAAGCTACAACTCCCAAAACCAATTCTGAGGGTGGTAGTTAAATAATATTTTTCTTCAAGTTCAAAGAGCTGTGGCCTTACAGGCCTTCTATGCAACACTTGGCCACGGTGGTCCATGCTCTTGTTACATCTTGTGTAGATTACTGCAACACGTTCTGTGTGGAGCTGCCTTTAAAGATGGCCTGGAATCTTCAATTAGTCAAATGGGTGACGGCCAGATTTCTAACTGGTGTAGTGTACAGGGAGCATGCTACTCCTCTGTTACATCAGCCCCACTTGCTGCCAGTTTTCTACCTTACTTACTTACTTAGGCAATCCCTCGTTTTCCGAGGATGATTATCTTCCAGTGTTCTTGTGGGTCCGTATGTGGCTGTGGAGCCCTATTCTTGCTCTGCATCTTCTTCCGCAGTGAGGGCATTAGTTTCCAGGTGGAAGGCGGTCTCGGTCGGGGTTGGCTTGATGCGCCTTCCTCTTGGCACGCTTCTCCCTTTCGCCCTCCATTCGTGCCTCTTCAAATTCTGCAGCACTGCTGGTCACAGCTGACCTCCAGCTGGAGCGGTCAAGGGCCAGGGCTTCCCAGTTCTCAGTGTCTATGCCAGAGTTTTTAAGGTTGGCTTTGAGCCCATCTTTAAATCTCTTTTCCTGCCCACCAACATTCCGTTTTCCGTTCTTAAGTTCGGAGTAGAGCAACTGCTTTGGGAGATGGTGGTCAGGTATCTGGACAACGTGGCTGGTCCAGTGGAGTTGATGGCGGAGGACCATCACTTCAGTGCTGGTGATCTTTGCTTCTTCCAGCATGCTGACGTTTGTCCGCCTGTCTTCCCAAGAGATTTGCAGGATTTTCCGGAGGCAGCGCTGATGGAATCGTTCCAGGAGTTGCATGTGGCGTCTGTAGACAGTCCACGTCTCACAGGCATATAGCAGGGTTGGGAGGACAATAGCTCTATAAACAAGTACCTTGGTATCCCTACGGATATCCCTGTCCTCAAACACTCCCTGCTTCATTTGGAAAAATGCTGCGCTCGCAGAGCTCAGGCGGTGTTGTATTTCGGTGTCGATGTTGACTTTGGTGGAGAGGTGGCTGCCAAGGTAGCGGAAATGATCAACATTTTCTAATGTTACACCATTAAGCTGTATCACTGGCATAGGAGAGGGATTGGTTGGTGTCTGCTGGAACAGCACCTTGGTTTTTTTCAATGTTCAATGGCAGGCCGAGCTTCTCGTATGCTTCTGCAAAGGTGTTTAGAGTGGCTTGTAGATCTTCTGAATGCGCACAGACGATGTTGTCATCAGCATATTGGAGTTCTATAACAGATGTTGTTGTAACCTTGGTTTTGGCTTTCAGTCTGATGAGGTTGAATAGCTTTCCATCTGTCCGATAGATGATTTCCACTCCGGTGGGAAGCTTCCCATCAACAAGGTGAAGTCTCATAGCGATGAAGATGGAGAATAAAGTTGGGGCAATAACACATCCCTGTTTGACACCGGATTCCACCTTAAATGGGTCACTTTGGGAGCCATTGTTGTCCAAAACTGTTGCCATCATGTCATCATGGAGGAGCCGCAAGATGTTCACACATCCGATTTTTTGGAGGATGGTCCAGAGAGCGCTGCGATTCACTGTGTCGAATGCCTTTGCAAGGTCAATGAATGCCATGTACAGAGGTTGATTTTGTTCTCTGTATTTTTCTTGGAGCTGTCGTGCAGTGAAGATCATGTTTTCTACCAAGCCCTGTTCAAAGTGCAGATCTTGGCCTATAAAGGCCTAAACGGTTCTCGTCCAACTTACTCATCAAAACACACCTCTCTCTATAAGCCTACAAGAGCTTTAAGATCGACTGGGGAGGCCCTGCTCTTTGTCCCAACCACTTCATAAGATGATTAGTTGGGACGAGAAATAGGGGCTTCTCAGTGGTGGCCCCTTTGCGGTGGAACTCCCTCCCCAGTGACATTAGGCAGGCCCCATCCCTCCTGGTTTTTAGGGGGGGGAAACTTAAGAAACTACGGAATAAGACTTTAACCGCTTGAGTAATGGACTATGGATTTTGGAAAACAATTATGGATATGAGTCCGTGACTCAGCATCTGTTTGATTGATATGTACCAAGTTTTTGCCAAGCTTAAGATTTGTGTATGAGATTTTCCTGCTGTCTTGTTTCATGGATTCAAGTGCCTAGTTTCTTGGATTTTTATTTTATATATTTATGGGTCTTGTTTTCCCTTGGAGTTTATGGACTATTTTGTATATTGCATCTATACTGTTTTTGCTATTTTTTCCTGCTTTCCTACATATATTCTTCAATAACCTGCTTGCTGGTTTTTCCAGTCTGGTGTGGTGTTTAAGGTCAGAGGTGTTTCTGCTCTGCTGTACGTAATATATAGGCTTTTCCCATCTTCGGCATCTTGGAAGTTCCGGCCACTGGGAGGACGGTGTGTGTGTGTGTGTGCTGTCGCTCCACTTTCCCTACCAAAGAGCTTTGTTTGTAAACTTCCTCCTTCATCGAATCACCGGCATTTCCTTATGGGTGCCTTAAATACCTCACATTACTGTTTTCAAAACTGCTAGGTAGGCAGAAACTGGGCTAAAGATTGGGAGCTCACCAATCGGTTGGCAAGATTTACTGCAGCTGGTGGTTAATCTGCTGTGCTAATGCACCACGGAGGAGGAATCTATTGATAGACTTCCACCCCGTGGTGCATTTTATAAGTAGAAAGTAGGGAGAAATTGACAGCATAATACAGGAGGAATAGTAATTCTATGAGAGCTGAGCAAGAGTTCCCTAGCATTCACCTGCGGAGCCCTGGCTTCGGCTCTAACTCTGGGCGCCTTCCACACGGCTGTATAAAATCCACATGGAGCTGGATTATATGGCAGTGTGGACTCAGATAACCCAGTTTGAAGCAGATTATCCACCTTGATATTCTGGGTTATAGGGCTGTGTGGAAGGGTCCTCAGTGTTGAAAGTAATCAGCTGTCATGGTTCAAACCCTGAGGTCCCACTGAAGAAGATTTAAGTGTAAAAGAAGTCCAAGAGTTTTCTCCTACCTGGAAGATCAGGCCCTACTGTGATGCTTGGACTCATGAGTGAACTTTCTTGAACTCTGGTCTATAGGTTTGGTGGGAGTTGCGAATGACAGATTCTTCAGCTACCTTGAACGCATGTTATTGGAAAAACTGAGTATTCATTTGCTCTCAGGAAGGTGGGCTTCTTGTGCAGACCAAACTTTGCCTGATTTTATAAGACTTAAGATGGCTTTGAAGCAACATCCTTCAATTGCTGATCTAGAGTTTCCCAGGTCCAAGTGAGCATCCTTGGCTTTGCATGAGCAGATTAGACCCTGTTTACTCAAAAACTGGCATAGTGGTAGGAGTTATGTGGCCCTCCAGATGCCAGTGGACCAACGGTCACAGCGAAAGTGATGTAGCCCATCGACAGCATAGGAACAATGGGAACAATGAGACTCATATGAAGGAAATCGTATGGTCATCCATATGGCTCCCACCTATACCCTAGTACCCTGATGGTGAACCTATGACATACGTGTCAGCACTGACATGCGTAGCCATTTTTTATGACACGCGGCCACATACAGAGAATTATAAGGCGGGCATCCTCAGAGGTTTGTTGGAAACTAGGCAAGTGGGGTTATAGCCCTGTGGAATAACATCCAGGGTGGGAGAAAGAACTCTTGTCTGTTGGAGGCAAGTGTGAATGTTGCAATTGGCCAGCTTGATTAGCACTGAATGGCCTTGCAGCTTCAAAGTCTGGCTCCTTCCTGCTCAGGGGAATCCTTTGTTGGGAGGTGTTAGATGGGCCTGACTGATTCTTGTCTGGAATTCCCCTAATTTTTTAGGGTTTATATATCTGTGGAATAACGTCCAGGGTGGGAGAAAGAACTCTTCTTGAGGCAAGTGTGAATGTTGCAATTGGCCACTTTGATTAGCCTTTAATGGCCTGGCAGCTTCAAAGATTGACAGATGATGTTAGTAGCACTTGTTTGGGCTTGAAGTGTACAAAATACCAACCTTCAATTGAACATTTAGTCAATGAAATTCAGCAACAAAAAAAGTCACTAATAGGCAGCTTAGTTAAAGAATTTCTCCTCCCTGTCAGTTATCTTAGTTTACGGCAATCCACACAAGTTAAATAATATCAAGACCAACAAAAGAAACCGACTGAAGGATGAAGAAAGAAGTCACTAAACAGGTAAGTTAAATAATTAATTTTTGGGTTATTGAATACAGTGATGTATTGCAATTATGCATTTTTGTTATTTAAACTATAAATATCGCAAAATTATGGTTTATTTCTCAAAGTGGCACCTTACCTGAATTATGCTCGGTTTTTTGGCGAATTTTGACACACCAAGCTGAGAAGGTTACCCATCACTGCCCTAGTACAACACATAAGTAGGGGAGCATGGGCCATGAATGCTCTTTCTGTCTAACATTGTTCCCCAAACTCCAGTATTTTGGGTTTCGGCCCCAAGAATCATTGGCAAAGGTAGTTGAGGCTTCTGGGAGTTGATGTCAAAAAAACTTGGAGGAATAGAATTTGGGAAACACAAGTTAATCTGAGGAGCAATTTCCTGTTTGCAAAGTGGTGGTGGAAAAAGGACCCTTCCTTTTAAACTGGCAAAATAATAATTATGAGCCATGTAGCTGGGTGTGTTTTTTTGTACTTGAGTTACAGTATCATTGTTCGTTTACACAACAGAGTTGGGTTTTCTTTTATGTGCTTTCAAGCAGGTAGTGACTTTGTCTCCCCCTCCCCACTCCTAGTTTTTATCTTTGGAAGAAAGAGCCATCTTTCAACTGCAGGAACAAATCTCTTTCATGTGTTTGGGGAAAACACACCCTTCCTTTTGTGAGCTTTGTTCTCCCACTGTGAGATGTAGGGATGTATCCGCTTGGCTTGAGAAGCCTTAAATAATTTATTACGGATACTGAAGTGAAGTAGAATAGAGAAACAGTATTTGGAGCTGAATTTTCTAACAACGATGAGGACACACAAGGGAACCAAAAATAAGTTTTCTATCTCACTAGCTACATTGCCTTATTTTGTATTTCAAACAACAATAACAATCCCAAAATGCGCATAATTCATTAGGCTGAAATTAAAAATGTAGACTTAAGAAGGCCAACCTTATTAGAAACACAGTATAATCTTCTGACTTTATGATTCTATGCATTTTTGACATGCCAAGGTTGGCAAGACAGTCTTATCTGCTTTCTCCTTTTCCCTCTGCTTTTGCTGTTCATGCCTGCTCTGGTGGCAGCTAGCCTTTATCTTGCCTGTTGTAGGCAGGCAGGCAGGCAGGCAGGTAGGCAGGCAGGCAGGCAAACAAACAGGCATTGTTGTAGCTCAGTAGACAGGGGTTGATGCGTTCACTGATAACTTAGAGTCAGATGGGATTGTGGGCTTTCCTGAGATCCATATATATAAAATCCTTACGGTCGTCCATAGGTGCTCAAAAACGGAGAAACCACTGGACTAAATCTCACCAAATTTGCCCTTCAGATACCTCATCCCCCAAGGTATGAACAACAACCCTCAACATTACAAAACACAACAAAACAAACTCACAACTTCCTAAACACGGAGCATGCGCAGAGGCCTCGGGAGGAATACCATGAGGACGAAGGACTCCATTTCCTTGCTTGCCCCACACCCAAGTCGGCCGCCGCATGCGCAGTCTCGCCTCCCTGCCTCCCTCTACCCTATCGCTCCTACCGCTGCCTGAGATACACAGAGTGAAGAAGACCTGGAGAAGAAGAACAACAAGGAAGCTGGGGAGCACTGCAAGCCCAGGCAGAGGAAGCCCACCAGGCTGATGTAAGCTCTAACGGGCGGGGAGGGCATGAAAGCTGCGGGGGGCTGCCAAGGGGAACAAAAACAAACTGAGACGGGAGGCCCGCCGTCTTCACCTAAGCCGGGGCCTCGATTTCTGCTGCGCCCCGCCGCCCCTCTTACCTTCCGCGGCTCCCAAACATGCCCGGTGGGAGGTGGGTCTCTCCGAACTGGTGATCCTGCCCGCTGGTTTGTCACTTTAATAAACCTTTACTACTTCCCTTCGGCGGCCTCCAAACAAGCCCGGGAGGAGGTGGGTTTCTCCCAACTGGTGATCCTGGCCGCTGGTTTTTTACTTCAATAAAAATTTACTACTCATTTCTGGGATTAATGGAATTAAACCATACTTGGCACACTATACTCCCATGACCAACAGATAATACTGGAATGGTTTGGTCGGCATTGACCTTGAGTTTGGGAATTGTAGTTCACCTCCATCCAGAGACCACTGTGGACTCAAACAATGATGGATCTGGACCAAACCTGGCACAAACACTCAATATGCCCAAATATGAACACAGATGGAGTTTAGGGAAAATACACCTTGACATTTGGGAGTTGTAGTCACTGGGATTCACAGTTCACCTACAATCAAACAGCATTCTGAACCCCACAAACAACAGAATCGGGGCAAACTTCCCACACAGAACCCCCATGACCAACAGATAATACTTAAGGCCATCCAATCCAACTCCCTTCATCAGGGAAGATAACTTAATCAAACCCTCCTGACAAAGAGCCAGCCAGCCAGCCATAGATAGATAGATAGATAGATAGATAGATAGATAGAGATAGATAGATAGATAGATAGATAGATAGATAGATAGATAGATAGATAGATGATAGATATGATTCACACACACACACGCAAATATACTATCATAGATTTCAAAGGGACCCTTAAAGAAGGGCAATGATACATTGCGTGTTCCAGGGTGGGCAAACCAGACACTCTCCACATCAACACTGACAAAGAAACAGCAAGAAATACTGTTTACCCACAAGCAGAAAGAAATTACATATATTAGAAACCAACACTTTCTCATTACTTTATTTTCCAGATCAACATACTGGGCAACGCGTGGCAGGGACAGCTAGTTCATTCTAATATAAGCCAGGAAAGTGAAACAATTTCAGACAGGGATGCAGGCACAGATGCAAGGCCTGAGAATATAATTGCACCTGATTCTCAATGCCAGTCACAGGAGTTGGACATCCTCTCTAGATAAGGAGTCTAGCGAAGATGAATTGACGAGAAACTCTTATGGGAAAGCACCTGTGGATACTGACCTAAGCAAGGAAGCATGCTTGCAGGTAAGAGCAGATAGCCAGCTTCGTAGGTCAACATGGCTTTGTGGGAAGCAGAAATTCCATGACAGACGTAATGCTTTCATGTCTGTTTATTAGGAGCTAACGGGTTCTCTGCCTTCAGTTCAGGCAACGTGGCTTTCAAGTACAACTAGGCCTGGGTTCTATGGTTGTTGTTTCAACTCTTCGTTTTGGATTTAAGTATCTTGGGAGTTTTCATGTTCTTGTTTTGTAATCTTGTTCAAGTTTTGCTTATGGACTTAAGCTGCCTTTGCATTTTGGAACTATCTTTGGACTATATTGCTTTTGGATTTATCAAAGACAATTGATTGCTGACTTTTTGGATTCTAGACCTTATTTCCTCATCCCTGCTTCTGTACTATATATATATTGTATAGTTTTGGAATAAACTGTTTGCTTCTACTATGTACTCTTGTGTGATGCTATGGTCATAGGTAGCTTCAGGCCTGGGATGCAACCGGTATGCAGTAGGATCTGCAAGAGAAGAATGCTATTCATAATAATTTTTATTATTATTATTATTATTATTATTATTATTATTATTATTATTATCTTTATTTATACCCCGCTACCATCTCCCCAAGGGACTCAGTGCGGCTTACATGAGGCCGAGGCCAAACACAACAACAAAAGCAATGAAACATCAATACAAGCAATTAAAAACATAGACAATAAAATACACAACATTATCAAAAAAGCAACACATAATTAAAACAGTGGGAAGGCGAAATGTAGAGTTAAAATTGGAAATAATGCTGGGCCAAGCTCAAACTTTATTACCTTGTTTACTGCATACATGCTGTTTGCAACCTGGTATTATTATTATGAATAATAATAATCCTATCTCGCCTTTCTCCTTGTAGAGACTCAACGTGGCTAACAACCGCACAACCTAATAAAAATGCAAAATAAAACAAATACAAAAATTAATGAATTAAATATTAGTGTGCGGCTATGAAATTAAAATACAATCAATATACAATAAATGTGGCATATTGTAAAATAAGCCATGTGTAGTTCATGTTTGAACAGCCCAAAAGAAGCCCCTGGTGGCGCAATGGGTTAAACCCTTGTGCTGGCAGGACTGAAGACTGACAGGTTGCAGGTTCGAATCTGGGGAGAGTGCAGATGAGCTTCCTCTGTCAGCTCCAGCTCCCCATGTGGGGACATGAGAGAAGTCTCCCACAAGGATGGTAAAACATCAAAACATCTGGGTGTCCCCCGGGCAACATCTTTGCAGACGGCCAATTCTCTCACACCAGAAGCAACTTGCAGTTTCTCAAGTCACTCCTGACACACACACACACACAAATCAGCCCACACACTGCCTTGCCAGAGAAAGAAAATATCCCATGCAGATGAACAATGAAGAACAAGTTTACTCTTCATAAATCAGAACAACATATTTACAATCATGTGATCAGTTTCATCGACTCATATAATGTCCTTTTATGAGATATTTTAAATGGTCTTTCTTTGTCCATGTGGATAAACTCCTCCAGCAGTTCATGTAGTGAGACTACACTCCAAATACAGTCTCTTTCTCTGTTTCTCTCTGCTTGCTTCTCTTCAAGTACCCGCATAGCTGAAAAATGTAACAGTATCCAAATGTCCTAGGCTCAGCCAGCTCCCCAGGGTCGTCTGACCAATCAGTTTCGTGCATCTTATTTTACAACTGACACACACACACTTACAATTAAAAGTAAATTAAAAACTCACCTTTCCCCCAAATTCCACCCACAACCTCCCCAGCAGCATGCCCTCTTCCTCCCCCAAAAGCCGAGCAGCAGAGAAATGCAGAAGGTCAGCAGGGATAGAACCATCCTGGTCAGTCTCTCTTGGGAGGGTGTTCCACTGTTTGGGAGCAAATGCTTTAAATCAGTGTTTCTCAACCTGGGGATCGGGACCACTAGAGGGGTCGCAACAGGGGTGTCAGAGGGGTCACCAAAGACCACCAGAAAACACAGTATTTTCTGTTGGTCATGGAGGTTCTGTGTGGGAAGTTTGGCCCAATTCAATCCTTGGTAGGGTTCGAATGCTCTTTGATTGTAGGTGAACTATAAACCCCAGCAACTACAACTCCCAAATGTCAAGGTCTATTTCCCCCAAACTCTACTAGTATTTAAGTTTGGCCATACTGAGAATTCGTGCCAAGTTCAGTCCAGATCCATCATTGTTTAGGTCTACAGTTCTCTCTGGATGTAGGTAAACTACAACTCCCAGAACTCAAGGTCAGTGCCCACCAAACCCTTCCAGTATTTTCTGTTGGTCATGGGAATTCTGTGTGCCAAGTTTGATTCAGTTCCATCGTTGGTGGAGTTCAGAATGCTCTTTGATTGTAGGTGAACTATAAATCCCAGCAACTACAACTCCCACAGGACAAAATCAATACCCTCCCCCAATCTGTTACTATTCATAACAGCAGCAAAATGAGTTATGAAGTAGCAACGAAACTAATTTTATGGTTGGGGGTCACCATAACATGAGGAAACGTAGTAAGGGGTCGTGGCATTAAGAAGGTTGAGAACCACTGCTTTAAATAATAATAATAATAATAATAATAATAATAATAATAATAATAATAATAAAAAAGGTAAAGGTAGTCCCCTGACATTAAGCCCAGTCATGTCTGATTCTGGGGTGTGGTGCTCATCTCCATTTCTAAGCCGAAGAGCCAGCGTTGTCCGTAGACACCTCCAAGGTCATGTGGCCGGCATGACTGCATGGAGCGCCGTTACCTTCCCGCCAGAGCGGTACCTATTGATCTACTCACATTTGCATGTTTTCGAACTGCTAGGTTGGCAGAAGCTAGGGCTGACAGCGGAAGCTCACGCCGCTCCCCGGAATCGAACCTGCGACCTTTCAATCAACAAGCTCAGCAGCTCAGTGCTTTAACGCACTGCGCCACCGGGGGCTCCTTTATAATAATAATAATAATAATAATAATAATAATAATAATAATAATAATAATGTGTTTTAATTATGCTGTAACCCCCCTCGAGCCACAAGGAGAGGTGGATAAGAAATAATAATAATATAATAATAATACTAATACTACTAATAATAATAAAAACCTCACAACCTCTGAGGATGCGTGCCACAGATGCAGGCAAAATGTCAGGAGAGAATGCTTCTAGAACATGGCCATACAACCTGAACAATCTACAACAACCACCTCCTCCTCCTCTTTCTTCTTCTTCTTCTTCTTCTTCTAGTGGTGGTGGTGAAGGATGTCTCTTCATTTATATATCTACACATATCATAAACTGTTTGGGAGATAAGGATTTGCTTGATTATCCAAACCCCAGGACACCTGCGGTGGCAAAGCATCATGATGAGACATACCTATAAAATGGGCATTAAACCCTGAAAGCCCCCATTTTCACCCTGCAAACCGACAATGTTCCACCTGAGAGCTGAAAACGGTAATTTAATTTAATTTAAACCAAAAGCATTTCCCAGTTTGGGGGGGGGGGGGCTGTGTGGGTGGAAAAGGCTGCCTTCTGTTTCGCATGATACCGTCAGCCTTGCCAATGACATTTGGAGTCTACGTAGTGCTCTCTCTCTCTCTCTTGTTCTGAGTAGGTCTTTGATTTCCTGCCTATCCATCCCACTTTAAGCCTTATTAATAAAGGATTATGTAATCGTTCTATTGCCAGACACGTTGCAGTATCAGGTGGAGCATCTAGTGGAAGGATGCCCTAATTCAAAGGAAAGCACAGGATGGCCACCAAACATGCTTTCTCTCTATGGCAAAGCAACGTGATTGGATAACTTGGAAAAGAGCAGAATAACTTAGATCACCTTGGAGCAATGATAAAAACAAAAACCCAGCAACAGTACAAGATATATGCAGCAATCTGCTATTCAGGATGGCTTTCTCCTGTCACGGTGCCCTCTCGCAACCCTGTACCATAACATCAAAACATTACTTTTTGTTAATTGATTTTTTTCCTTAATGACCCTAAGATGAAGCTATCAAAATGTATTTATTTATTTATTTATTTACTACTAGCTGTACCCGCCATGTGTTGCTGTGGCCAACCTTCCCTCCCTCTTTCTCTTCTCCTTTCTTGCTCTCCTTCCTTCCTTCCCTCCTTCCTTTGCTTTTTTCTTTCATTCTCTCCTTCCTTCCTTCCTTCCTTCCTTCCTTCCTTCCTTCCTTCCTTCCTTTTCCTTCCTTCTCTTCCTCTTCCCTTCCTTCCTGTTCTTCCCCTTCCTCTGTCTCCTCTATCTTCCTTCTCTATCTATTTTTGGACTGCAACTCCCAGCAGTCCTCCTGATCAATCTACCTACCTATCTATCACTATCTAATTCTATCACTATCAAGTAGGAGCCCCCGGTGGCGCAGTGGGTTAAAGCACTGTGCCAGCAGGACTGAAGACCAACAGGTCGCAGGTTCGAATCCGGGGAGAGGCGGATGAGCTCCCTCTATTAGCTCCAGCTCCTCATGCGGGGACATGAGAGAAGCCTCCCACAAGGATGATAAAACATCAAAAATCATCCAGGCGTCCCCTGGGCAACGTCCTTGCAGACGGCCAATTCTCTCACACAGGACACTCCTGACACGACAAACCCCCCCCCCACTCTATCTAATTTCTCTATCTTATCTATCTGGAGGATTGCTGGGAATTGCAGTCCAGGAATAGGAAATTGGAAATATGCAAGGATTGAGATGCTCTCAAAGAAATCCAAGGAGAAGAAAGCTTGCAGCATGGAAACAGTCCATTTGGATCATCCTCCTCTCCTAAAGGGCCTGGTGTAGGGGATGCTGTGAGCTGTAGTATGGACGAGTGTGGATATGCTATTGTGTGTTGTGTCTTTTTGCTTTTTTTTTTGGCTTTTTAAGTCTCTTACGCTGTGTGCTGTCACGCGCTGGGCCTGGCTTTTGAACAGGACGTGCTCTTTGTGCCCAGCAGGAAGCCGGGGTGCATCAGCTGAGAGGCCCTAAGGATTTTCCTATACAAAGTCTTTAGAAGCTTGAAAAGTTTAACAAAGTCCTTTATTATTGCTTAGGTCTTCAACAAAACAATCAAATATTTCTCAGATCTTCAACAGGTCAAACAAATACTTCAAGGCGTTGAATCAACTAGTGGCTTTCTTAATCTTGTCCACAAGGGACAGGCAACTATCTTCATGAACTGTTTCTTTTCTTTAAGAGGAAAACCCTTTTTAACTCCTCTTTGGACAATCTACTTTTTAAACTTTGCTGGTGTGGGTCCTACTCCCGGCTCCAAACTGCTTCTTGGGTCCCGAGTAGACCTACCAGCCAAGGCTTTGTAGATTCTCCAGCTGGAGTCCTTTGGAACTGTTTTCCCCTGGAATTTCTGGTGAAACGAAGCTTCTCTACAGCTACGTCCTGTAGCTAAGTTTTCAACTGTAAGACTGAGCTAAAATGGCTCCCTTTCCTTCCTGAACCCTGAGGAAAGGGGCGGAACTAAAAAACATAATGATAATTGATGGGTCATTGGCCCTATAATTGCAAACCAAGGGAAGCCACCTTATTGCAAAATGCATGGAACTTTGGAATACATGCAAACACTCAATGAAAGAAAAGGAAGTTGGAGCTCCTGGTACGGCCATACCAGCACACACTGTGTTTTTCAGTGATTTTATGAGTGATGGTTACTCGTTGGCCTGATAGGCATATTGTGTCCAAATCTGGTGTCAATTCGTCCAGTGATTTTTGAGTTATGTTAATCCCACAAACAAACATTACATTTTTATTTATATAGATATTTATATCTCGCCTTTCTCAACCCCAAAGGCTTACAGCATAGCCAATACTTCAATGCCTTAAAAACAACATACATCCAATATACAATTAAATCATCATCATTAATTACTTATCAATCGCCCTCCATCTGAGATGCTCTAGGCGATTTACATAGCGAAATTGTACAGAATAAAATACATACAAACAGATATTAATAAATTAACATAGATCAAATGCTCTAGTAAAAAGCCAGGTCTTAAGTGCTAGAGTAAAAGGCCCTAAGTCTCGCATGGCTCTCATATAGGGAGGCAAGGAATTCCATAAGGCAGGGGCAGAAATAGAGAAAGCCCTTTCAATTAAACATTTAAAAACAAGATTAGAAAACAATAAAACATTTAAAACATTACAGTTACTACTATAAACAATGCTATCTACAATCATAATCCAGGCCATTCTGATAGTCATTGCGCATAATTCCAAATCCATCTATTGCACTGTATTATTCACCAAAGGGTTGATCCCAAAGCCACATTTTCAATCTCTTTTTGAAGGGAAGGAGGGAAGGAGCTGATCTAATATTGCTGAGAGGGAGTTCCATAGACAAGGGGCCACCACTGAGAAGGCCCCGTCTCATATTCTCACTAACCGTGCCAGCGCAGGATGTGGGACTGAGAGCAGGGCATCTCTGGACAATCTTAATCTCTGAGATGGTTCATAGGGGGAGATAAGTTCAGACAGGTAAACTGGGCTGGAACCATTTAGGGTTTCATAGGCCAAAGCCAGCACTTTAAATTGTGCTCAGTAGCCGACTGGCAGCCAGTGGAACTGACATAATGGGGGGTCGTGTGCTCCTTGTACGCCGCTCCAGTGAGCAATCTGGTGCCACCCGTTGGACCATTTGGAGCTTCTGAACAGTCTTCAAAGGCAACCCCACATAGAACATATTGCAATAATCTATTTGGGATGTAACCAGAGTGTGGACCATCATGACCAAGTGACTTCCCAAAGTACAGGCGCAACTGATGCACAAGTTTGAATTGTGCAAAAACCTCCTGGCCACTGCCAAAACCTGGGGCTCCAGGCTCAGCGATGAGTGCAGGATCACTCCCAAGCTGTGAATCTGAGTCTTCAGGGGGAGTGTAACCCTGTCCAACAGGCTGTAACCCTATCACAAGGTTTCCATTGTCAATGGGAAGGTGGATTCTCTCAGGTCGTAGCCCAGACTTTAAAAGAACGAGATTCAATGCCTTGTATAGCTCCATAAAGTTCAGACTGAAACCTAGAACAAATTTGCCATCCCGTTGACATGGAAGCCACCAAGTTCCACTGCAACTATTATAGAAAAATGTGAGGTATATTAGTCTGAATGCTGGATTACAACTCTGGAGGCCAGGCCTTGAATCCCTGCTTGGCCATGGCAGCCTCTGGGTCACCTTGAGCAAGTCACACTCTCTCAGCCTCAGAGGGTGGCAGTGACAAACCTCTGCTGAAGAAATCTTGCCAAATGTATTTATTTGTTGTATCAGAAGCAAACCGAGGGTACTGTTGTATTTAAAAAAAACAAAGTTTAAAAAACTTGGCATTATACTAAATGTTCTTTGACCATTTGGAGTGCCTCTGATGTTGCTATAAGGAGGTCCTCCATTGTGTATGTGACAGGGCTCAGGCTGTATTGTAATACGTGGTCTGTGGTTTGCTCTTCTCCACACTCGCATGTCGTGGACTCCATTTTGTGGCCCCATTTCTTATGGTTGGCTCTGCAACTCGTGGTGCCAAAGTGTAACCTGTTCAGCGCCTTCCAAGTTGCCCAACCTTCTGTGTAGTCAGGAGGGAGTCTCTCATTCAATATCAGCCATGGATTGAGGTTCTGGTTATTAGCCTGCCACTTTTGAACTCTCGCTTGCTGAGGTGTTCATGCGAGTATTTCTGTAGAAAACTATTTTTTGATTTAAGGCATTTGGTGTGCTGGCTGATATCCAAACAGGGATGGGTCGGAGATGTCACTGCCTTGGTCCTTTCGTTATTGGCTGCTTCTTCCCAGTGGATGTCAGATTGGAAATGACTTGATAGCATACAATAACAATAAGACTTTTCCTTGGAAGACAACAGGAAAACAGGAAGACAGTATTTCAGGTAGATTGATTACTCAATCAAGGAAACGACTTTACAAGAGGTGAGCAGGCAGGTTAATGACTAGGACTCTTGGAGGTCTTTCCTACACAGGGTTGTCATAAGTCAAAGTTGACTTGACTGTAAATGGCAACAGATCGTGATCTTTCTACTTATCTATTAGAATAGGAGCCCCCGGTGGTGCAGTGGGTTAAACCCTTGTGCTGGCAGGACTGATGACCGACAGGTCGCAGGTTCGAATCCGGGGAGAGTGCAGATGAGCTCCTTCTGTCAGCTCCAGCTCCCCATGCGGGGACATGAGAGAAGCCTCCCACAAGGATGGTAAAACATCAAAACTTCTGGGCGTCCCCTGAGCAACGTCTTTGCAGACAGCCAATTCTCTCACACCAAAAGAGACTTGCGGTTTCTCAAGTCACTCCTGACATAAAAAAAAGAATTGCAGTGTTGAGGAAGTCGGGTTAATTCACCGCTATCTCCACCACATCTTTCTCCCCAAAATTAGGGTGAAAGGTGGCAATTTATAGTAGGACTCTATCTGCTGTTGCTAGACACAAATAAATTACTTCACCTATTAAAAAAAAGGTGTGTGTGTGTATATGTATATGTATATGTATGTGTATATGTGTGTGTGTATATATATATATATATATATATATATATATATATATAGTAAGTCTATAAAACAGGCACGGGCAAACTTTGGCCTTCCAGATGTTTTGGACTTTAACTCCCACAATTCATAATAGCCGGTAGGCTGTTAGGAATTGTGGGAGTTGAAGTCCAAAACACCTGGAGAGCCAAAGTTTGCCCGTGCCTGCTAGAAAAATTCTATGGCAAACATGGCAAGTATATGCAAAAGGAATGTAATAAATCCAGCAAGCCTTTCTTGGTGGCGCCCCTCCCTGGGGCCAGTGTTTTCCCTCCTCCACAAATTGTTATAGAAACACCTTTGGGAGGCTCTCAAGGTTTCCTCCTCTCCTCCACAGCTTTCTCTGCACTCCCACAGATGCCATGCTGTTGACAAGAGATGGATGAATCTGCAGCCCTTTGATGAGGCTGACTCAAGCTTGCAGAAGATGGCAATTGCCGGGCTGCGTGACAGAAACACGTTTGGATTTTGCAAGGCGTGAGAAAGCCATGTGATCGATGAGCTCAACTGCTAAATAAAAAGGTTAACAGGAAAATGGAGAGAACCCCACCGAAATGACTCCTTCAAAGGAGCTATCCGAGGTACTAGAAGCTCTTCTCCGAATGAATTCATAACCTTGGAGAGTTCATTTTAAGATTCAGCTAAAATCTGGCATGGAATCCCACTTATGTGGGAGCCAACACTGCTATGATGTGTTTGTGTGGCATTTATTTATTTATTTATTTATTTACAGTATTACAATATTTATATTCCACCCTTCTCACCCTGAAAGGCAGATCACAGAACATATATGTGCTGTCGGACGCTGGGCCTGTGCATTAGACTGTAGACAGGACATAAATTCTGTGTGCCCAACGGGACGCCGGGGCTGCCTCAGATTAAAGGCCCTTAGATTCCCCCAAACAGAATTCTGTAGAGGTTTAAAGTAAGTCCAACAAAGTTCTTTATTGATGAAAAACAAACAGGTACTTTAAAGCATTCTTAACAGTCTATTGGCTTTTGCAATCTTATTCCCTGGGAACAGGCACTATCTTCTTAACTGTAATTAACTAATGGGGAAATCCTTAACTTCTAATCTGGGCAGTTTGTACTTGCCTCTGTTGGCGTGGAGCTCCCACACCCGGTACCAACTACGTCTGGCTTCTGCGAGCGACCCTTGCCAAGCAGAGCTTTGTAGACTTCCAGGGGAAAAGAAGGAGTTTAGGTTGCTCTGATGGCTGACTGAAGTCCCTCAGCGAAAGGAGCTGTAAGGCTATATAACTCCAGTCAGGCTGTAGGCTGTATATCTCCCCGGCTTGGGAAGTCTGACTTGGCCACGGTAGTCCACGCTCTGGTTACATCCCGTTTAGACTACTGCAACGCTCTCTACGTGGGGTTGCCTTTGAAGACAGCTCGGAAGCTCCAACTAGTCCAACGCTTCGGCAGCCATGATTTTAACAGGAGCGGAGCGCAGGGAGCATACAACCCCCCTGTTGCGCCAACTCCACTGGCTACCGATCTGCTACCGGGCTGAATTCAAAGTGCTGGCGTTGGCCTTTAAAGCCCTAAACGGTTCCGGCCCAAGCTACCTATCCGACCGCATCTCTGCCTATGAACCCACCAGGACTTTGAGATCTTCCGGGGAGACCCTGCTCTCGATCCCGCCTGCTTCTCAAGCTCGGCTGGCAGGGACGAGAGATAGGGCCTTCTCGGTGGTGGCTCCTCGGCTGTGGAACGCCCTTCCTACGGACATTAGACTAGCACCATCTCTAATGGTATTCCGCAAAAAAGTGAAGACCTGGCTGTTTGATCAGGCGTTCGAATAATTAGTGCAATGATTGGTTAATGAACACTGGAATGGAACAATGGATGACGAATCTGGAACATGTTTTTGATGATGAGACGACAGTGAATGGGTATTGTAGTAACTGTTTATTAATTGTGTAATGTGTTAGGTTGTTAACTGTTTCTATACTGTAGCACTGAATTTTTGCTGTTCGTATTTGTTGTGAACCGCTGTGAGTCGCCTTCGGGCTGAGAACAGCGGTATATAAGTAAGGTAAATAATAATAATAAATAAATAATAATTATGTCCTGTGCGAAAGGCTTCTCTGTGAGAACTGACTCAAAAAGGCTCCTATTCCCTGCAAAACTCAAAAAGGGGTGGGACCAGGGAACTTAACTATAATTGACCGGTGGCTTGCCCTATGATTGCAAACTATAGCAGGAAACCACCCTGCTGCAAAATCCCAAGCCTGGGATTGCAAACAAACATTTAATGCAAAGCAAACACAATTGGAGCTCCTAGTACAACTGTACCAGCACAATATACATGCGGTAAACATTCAATGCTGTCTATATACACAAGACAGACAACTATAGTTAGATAGAAGTATATTATTATTATTATTATTATTATTAAACTTTATTTGTACCCCGCTAGCATCTCCCGAAGGACTCGATGCGGCTTACACAGGCCAAGGCCTCAATAAAACAAATGCT